>VWYI01043095.1:55750-276195 GCA_013399455.1 Anthoscopus minutus
CGGGGCCGTGACTCCCACGTCTGTGGGCAAGGCTGGACCAGCCGTGTTTGGGAACGGGCGGCGGTGGCAAAGAAAATGATGGAAAACAATTAATCAGCTCCGCATCTGCATATGCCGCCGGCTCCGTCCCAGAGCCGGGAAATCCCGGAGAGGGATCGGCGCCCCCGGTGAGGGGAGCCCCGAGGGGCCCGGCCAGGGAGGACCCCGCGACCCCCAGCCCCCGTTCTGTGCTCTGCTCGACTAGAATCCGGGTTGCTTCATTAGCCGGGACTCCTAATATTTAAAAACCTGTTAACTCTTTCCCCTTTCAACAGAGGACGCCCCTCGCTATTTATTATTATTATTGTTATTATTTATTTTTTTCCTTTATGGCAAGAAAGAGGAAGGCGTGAGAACGTCTCTGCGTGCGTGTGTGTGTGCAGGGGAAGCCGCTGATCCGTTTTGTGCCCTCCTCCTTTCGAGAGCTTGTCTCCATAATTTAATGATAATTTAAAATATTGTTTCTCTCCCACTGTTTGATAATCCTGTTCCTTTAGTTGGTTTGATGCTGACAGATTTTGAAGGCCACGCTTTTCCCTCTCACCTGCTGTTACGTTTAAAAAGAAAAAAAAAAAGGTATTAACCTACGAGGAAATAAATATTGAAACAAAAGGTTCCAGCCACAAAGCCCACAGATCCCATCAATTCAAGCCTCCGCTCTTAATTTTCCTGCGTTTTGATTTTTCTCTTTTTTTCCTTTTCCTTTTTTCCCCCCTTCTTCCCATCATATTCCCTACCTGAGCTTCCCTCTCCCGCACTCCTCACAAGGGCTTGCGGAGCCTCATATTTATTTCTCTTGTTTGGGGAGTACGGAACTCACTTTTAAGTCAGACTTTATTTTGTATTTTATTTGAGGGCCCGATTCGTTTAGGCATCAGTTTCTCTAGGATAAAGAAAAAAAAAGTAAATTGCTGTATGTGGGTGTAGCTGTAATGAAAAATCAGAGCAGTTAAATCGTAAAATTTGGATTAAGAAGCTTGAATTTAATACACACACAACACATTTATTAAAGCATTAGAATAATTGAAATTTGCTGCTGGAATAGTCCAATCTGTTTAAATAATTCTATGGGTGTCTTGTTGTGATAAAAGATTATCTGGAATTCTATTAAAGGCGCAGGAGCCCAATTTCTAAATCCTATTTGGATACTTTCAATAACTATCAATAATCTCATCTACTCAACAGCCTCCTGCCTCTCAGCTTTATCTGAAAGTTTACAGCATTTCAGGAGAATTTTATAATAAAACACCCAGCGTCGTAGGAAAGCAGTACTTGTCATTCATGTTCAGATTAAAAAAAAATATATTAATATGAGAAAAAAGCCCATTGAAAGGTTTGCTGTTTAAGTGCCAGACTAGATGCAAGGGATAGATTGGTTTTGTATTTAAAATCTCACCTGAAGGTTATTTTTATCTATCTAAACAAATTATCCCTGTCTGTTTGTGGAGTAGCTACATCAATGAATATTATGAATAAGGTATGTTCCAGCCAAATATTAATTAAAGGTTCAGCATGCCTCTGTCCCCCTTCTGCTGGGCTCTCTTCAGACCCACGAATTAATGCCAGGTCCTTTTTAATCCCTCACTTATTACAACTTTCGCTTAATTTTATACTCTTTAATATCATTCCAGGGCTAATTTCTTTTGTTCATGCGCGGGATATCTTTGTAATTGTTACCAGACACTTTCCTGGCCGGAGCAGCAGCTCTGCCGGACCCCGGCGCTGTCACTAATCGCTGCTAATTTTCTTCATTAACTTCATTTACTCTTTCCACGCGTTTTTTGCGGGGTGAGGCGGAGAAAGGCCCGAGTGGGGACGGTGTCCTCTGCGCTGATTTCTGCCTTGAAGCTCAGTGCGTGGGGTGAGGATGAGGAGGATGTATGTGGGGGCATCTTCGCTTTGAGCCTCTCAAAGAGGGTCCGGGTCGTGGAAGCGCCCGGAGCGCCCACTCCGCTCCCCGCGGGGCACGGGAGGCGAAATTACACCAGCTCGGGTGTTAAAAGCGATCAGCAGTGGGCTGAAAAACACAGCCCTCTCCCGGGACTTTAGACAAGGCGGCTCCTCCATCCCTTTCCCACCTCTTCTCCCTCTTTATTTTCATTTTTTTTCTCTTTTTTTTCTTTTTTTTTTTCTTTTTTTTTTTTCCTCTTGCTTAACTCCCTGGACCCAGCCCTGATTTCATTCTGGTTATTAGACAGCTACCAGTGACTGTCTGCACTCCGCGTCTTTCCTGCTAATTATCACCTTATGAAAAGTGTTTCATTAAGAAACTCTGCTTTTGATTAATTATCGACAGAATGCTGACCAGAAAGAAATGAAATTAGTCGCTGACCCCGTCTGAGTAACACTGAAAATTCATCACCTATCCTTTTAATATTGAAACGCACCGTAGAATTTTAATAGAAAATATTGTTTTTTCCAAACCTTTCAGTCTTTATTAATGCCCCTGGGCAAGAAATGATATTGCTGGCAATATAGCAGCCTTTGTTCATTTTATATTTATTAAACATAATGCACTTCATTTTCAAATATTTTACTGTTTCTTTTTAATTTCGCTCACTGTAAGTACAGAACAAACCCTTTTTAAACATTTAAGATGCTGGGGAGGCCCTCGCCCTCCCCAGAAGGTTGCATCCCACAGAGGCTGGGCCGCCGAGCCCCCGGGAAGAGAAGGGGCTGTGATTTCAGCTGCGGCCCCTCGGGGCGGCCCTGCGGGGTGCGGAGCAGGGAAGAGGAGCCCAGGTCCTCTCGCACTGGGGGCTGGGCCCCGACGGGGCGGTGCGAGGGGGGTGCCTGCAGCTACTCCGGGGTCTCCCCCGCCGTGCCCGGCTCCCTCCCTGCCCCAAATCCCTCCCGGGGTCACCTCGACGGCCGGGACGTGGTGGCCACGCAGGGGCTGAGCGCGATGGAGCTCGGCCCCGAGGGCACCGGGGCGGGCGGGGTTCCCCGGGCTCCCCGAGCTGCTCCCATCGGTTCCTTCCCCCCCTCCTCGGGCCAGCGGCCGCCGCCGCCCTCCCGCCTGTCCCCCTTTCCCAAGGAATCCGAGACCTGCGGTTAATGAGACGTGAAGTGTGAAAAACTTCCTGAGCGGAGCGGCCCTAACGACGTTCCCAGATGTCCGGCGGGGAAGGGGCGGCCTCGGCCAGCGGCGCCCCCGGAAAGGCTCTGCCAGCCTGGCCGAGGGCGGCACAGGACGAGAGCCCTGGAGGAACGGGGCTCGGCCTCCTGAGGGACCTCCAGGTGGCTCCGACCATACGGGGAGAGGCTCCCGCTCCCTGTGTGTTCCCCGGGACCCCGATGTGCCCCCCGGGACCCCTGTGTGCCCCCCACCCTGCGAGCTCCCGGAGCGCTCCGGTGCTCGGCCCCTCCGGCGGGGTCTCTCAAGCCGATCTCACTTGTTCTCACCTGGGCCACAGAAGTTGCTCCAAGAGGGGCTGGCTCCAAGGGATACCTGCCAGAGCGAGGTCCCCGGGCAGGAAGCTCTGACCCACGGGCTGGCTGCTCTGCCTTTCCCAATCCCCCTCCCAAAGCAGCCGCCACCCCACCATCAGCCCCTCACTCTTTCCCCTTGCATTTCTCTCCCCCTCAAGATGCGGCTCCACATGTGCAGCCCTACAGATATTCGGGCAAATAAATAAATAAAGAAACCCCAGCCTCCTATTTTTATGAGCCATTTAACTCCAAAATAGACCTCCAGTATCTAGTCCCCGCGCTGGATTTCCATATCCAGTCACTCAGCCCTGCTTATCTTCATGTATGGCTGCCTCATGTTTAACACACAATTACATTTTCTCCCTCCAATTCCATTACAAATGGAATCGGGGAGGCATTGTTTGAAGAAATGTACTGCTTCAGTTCTAGTTATGTCGTACAATGCACGGAACAGTGGAAAAAATCTAGACACCAAAGAGTCAACACACACAGACACACACACAGAGACACACGGAGCCCGGCTCCAAGCCGAGACTGCATCCTTATTTATCCCAAACTGCTGCCCAGCAGTGGGGCCGGCTAGAGAAAAGGGGCCCGAACAGAGATAACCAAGCGATGGGAAGTTAATTAATTGCATTAAACTATTGACTAACTACCTAGCTCGATCTTAATTCATTTAGAGAATATTAAAATCTGAGGAACAATAATAAAATTGATGCCGATTCCCAGCGGAAGGAGATGACCAGCAAATTGGATACTTTTCTTAATCTGGCGTAAATAATAACATGTCTGTTCCCACTCCCTCTCAGGCCAATTCCCCTATCATTTATTCCAGGCTCAAAAGCCTGCTTCCATAATTGATATCAGTTACTCAATGAGTGCTTCTTGCCTTTGTTCTCGTTATCCATTATAATTACAAAGTTCAGCCCGGCCGGGCGGTGCGGACGGAGCCCTGGAGGGGCTGCCGAGCCCCGGCCCCTCCCGGGGCAGATCCGGACTGGGGGCACGGGGAAGGACGGGACTCTTGGCCCTGCGCTGCCAGGGGGGGACACTTCGGGAAAGCCGGCTCAGAACCCCCCCTGGAAGCGGCTCGTGGCAGCTGCTTGGAGCTCTGCGTGCCGGGGGTCTCTCTCTCCTCGCCCCTGCGGTCCAGCTCCCCACGGTCCCTGGCCGAGCCGCCGCGCCTGGCTCCGCTCGGTTCAGGTATTATTATTTCGTTATTTATTCACTTATTTATTCATTTATAAAGTGTTTACTTAGCTCGGTGCAGATGTAACATCTCATTTACAGGTTGGCCCCGGGGCAGAGGAAACAATTGGCAACAGAGGAGGGAGGGAAAAAAAAAAATATATATATATATAGACTAATAAAAAAGAGCTCGAGAGAACAAGGAGGGAGAGCAGAGGGCCGGGGAGCTGCCGCCTGCCGCAGGGGAGCACTGACTCCCTCCGTTGACCCCCATGGAGCAGGCACCATCTGTGAAAGGACCGTAGGGGCATCGCTCTCTCGGAGAAACTGAGGAGGGGCCGCTGAGGGTCGAGGGGTGTCTGCGCCCCCCAGGAAGGCACCGGGTGCGGACAAGGGAAGCCGTGCCAGCGCCGCTGGCGCCTGTCGGGAGCGGCACCGCATCCCCCGCCTTCCTCCCTGCTACCCGGTAGCGCCTTCGTCCGTCCTTGCGGCCTGGGCTCCGGCAGAGCGCACGGACCTTGGTTTTCTGGTGGCTTTTGGGGGAATTCCTGCTTTCCGCGCCGGTTCCCGGGACAGCGGCTGGGGTGGGGGGTCGTGCCGGAGGCGGGGTTCGAACCTGCGGCCCCAAAAGAACCGCGCCCCCCGGCCCCGGCCCCGCGCATCCCTTCACACGGGCTGACGGGCGGCAGCTGCGGATTGTTTAAACGAGGAGGCGGTTGCCTAGCAACCCAAGGAGGCTCATTACCGAAGCCACAGTGATTAACAAAAAAGGGTATGAAAGTAAAATGGATTAATTATTTAATTAACTAATTGATGATCAACTTCTTTTTAATTATTCACTTAATTAAAGAAGTGTAACTACAACACTGCCCTTATCAAGTGTGTTGATATACTGACAAGATTTCAAAGACAAAAAGAAAAAGAAAGGGGGGGGGAAAAAAATCTCCCTTGCTACAGGCCCTGCGGATCTGAACCAGGAGCTGCACACAACACCTTGGGACACTCTGCCCAAAGTTCAGCTGTGGCCCCAAAACTTTCCAGTGAAGGGCTGGGGTGAGAGCCTCCCTCTCAGAAGGAGCAGCACCACCACTACGAGTTATATCTGTTTCCTGCTGCCACGCTGCAGAGCATAAATCCAGCCAGACTGTGCTTCAAGGAAGAGTTATGGAGGCCTTGCTGCCTCTTAAATCCGGGTTGATCTTTTCCTCTTAACTAGACATCGGTTCAGCTGCATCTGGTCAGACCCACCGAGAGAGTTATGGATGGCTGCAAAAGTCTCTGTGCCATTTTCTGAGGCTAAAAGTTTTAGCTAGGGCTGGAGTGAAGGACCCTTCCTAGGGGTGACTAAAATGTGGGAAGGAACTGGGAACATCCCAGCCTGACATCTGTCAGTGGAGAGAGGTGAGCATCAAGATGTCAAAGCTGCCCTGGTTCTTGTGCGTGTGGTGCACGATAGCCCTGGCTTTCCTTGGCGGGGGGTTTTGGCAGCAGGGGCCTTGGAAAAGGAGAGCAGGGAGTCCTTCCCTGGCATCCCACAGAGCTCTCTGCCAGCTTAGGGATCCCTGTCTCCAAGCTGTACCCGGAGTCAGCAATAATAAGTCAGTGGTCTTGCTTCCTGATGGATTGAGCTCCTTTGCTCTGCCCAGCAAGCGTCTGGCTCTGCCTGCATCGCACTAATTTTGTTTCTGCTTTCTTGAAGTAAACAGTGCAGCTTGTCGAAAACATTCACCTCTCCTGATTAATTTACCCCTAATGACAAAGATGGCTCTGTAATCAGCAGGTAAATGCAGGGAGTGAAATCTGCCCGGTTTTCCCTGTTAGCATGGCTGATGAGGGAGAGGGGGGCTGGTGCCGAGCCGAGGGGAGGACGGTGCTGCAGGGACTCAATTGATTCTATTTACCCGCCCAAGGTGTGATTGGATTTATTGTCAGCATGAAGAAGACAAACAGATCACCTCTGCTTGGCAGAGTATTGGCAAGTCCGAGATCTCCTGAAGGAAGGGAAACTTGGGCGATGTGGGCTTGTTTTTTTAAACCTCTTCTGAAGCGTTTCTCCTCTGTGCATGGGGCTTTAGAGCTCACCCAAATAAACCTCATTCCCCATGGTCACCCAGAGGTGATGGAACTGTTGTCACTGTGCTTGGGAGAGGGGCTGGAGGTAGCAGGACACAGTGGGTTGGTACAGCCAGGTAGAGCTCTGAGTATCTCAGCAACTTAAACCATATTTAATGGTCACAGGGACATGACCTGTGATGGAATCAGGCTGTGTGCTGAGGTGTTTTCCCTAGGAGACACTGAGAAGACACTGGAGATGTTGGAAGGTTGAAAAATGGAAGAGTTTTCCTATCCTCACCCAGGAGGAAAACTCCCAGTGGCAGGCAGGCAGACAGCCAGAAAGGCAGGTCTCTCTGTGACAAGACAGTAGAAGGATGGACAAAGCAGTCTAACTTCTCCCTCACCAGTTCCCTGTGACTCCACTGGGTTTTAAAAACATAAACCAAACCTTCCACTCCATTTAATTCATGTACCTAATCCTCTAACTCTCTTAATTAAGCAGAGGGAAGTTTAAATTGTTCTGACCATCTTTGGGGGGATTATATATTTCAATCATCATTATGGTATGGCTATTTGTGATACCATGAGATAGATAGGTATATCCGTTGTATAATCAGGCATACAAATTATAATCCCCCCGAAGACATTTAATAACAATTTAAAATACTGACTGCTGGACATAGGGCATCAGCAGATTAGAAATGAATGTGAATGGGGGGTTCGTTCAAGGACTCTGGATGCTTTATGCTCCGAGCCTCTGTCCTACAGCTCTCCCTCCTGGCATTAGGACCAGAGTCAGTGAGGAGGAAGGGGCTTCCATCCCTGGGGTCCCTCCCATGCAGCAGCATCTCAGGGTGGATCACCCTGTCTGCACATGGAGCTCAGGGTGGGACGGACGTGCTGGGTCCCAGGAGCATCCTCATCCTCCCGACCAGCTTCTGTCCCTTGGGTTGCCGTGATGGTCTCATTACCTCCACTGGAAGCTGTGCATGTGCATCTGAGGGCAGGATGTGGTCTGATGCTGTCTAATTTTCTTGGAGCTGTACACGGGGGTCCCCACTGACATTAGAGGGAGCTGCTGAAGCATATCGAGAGGAGAGGAGATGCTACGAGTGCTCACTCTCGCAGCAAAACTGCTCAGGGGTGTCTCTGTAACTGTGAAATCAGGCCTTTTGAAAGCATGGATTATTGAGTGAGTAGATCTAGCCAGCTCCTTTTGGGCCATTAGTCCTCATATGCACTTGGTTATTTTACACTGAAAGCATTCAAGGGAGATTATGTCATTTTTAGGGTAGGGGGGAGAAGAAACAGCAATTTTTCTGTGTCTTAGGAGTAAGTGAAAATAACTGCTTGAAACCTACTAAAACAGAAAAAGACACACATCTAAGAAATAAAGCCACATTCTGACTTGACAGCAAGAGAATCACAGCCTGAAACCTAACTAAGTGAATTTTTGTAGCCTGAGTTTGGATGGCAAATAACTTGAAACCTCATGGCTTAAATGGAACCACAGGACACAAGACTCTTCAAATTTCTATCAGGGAAAGGCTGAATCCAAACAAATGGGCTTGGCAGGCATCAAGGGCATTGGACTGGCAGAAAGGCCAGTCCAGCTGAAAAACTGGTTTCTTGCTCTATTTTTAATGAATGACATGGAAATCATACTTTTGGCCTCATCAAATGATCAGAAATATTATTTTTACTTTGTGCCTTTGGTACAGACAGCGACCACTGTGTAAGTGCCCGGGAAAGCTTCACTCCCTCTGTGTATGAGGGGTGCAGGGCTCCTGCCACCCACCAGCAGCAGGGCAGAGCCAGGAGGGGTTTGGGTCTGAGTCAGAGCCCCTGAAGGTGGCAGAGGGAGCTGGGTGAGGGCAGGGCTGATGGCTTTGCCTGTTAGCAGCAGTACAGCAAACATACATCCTTGTTTGATAACACCACAGTCGTGCAGGAAACAGCTGAACAGTTGTTTAACAGCAAGGGATCTTGCTGATGATGAACCTTGCTGGAGAAATCGTTCCCTCAATGTGTCCCCAGCTCCTTATCTAGCTTTCAGAGATGCAGTTTTTGGAAGGTTTTGGTAAGGTTTTTCTAACACCTTATTGTGGCGTGACCCCCTGGCCAGCTCCAGGCTGCCCTGTGCTGTTGGCTCCTCAAAGCCCTCAAAAGGGCAGGTGTGGATCTCCTGGCAGGGTAGGGCTGGGGGGCTGCTCTGTGAGGTCCCCAGCCCTGGTACGTTGGCTGTCACTGAGGGATGAAGACGATTCAGTCCTAGGAAACACAAAAAAACCCCAAATTAAAGAGATCATGGATAAACACACCCCTGGGGTGAGTTCAACAGACACCCTCAGGTGGGGTCTGATGCTCTTTATCCAACCCAGCAGTGCCAAGTGTTTTATAGGGGGTCACCCAGGCTTGGCTTTAATAGGAGGCAAAGACCCCAGGCTCTTTGTTAGGAAGGGAGGCCAAATCCAGTCCCTCCAGCTCTCCCGAGGATCCCAGCTTTGTTGTCTCCCTCAAAACAACGACTGCAAGCCTGGTGTTTATTCCCCTGGAGGAGGACCTCACCTCCCTCTCCTGAGGAGAGCAGGATGTGGTGTTTCCCTGGTGTTAGAGAACCTGCTTTTACAGTGCTCTGTGGCCTCAGAGAGAAAGTGCCAGGAGTGGGGGACCCAGGCCAGAGCTTACAGGGGATGAAATGCCCTGGTGAGGGGCAGGTTACCCCCTGACCTGGCCCACCTGGGATGAAGTCAGGGGTTCTTGGTGTCAGCTAAGCTGGCTCAGACCCTGGGTCTGTGCTGCAGCCGTGCCCTCTCGCTCTCTGGCTTTAAATCACCTCCAGCTTTCCTGTTTCTGTGGGCTCATCTTCCCTCCTTAGGAACCTCTACATCAAAGCTGGGCAGGGAAAAATGCACTGCTGACTTCTTTAAACAATCCTGGGCGTTTTTGATTACAGGATCTGGCAACTACTTTTCCAGAGCTTGTGAACTTCTTGGAAAATCTCCAGGGAGTTTCTCTCTGGGGGAACTTTGTATTTTCTTGCTGATTTTTAAAAGTCTACTGATAACACCACATGAGATTTTTTTTTTAAGCACCAAACTCTTGATGGATGCTGGGTTTGTAGGAGCTGTAAATGTAAATTGTTTTTCTTCTGGCCACTTATGTTTTATTTGAAACGTACAAAATCTGAGTGTGTAGTTCCTGAGAGCTGGCCTAGAGAACAGCAGCACTCCCAAGTAGTTTGTCTCCTATCAAATGGCATTAATAATTTAGTCTCTAATTAAAAGTGAGGTCAAACAATGAAAAATGACTGAGCTAAATGGTTACGCTGTGATGTATTAAAGTGCCTGGTGGGTTTTAATGGATGGAAGGAGCGTTGTTGTTTGTTTATGTACAAAACACTTTCAGTCAAAGACTGTAGGAATCCTGAGCAAATGTATTTAACTAACATCTTTTACAGGTTACTGAGTCAATGTCTTAAAGAGACAATTTTTGCACACCTTTTATATCCTTCAAATTGCTCAGCTGCTTGTAAAACAGCTTCTCTTAATGACAAAGCCAGGAAAAAAACCTGCTTTGATGCCTCTCAGGCTGGTTCATCAGTTAATGTTAACACTCAGAAATATCTAAGGGGATCTAAGACATCGTAGGAGAGGTATTTTGAAGGGAACTTGGTTTTTTATGTTCTGGAAGATGCCCTGGGTGTCTATTCCCAGCATGCTAGTGGCTGCTACTGCCCTGAGTGATTTTGGAAAAGTACCTGCCATTAGTTTGATTACTTTATTTGTCAGCAGCTTTGGCCAGAAGCTAACCCTGTACTGAACAGCACCGTGCTGTTTCTTTGGAAGCTGCTCTTCCAAAGAAAAATGGGGAAGAGAACAAGATTTCAGCTCTGTGTGTAAGGAGGGAACCTGAGAGGACTCTGACTCTTGTGAGAGCAGGTCCCAGGCATAAAGCATGGGCAAGTTAGCAGACATTGAACCCTCTGGCATGGCTCTTGCCAAAGCCAGGGATGCCCAGAGTGTCCAGCAAGGGCCTCACCTGCCTGACCAGCCTTCCCACCACACCATGGCAGGGTGCACGTGCTCTGTTCAAGGCAAATTGTGAAACATCCTGCCAGTGGGAGAGACCTGACTTCATGGAAGTGAGCATGAATTCCCACTGTGGGCACGAATGTACCATTTCATAGATTCTCTGTGTCATTTAGGTGGAAATTTTATATTTCTGACCCAAAGTCTGGGCACAAAGGTCCTTGAATGGCAGGAACATAGAAATGTATGTGATTGCATGTTGGGCATGCTCCACTGGGAACTTTGGCTTCTGCTTCCAGGGCTTCAGGGTTAAGGCATTGGCTCCTCTACAGACCTGCTCTTATGATTTTAGATACTTTACAGATACCTTCACAGGAGGCTGAAGTAGAGGGTGATGATTATTCTTGCTCATGGTAAGCAAACCCAGGATATTCCACCAGACATCTGGAGCCAGAGGTGCTTTGTGCTGTCCAAGCACAATGGGAGAAACACTTCTGCTTATCAAGGCTAGAAGTGGAGCTTGGCTTAAGGATGGACCCAAGAACCTCACATTTCATTACAGCAATCTGTGCAACCAAAAAAACTAGGAAAGACCAAGTCCCTACTCCTAAATATTTAGCCTTTATTTATTTACATTCTTAGCTGACAATCTTTATATAAAAAGACAGGAAGTTGGAGTTTTGCACCTATTTCATTTAACACCACTTAACTCCTGGCACTGGCCCAATATGTCTCCATTAAGAGGAGACTTTGCAAAAATTGTCCCAATTAAGCAGCAGTGTTGTGATTTGCTGTTGTTAGGCTAAACTGGTTCCCTGGGAGATGTCCTAATGAGGTATCCATCTTGATTAAGAGCAGACCCGTGAAGTGCTTCCCAATTAAAGGATAGAGGATGCATGTACATTCTCCAAATTTTTTTTTTTTTTAAGAAATAGTTATTTGTGGAGCCTCCTCTGGAGCTCACCTCCCCACGGACAAGGACAGTGTTTTCTTTGATGTGAGATGATGCTGGTCAGGCCCATCACGAGTGGTCATGGACTGGCAGCACCCACGTTTGTGTCTAGGTGTGCAAATTCAGAGCAGCTGAAGGAGAAGGTCCAGTGGAGGAGAGCCCAGCCAGATGCAGATGTGACTCCTCCATGCCTGCTCAGCTTTTGTATCATGGGTTGATTGTGGAACCCCTTGCTCTTTGTGTTTCAGGTGACCTTTCTAAAACAGGGAGAAAGCACTGGAGCTGAGGAGGCAAGAGGTAGGAAGGGCTCAGGTACAACTGGCTTCATGGACAGACTGGGTGTGTGGCCACGGTGGAATGGAAGGGGAGGATGCACCTTCCCTCCCTCCCTCCCTCCCTCCCTCCCTCCCTCCCTCCCTCCCTCTCCCTGCTGAAGCTACTGAGGTGCTCAACAGGAGGGTAAGGAGTGTGACTTGCAATGGGAAATTCCCTCTGTTTTTTAGGAGAAAGCCCCCAAACTCCAACATTTCCCCAAGAGAATGGTGCAGCGCTGACACAACATCCCAGAGAGGCTGTGGAGTCTCCACCCCTGGGATTTTGAGAAACCTGGTCTAGGTTTGAAGTTAAATTGCCTGGGGCAGGAGGCTGGGTCAGGGACCTCCAGAAGTCCTTGCCAATGCAGGTCTCCTGCTGAAGGGTTAAAGTGGGGCTCCAGCAGCAGCCCCAGCCCTCCAGAGCTGCCCCACAAATCATTGGGGTGGGGTGGCCTTGGTGGGGTGTAAACCAGGAGGAAGGGGAAGAAAGGCAGTGCTGTAAAACCCTACGTGGGGTTTAGAGAAGAGAAAAAACACCTGGAAGTGAGCTTCTTCTCCAAGAAGTAAGAGCCTCACTTTTTCCCTTTCAATAACTTTCACTTTAGTTTAAACCAACAAATGTCCATTTGTCAAGTGTTAATATTCACCCAATGTCCAGAGGACATACCTTGAAAGTTATTTATAACAAGACTTTTTTTTTTTCTTCCAAGGAAACTGTGTTCTCATTCCATATTTCTTCTGTGCTACAGAATTACCAATCAACTGTTTTGGAGTAATTTTAAATACAATTATAAGGAATGTGATTAGGACAAATGCAAAAGAAGTTAAACATAATCAATTCCTCAGTGCTGCTTTGTGGTTTACATTTTAGTATCGTTTAAGGGGATTTGTGCCAACCTTTTGTAGTAGATTAAAGGCAGATATTTTGTTTGTTACAATCAAACCTATGATTTTGGTTTTATAAATTTTTAAAATATTAATTATAGTTTGAAAAGTACATGGAGGTGAATACATTAACTAGTTTCCTGCTTAGATAGCAACTATTTGGTGTTTGGCATTAGATTAGCAAGGAGCAGGTTGGGAATTTTAATCCACCTTGTTAAGTTATTAAATTTTCTTTATTTACATACAGATCTCACTTTCATTAACATTGTAACAGGTGGTCATTAACAATTTATCATTTGCTAGGCAGAAACAAAAAGAGATTTTGCTACCAAGTTTTCTCTACTGAGTGTCTCAATTATACCATGTAGCAAGGCTAAAACAATTACAAATACTGCTTTACAACAACACTCAGAACTTGGGCCCATGTGGAAAAATCAGTAATCTTTGAAATTTTCACAGTTTGTAGTTTCACTGTGTGTAATTACATAAATAAAGCTTATTTTAATTTTAAAAAGGGGCATATTTATGCTCTAAAATATCTGCCACAGTAAAAGAATTTGGGTTGAAGAAAGTGTGGACCCCTTATTCCATCCTACTTATTTGCAACTTAGGTGAAGGCTAATAGAATTTTAATACGATCTGTAATCACACTAAAAACTGTAGTTCAAAATTCCTGAGCATCACTTCAGAGCTATTGAATAGCCCTGGATCTAATTAGCATAATCATTTGCAGAGCCCTTGGAGTCCTATTTTCACAACCTTTTTATATTCTGAAAACAGGGGGTTTATAGTTTCTTTTCATTTTTTGGCATAGGAGAAGGACATGGCACAGTTTCCTTCTCCTTCCTGCCTCCCCTGCTCCCTCCTCCTTCCCCTCTGCTCCCCCAAAACAGCTCGAGCAGCAAGTGCCAGCTCCAGCAGGCACCTGCAGACCCACAGAGCAAGCCCAGACCTCACTGCATCACCCCAAAGCCTTGGAGACAGCTGGAGGCACTGGAAGCTATTCTCTTCCTCCCAAAAAGAACGTGCTTGGTAAGCCTCTCTCTCTTTTTAGCATCGCCTGTTCGCTCTGGAAGGAGCTGAAGCATCCAGCAGCGCTTTCGGCGCAGCCGCCTCTCCCCCATCCCTGCATCCCCAGGAACTGCTCCTCTCTTGGCAGCCAAGGGCTCGCTCTCACAAGGTGGTTTGTTCTGGCAAGGCATCTAAATAGCTGTGGTCTTGGCACCACTCTCTGTTTTGCAGGATAGAGTCCTCATTTGAGCCTCTTGTCATCTGCAAGGTTTCCAGCAATGCTGTTTGTGATGATCCGTAACACATGGGTGACTTTAGGAGCATTCCTCAGGCTTCCAGCTCCAGCTACACCCAGGAATTCCAGCCCCACTTTAGGATGAATTTTCCCAGTGTTATTTGAATTGTCATCTGAATTTGGAGCATAATTCAGGTTGCAAGAAGCTCCTGCAGGATCATGTTTTATTCCCCATAAAATGGATTTGATGCTCTTAGAGCACATAGAGTGCTCCAGAATGGCTCTTGAATTGACTGATGCTGCTTCTGTGTGTGGTGAAAATAACCTTCATCTTATACTTGGTCTTTTTTTGATCTGTTTAGGTAAGAAAGGATTACAGAGACATTACAATTCTTAAGTAGATGCAGCTATTAGATCTTCACTGTCCATTCCATCCCTTTTGCTCTCCTAAATTGTGGTTAGGTGAGTTAAAGTTCACCTCAGGCTGACAAATCAGCACCCTAAACCCTTTCACTGGCATTTTTGTTTCGTTTCAAATAGTTTACACCAGAACTGGGGGATCTCAGTCACCTCAGTTGTCCCACCAAGGCTCCCTCTATCAGCCTTATCTGCAAGAACAAGAGACACAAAAAAAATCACCCCGGAAAATCCAGTGTCATCAGGCTGGTTGGTGAGCTCTCGTGTCCAGTCACAAATGTGATCTAACTCTTTGGCTTTTCCTTCAAAACACATTTTATGTGTGTCTGGTGATCTTGGTTTTAATGTTCATTTTGCCCCTGGCAGTTTGTCTTTGCAGCTCACTGGAGCTCAGTGACTGGTTTTCAGTGTATTTCTGGACTGTCAGTTTGTTCCAAGCTGCAAAGTGATTCTCCTTTTGTAATTTAAGGACTTTTATGAATTGAACATCAAAGAAGTCTGTGAGTCCCGCTCTGTCTCTCAAGACTGATTCCTGCAATTAGAGTTTCCCTAAATCCTTTTAAATTTATCATTGCTTTCACAAAGCCAAGCCAAAAAGTGCTGGATTCCTGAGCTGTTTTATTTCCCTGCTCTGCACATTGTGGCTGGGTGTCAAGGGTTGGGACAGTCATTTCTGGCTTTAGTGGGAGCTGATTATTTGCTTCCACATCTGGACATGTGAGTGGTTAGAGGAACCAGGTGTGAGAGCTCAGTCTAGGGTGGGTATATCCTGAAGGACATTTACTTTGAAAGATCCAAACCTGCATCCTCATTCTGTTTGTCTTCAGGATGCTTATGGGCACGGTTCAGCAAATCTTCCTGCCTCGTGTTTGACAAAGGCCACACAAATGTGGAGAGAGGCCAAGTTCTGGCAGGTTTTTCCTGATCCTGAGTGAGGCCATGTGCAGGTGGGTCCCCAGCCCTGATGTGTGCAGGCATCCCAGAGCATCCTCAGCATTGCTGTGTGGATTTCACTTGTGCTCTGGCTTGAGGGAACTCTCCTGCTGGGTTGGTTGAGTATGGCTAATGCCATGCTGCAGGTTTAGCCCTGCCTGTGCTTCCTCCACACCTTTCTCACCTTCATCTGCAGCACCAGCATCACTTACTTGTGCTTGGATTCCATGCCATGGGAAAGTAAATCTGTAAGAGCATTTTATTTTGATAGACATGGAAAATTAATTCCTAGAGATTACAGTAAAAAAGGACACAGGCAGACAGCCTCCCTGCTTCTGCCAGTGTCCTCTGCCTACATCCATTTTGTAGAAGCTTCTGAGTTGCTTCCTTCTGACTAAAATCTTTTCACAGCAAAGATGTCCTTGATTGTGCTATTTTAAAAAGTAATTTTTCCCACCCTTGAAAGTTTTTATCTGCATCATTTTATATTTTCTCACTGACTTAAATAGCCTGGTCTCTCTCAAAGTAGAACAGACAGTGTCTTTATTTATCCTGTTGGTACTTTAAACTGCAATAAGATAAACGGGCACAATTATAGATGTGTACCAGAAAAGGAACATGTGTTCTAGCATATGTGATACTAACCTAAGCTGACATCTAAATGTACTTCTCAGATAACAAACATTACACACACACACACATTTATTAAACTCAGCAACAGCCTTTGCCATCTTTTTCAGCTACTTTTAAACAGCTGGTGAACTGTCAAAACCACATTAAATATTTTAACAAACAAGTTAAATATTTTTAGTTGCTTC
Source organism: Anthoscopus minutus (assembly GCA_013399455.1). Lineage (NCBI taxonomy): Eukaryota > Metazoa > Chordata > Aves > Passeriformes > Paridae > Anthoscopus > Anthoscopus minutus. Next base: position 72,061 of record VWYI01043095.1, read on the forward strand.
TCTGATGGTAGTAAAAATTCAGGATGGAGTAATCGAACTGCTTTTGTGAAATGCTCGAGGAAAAGCAGAGGATGATTTTATTTGGCTGTAAGTTGTGAGCCAACTTTCCTTCTGAAGGATTAAGCTGAGCTCTGCACCTGAGACCCAGAGAGCCACGCCAGGCACGGCAGCTCCTTCACCCTCCCCAAACTCCTGGGATTTGTGGTGGGGAAAACCCCTTGGACTCTCTCCCGTGGGATTTACTGCAGGGAACGCAGTGGATTAGATCATGGAAAGCTGGTAAATGTTTATTTGTAGTGCTTGGGTGTTTATGGGGCTCTTCTGCTCTGCTCCTAAGTTCCCTCTCCATAGACCTGGTCCTGAAAGCCAGGGCAGCATCGCAGGTGTGACTTGGGCTGTGCAGACACGCGTGGCAGAGGGGCCTTTCAGTGCTTCAAGGCAGGCTGGAAGCTCCAAGCAGCAACGATTTATATCACTAAAAGTCAGAAAGGATTTGCAAAGCATCCATTCTACTGCTGTTTAAGTGCAACAGAGAAAATCCACAGTGAAAAGGCACAGGCCAAGAGCCTTTTTATGTTTAATATACATAAAAAAGTTGAGCATTATAACATGCAAGCAGGAGATAATGACAGGTGAATAAAAAGAAAGACAGCAACGTATCTAGCAAAGTGTCAGATTGATAAATAAATGAACAAAGACAGGAGAATAAAAGGCTGTTATGAAATACATCAAATCTGATGTGATATGGATCGTGTTGTGGGAAGTTCAGTCTTCCTTTGCCGAGACAGGAGTCAAGGACAAACAGTTTGTCTGTGATTACGAGCTGTCCTGGCTGGGGAAATAAATACACCTGGAAGATGCTCTGTCCTTCCCCCTGCCTGGCTGCCAGCACAGGAGCACCTGGGAAGTTAATACAACACAATTTATTACGGGTGGCATCTCCCATGCAGAATTATTACAAACTACTTCTGAGTAGATTATGGGCTCTCATGCAAAACTAAGAAATAAAGAAAGCACAGTTCAGGCTGCACCCTCACGCCTGCAGAGGGGAAGCAGAGCTGGAAGCCAAGCGAGAGGATCGTGTTTTGCTCTAATGGAAGAATGATTGATTAAGCAGAAAGTGCAGGATTTGGGGAGGAGCCACTGGCATGTTGCTGGAGAGAGCAGGAGAAACCAGCCATGGAGAGGTGATGGATCTTGAAAATGAATCTCAGCACTGCAGAGAAGCTCGTTAGAGTGTGGTGGATGCCCAGGAGTTGTGGTACCTGCCAGGCAGCAGTGCCCACCGAGCAAAGGCAGCACGGGGACAGCAGGGGTGGAGAGGGGCCATGCTGGGTTCCCTGGGCAGCAGGGACCCTCAGGGGAAAGCTGCTGGTTTGGAGGATGGTGATGGAGGTTGTTGGCAGATCAAACTCTGGTTCTCTGAGGAACCAGAGAGAAACTCTTTGGAGAGAGCAGGCTCCAGTCCTGCCCTTCCTGCCACAAGGAAAGGATGATGTCAGGGGGGGAGCAGGGCCAGCCCAGCCTGGGATATCTGCTCCCCTGCAGCTGCAGTGTTCAACTGGCACAAGAGGCCAGAGGGGCAACAGCAGGGAAAAATCCAGCTGGCCATGTGCAGCACAGTGATGCTGGGGTAAATGAGGGTTGCAGAGATGCCTGGAGAAGCAGGAACGAAGGATATCAAGAGGGAGAGTGAAATAGTCTTGGAGGGTGTCAACCAGCTGTGGTGGGGGCTGTATTTGCAGATGAATTGGGCCAGCTGTCCCAGTGGGAATGTCTTTGAGCAAAGCTTTTCCCCAAGGCACACAAGGAGATTGGCTGAACAAATAGGAAAAAAACATTCATGCTGCAGTGCTTTCGGATGCCAAGATGAATTTTTCCCCAAAGTTGAGAATAATGAATTTACAGGAAATTGTTCATGTATAACTTGGTGCAAGACTTTTGAAGAACCACTCACAGGACACCAGCAGCCTTCTTGGCAGTGGCAGAAACATATCCCAGAACAACTCAGAAAGGCTGTGAGGTGAAAAGGCTTGGCAGGAGCTGTGGGCAAAGAAGAAAAAAAAAATATTCAAAACTGGTTTCTGAGGAGGATTTTCCTGGGTTGAACCAGACTTGAGGCATCACAAACTGTTATAACTGAGCTAATGGTATTAGTGTTTCAGCAGTCAGCGTCACTGAAAATCTGTATTTTTTGTGGGTTTGTTTTTTTGTTAAAAGCAAGACTTATAACAAATGCTGTCACAATTACAAACACAGGTCTGATCTGCCAAGTGGTTCACACAACAGGATCCCTGCCCATCACTCACAGTCCCAGGTCCGAGGAGGAGGTTTTGTTAAGAGACTCAGTAGAAAAATGTTTCTTTGTCTCTATCAGCTCTACTTGGCAGCAATCACGGGGCAGGCAGCCTCCTCTGTTAGGATTGCTTTCTGTGTCAAACACCTCATCATTAGAAAGTGAGGCTTGAATGTTATTCTTTAAGCCTTAGATCAAATGTAGAGGCTGAGATGTAATGGAAAAACCTGATGCTGGAAATTCTCGAGTCATTATCACAATTTATACTTAAAAGAGCTCCAGTTTTATAGCAAAAAGAAAAAAAAATCCATTCATTTTAATCATTGCAAAGATTATTAAAAGGTTTTGAATATTATTTATTGCAATTTTGTACCAGTTCTAATTCACTCATTAATTCTATTCATCTTGAAACTAATTTTCAACTTTCAAAATTCACCGTAACATTTTGAAAAGTTAAAGTAACTTTCAAGATGAATAGAATTAATGTTTTCTTTCCCTCCTTACAAACTGTTTTCACCTTCAAATACAAACCATGACCATACCATGCTAATAGCTGCAAATGTATTCTCTGTTTAAGGTTTCAAAACCATTACTTGACAGCTGACGTGGAACATAATTTCAGTCTCATTTTCAATGAGACACAGTGCAGCCTCCTGTAGGAGCTGCAGCCTCCAATGCTGACTCCAAATACATTTCCACTGCTGAGGATGTGGAATGAAGCTTTTTTTTTCCTCTCTGCTTCCTCCTGTATATTTTCCGTTTGCTCTGTGTTCCCTCTGACCAAAGACCATTACAGGTCTGTAGAGTCTGGCATAGCTGTCATAAATTTGGAGCATTTGCAGGGTGGGGAACATCTGGTTCCTAAGAAAACAAAGTCTTATTTTCCTGGTGGCTGCAGGAGAATGTCTGGGTTTGATCCACCTGTGAGGAATGATTATTTTTTAAACTTCATACCCACACACAGGAGGTGGATGCTTCCTGGATCCCGCAGCATGGCTCTGCCAGAACTGGCCTTCATTTCCTAAATTCTTCAGGTTAAAAAAGTTTCTCTCCTCCTTGCTGAATTTCTACAGGACCTGAAGGAGCAGGCATGGTTCTTTCTTTCATTGAATGATCCCAAATTCCTTTCTGAAACAAGGAAAACCTCAGCAGAAGCAGCTGGAAACTCTGTGAACAGAGTGTTTTCAGTTTTGGATCATTGGGCAGGCTGCTGGGGTGGTGCTGTGGTGAAGGTGAATTCCTCCTCACACCAAAGGCTTGCTGTTCTTTGTGGAGTGATTGCCTTTACCTGAAGATGTCAAAGGTCCTACACATGAACCCACTTTTCTGATAAACCCCACACTGCCTTTCTTCTGGCAGTGAGATTATTTTCAATAAGAGTTTCTGGAGCTTTGGGTGCTTTATTTTTATGTTCTGAAATGATGGTGTGTCTCTAGTGAAAAGGCAGCAAGGGCTTATTTCTGAGCAGCTTCAGGTGTGTACACGAGCAGTCTGAGATATATCAGTTATTTGGAAAGGTCTGTTGATGACACATAACTGCAAAACTGTTCTCATCTTGGATTTTGTAAGGTCATCACTGTGTTCAAACCTGCCTCTCATGCTTTGCTACAGCTACAGAGTGAAGAGGGACACATATTGTAAACACAGAACTGCAGAAAGGTCCTTGGTGTGTACATTTATAATTTGAAACCAGCAGAGGTGGGTTTATGGGGTTTTTTTCTGGGGTGTGTTCTTTTTCTTTTTTGAGGCTGAGTTTGAATCTGTACAGAACCCTTCCAGTTTTTCCAGATATTGCTGGGGAATTTTCCCTGTGATGGTTTAGGCCAGTTGGAAATGCCACAGAGATCCTCTTGGCATCCATAAAACCACAAAGGTGAAGCTAGATTTGTCCCAGCTTTCTCTCACACTCCAGGGAATTCCCCTACTCTTGGTGGGAAGCCAGGAAGAAAACCTCAGAGAAGCAGTGGATGAGAGTGCAATTACAGGGTCCAGAGCAAACGTGGATGGGGTCCCCCAACACACAAACCCTTCAAAAATTTGAAACACAATACCCACAACTGGAAAGCAAGGTGAGCCAGACATCCTGGGCAAGGCTCTGCAACTGGTGAACAAAGAGCTCTCCTGAAGATCTTCCTCTGTGACAGGTCCCCTGGGCTCCTTTCGCTGTAGTGGCCACTCCTGCCATGGCTGTAATGTGGGATTTTTGCTGGTTGAAACCTCTTCCTGAAGGAAATGGGGACAAACCCTGTTTCTCCTTGTGGTGCTGGGCTGCTGGAGTGCTCAAAACGCACTGTGGCAGAGCATAACTCTTTTTTATGCTTGTGGTCACTTGCCTTGATTTTATATGTGGCAAGTCTGGCAGTGTGGGGCCCCCAGTGTTGTCAGGGAACGTGTCTGAGCGAAGGGTTTTATGGCTTGGCTCGATCTATTTCCTAGCTGGAACGTTTCCACCAGCTTCCTTTGGCCCTGCTCGAGGCTCCAGCTTGTGGTTTCCATATTTTCCTTCCCCTGAAGACTGCTGTCTTCTCTTGGAGGAGGGAGGGAGCACAGGGAAGGATGCTGCTTTTGTGCTTTCTGCATGTTTGAGATGAAAGTTCCTGCTGCTCCTCTCTGCTCCAGGTACAGATCTCTTCCAGGAGACAAGCAGAAGCTGCAGATTGCCTTTAGCACCAAGCTTAAGTGGATCCTGCTTGGCAGCTGCCACAAAATTTATTCCCAGGAAAGGAAGTAGAGGTCTAATGCTAGCAAGCACACCTGAGCTAGCTGAGTCTCCCTGGCACAGAGACCCAGGCTGGGAAGATTTGGCAGGAGAGCTCCAGCAGGATGGATGCACCAGGTCGGTATCTCACCTCCTCAGTGGGTTTCCCCTTCAGGTGTAGCCTGGGATCATGATCAGGAGTTCAGGTGGAGAATGAGCCCTCTGTACCTCAGCTGAGTCTCAACCTCATGTCTCAGAAAGCTGCAACCCATCTAAGGGGATAAAGGCCTCTTCCCTGTGCCAAACAAAACTGTTGTAGCTGGTGGCTATGCTGGCCTGTCTGGATTTTCCTTGCCCTCGCACAGCACTGCAGCAGACACAGGGGTCAGCACCCATCAGGAGGATGGATGTCACCTCTCCTGGATTTTTTAAGTCTAAATCTTGGTGTCATGCTCAAAGATCTGCTTCCACCTGAAAAGTGCAGCAGTGTTTGCAATGGGGGTACAGGAACTGGCAGCCTCGGAAGCAGAGATGCTGCAGGACTGAGGATGAGAGGACTGAGAAATGAGGTCTCCAGCTTTATGCTTGAATGGGAAGTTTGAAAAAAAAAAAACAACCAAACAACATAAAAGGGATTATTATGCTGTTTTTCAAGCCAAAAATGCAAGCAGTATTTCAGATGTGAGGAAAACTGTCATTGCCCATGGCAGCTTAAGGCAACTGGCCAGAGAAAGGAAGTGCTATGTGCTAAGGTAACACAGGGAAGAACCCTAGAGTGACTTTCAGACACCTGCCAGGCCAAAAAAAGCCAGCAACTCATTTCCAGAGGCCTTGGATGGGGTCCAGAGCTAGAGCAGTGTCTGATCCCTAAGCTGCTGGGTCATTGAGGAAGGCTTTGTGATTTAGGATGGCCATTGCAGTTTAAAGTGTTGGCATTGTGTTGTAAATACAGTTTAGCTGGATGATGCATTTCCTATTTCAGTTTCTAATTTCTATTACAAACAACGGCTTGATACCATCGTTACTAAACTGAAGCCTTTAAAATCCAAAGCAAAAAAGTTTCAAAAAGTGAATGAATTGATCTGTCACTCATACACACTGTGTCCAACTCAGCAGTGCAAAGGCAAAAGGCAGAATAACCTGATCCTCTGGATCTGTAGCTCCAAATACACAATAACAGCAACTGCTTAATTCCCTTTAAAGAACAGCAACAGAAAATAAAACTTTATTTTTGATGAAAAGAAAGACAGTGAGAGTTACTTGGATTGTTCTGCAGGAAAATGGGATTGAGAAGACAAAAATGTGAGGTTTTGGAGACAGAGCTAGTACATAAACTCATATTGGATTTGTGCTTCTTTCTGTTTAAGAAATGTGGCCCTTACCATGCCACTTGTTTTTAAGCAAAGCTCTCCATTGATTTCAGAGGGGTATCCTGCCCAAAAATCAATGGAAGGAGATATCCCCATGTATTTACCTACTCTGATTTGGTTATTGACTTTTAATAACTCTACAGATAGACAAGGCAAAATGCCAGGACAGTGTTGCTGCAAATTTAAGTCAGGAATTCCCTTGGAATTCTCACATGGCACTGCCTAAATACCTCATTTTTCAGTAACCACCTCCCAAAATGCAAATTGTTCTGCTCTCCAGGTGAGCACATACCTTTTTTTTCCCTGAGTGATCACTTATCCATCAGAAAATTGGGAGTGGGAGGGGTGCAGGGCAGGCTGATTCTGCAAAGCTGCCTGCTAAAGCCCTGATTACTGTTATCAAGCAAAGAAGCAGTCCAGTTTAAGCTGCTGGGGTTTCTGACAAGCAACAGGTTATAATGAAGGAAGGCAGAGGAACGCGTGGATGAGCGACTACAGACCCTGGTAAAGAGAGGATTACACTGAAGGTACATTCCAGGCAAGAGACTGCACATTTCAGGGCAAGACAGCAAATGGGCTTAAAAATAATCTGAATTTTTTTCTTTCCCTCCCAATCCAACAAAGATAGAGAATGTAAGATGCTTGTGGAGGGTAGGTCAGCACATCAAACAGGCTCTGCTGGAGCTGCTGGAAGCGGTGAGGGAAGGATCCTGCCTGTCTGGGGTGAGTCAATGAGGTTAAAATGTGAGCAGTTATGGAGCTGGTCCTGGTGGTGTGGGGGTGTTTGGCTGTGTGTCTGCACAGCATCTCCCCCAGGCACATCATTGTTGTCTCCTCCTTGGCCTCGCTACATTTTCTGGTTGCAGTGGGTGTTATCTCAGCAGTCCTCTGGTTGTTTTGAGTCCCTAAACAAGCCAAAGGGAGATGTTTTGGACACCTTTCTCCTTTTCAGGATTTGCTGGAAATTTACTGTGAGGAAAAGCTAAAGATTTGTAACACAGTGGCTGCTTGGGGTTCTTTCCCTGGGATAAATGCACAGCCCCTTCCACTGTGGCAGTTGCATAACCCACCTTGCATCTACTGAAAGGCAAATTTGGGTGCATAACTAAGGAGTGGGACTGCCACAATTGCAGTCTAAAGCCCATTTTAGCTGGAGATGTCTGTTCTAACAGGAATCAGTTTGGTTTATGGCAAAGAGAAAAGCTTCAAAATGGTTCAAAATCCAAGAGAAAGGCTGATTTTTGCTCTCCTTACACCATGAGGGTGATTGTAGCAATGTCAGGATACACCCTTTACTAGCCAGAGATAAGGCAGTGCCCTTTGCTGTCTGAAGATTGTGCAGGGCTTGTGTTCTTGTCAAAAGGAGGAGGGGATGCAGCATTCCTCCTTCCATGGAGCTTTTGAGCAGGCACTGATACATTTATAAATGGCATGTGATAAGCTCTAAAAATGCCACTTTGAAATTGAACCCAGAGAAGTGTGAACCATCTCAAACAAAAGTGATCCACCTTGGTCACTTGACAAGTGCAGAAGGAATTTCTGGCAACAGGAAGAAAACCGAGGCAGCACCAACATGCCAGGCTCCCCAAAGCTCCCATGGAAGAGGAGCCCTCCTGGCCCCACTGTCTCTGCAGAGCCCTTGCTCCTGCCTTGGCTGCTCCCCTCGCTGATGGGAAGGATGGCCCTGAGCAGGAAGAGCTCAGGATACAGCAGCAGCATCCAGGGCAAGGCACAAATCTGAGCTCAGCTGTGCCAGGTATCGATCCCCACACTGGGCATCCTTGTGCTGCACGGCCCTCACTCATCACAGGGCAACAGGTGAGAAGGGCCCTGCACACAAACTGCCAGAGGCACTTGGATCGCAGCTTTCTTGTGAATTGGATGGAGTTTCAGCTCTGCTGCAGCTCTGGTGTTGAGCACAGGCTGTGGCAGCCTGGAGAAGCAGGGTTATAATGCACTCAGTGCACGGTGTCACCCTACTGGAAAGAGGCTCATCAGAACATGGCATGTCAGTTGTCACTTCACTGGGAACAGGTGAAACCCTATTATCAGTACACTGTCTACAGACTTCTGCTGCATCAGAAAACAGCTCTTCAGTGCTGTGTGTACAAAGGTGTCACTGGTTTCTGCTGAACTGCACACAGGCTGTTCCTGCAGCTGCCTGATGAGTACAAAATGTGGGAGCAGCAGGTGAGGGAGCAGCCTAGGGCCAAGCTGGGGCTCTGCTGGGAGCATCTGATGTATGTGGGGGGATTGGCAGCAAAGGGTGGAAGGGAATGGGACAGTTTCCTAAAGATCAGGATTTGGTTGCCTCTTTTGTGCCAGATCATGCAGCTAAACCTGGACAAACTACCCTGTGCAGGCTGAAGCTGGCCAGAGACACCCCAATGTGCTGCTTTGTGGGGTAGTGGTGATGAGAGCAGGGTTTGATCCATGCCACACGAGGAGAAACAACAATCCAAGGTCTGAGACCTGGCTGGACCATTGCTCCTGCTGACTCCACCAGCAGCAACTCAGTCTGGTGCTGGTGCCAAATTCCTCACTTCAGGAGGAGCAGCCTGGAGTCTGAGGATGGCATCACTTCTTGTAGCTTAGTCCTCCTGAATTCTGCATCCCGTCCTCTGCAGACGTTTTCCTTCCTGTCTCCTCCACTGCTCCCCCAGCACCACTTGGCTAATTTCTCGAGTGGGATACACTAATCCCATATTTCTCTGATAGTTACTTCCTCCAAAGCTGTCTTGGAAACCCAGGTGCTAGTTCCCCCCAGCTTCTTCCCCCGGCCAGGGAAAAGAGATGGCGAACGGCTTTCTCTTGATTGTGTCGATGGGAGATGATTTTCAAGGTGAAATTTCTAGTTCAGTTGAGTCACTTTCATTCAAGGCGATGAGCAAAATGTCACCCCCACACTGAACCACACTCAATGCGCTGTTCTCCTATTGCATTTAAATTTACTCCACTTTTCCTTTCTGACACCTGTTTAAATCAATATCTTCCTCTCCAGGTCGTGGGCAGAATGTGCCTGGTCTCTCCGCACAGCGCTTCTCAAATCCACTAAAATCAACACAATAATTGAAATATTTTCAAGCTGATTACACCGCTGCCTGAGGCTAGGCTGGTTGCTAAGGGTAAGCTCCCTGGTTGCTAGGGGGAGTAAATCATCTTGCATTATTTGATTTTTGTTATAGATATGAAACCGCTACTCCCTCGATTAAATGTCTCTCAGTCTAACACCTATGGGACCTGGGGAAAGAGAAAAGAAAAGCAGCAACCTTGACCCTGTCAAATAAATATCTCTAACTTTTCCTGTCCTCCGGCTTCCAAACCAAACCTGTCTACTGACTTTTATTTATTTATTTATTTGTTGATGTTTGTTTTTTTTTTTTTTTTTTAACCTGACTTTAAATAACAAAGCTGTGGGGACAAGCAGATGAAGAGAGGAAGAACTGTCTGTTCCATTAGAGGATCTCTCAGCTTGGCTAAACACTCTCTATTTACTCCAAACACAGCTTGATGGGGAGCTACAAGGATCTAATAGCCTTGAAGATGTAGAATTGCACCAATTACAGTTCCTACTCAGCCCACGGCTCATGAGACATCAGCTGAAATCATGGGGCCAAATCCTGCTCCTAGGTCTGCAGAGTGCAGATCTGGAGCATCTCTGTTGGCAGAGAAGGATTTCTCCAGTTTTTTTGTGGTTGTAGAGGAGGGGAATCCTGTTGGACACTGCTGAGGCAAGGTGTCCAGGAGCCTGAATGTGTGTTGGGCACTTTGCTGGTGGAGCAGGAGCTCCTGATGCTTTATTAATAGGAAAGCTGTATGTGGGGCATATCCCCATGCCTTGGACATTTTAAAGTGCCTCAGCTCCTCCTGTGGTTTCATTATTCTCTCACTACAACCATTTCCTGGGTGAGGAAATCCCTGTAGGGTCCCCTCCAAAAGCACTCAGAAATTAAGGTGACCCAGTAAATCTCTTACAAGCCACAGCGGGGCCAAAGGCATGAGAGCCTCTTCTGCCATTTGCGCTGAAAACAACCAGCAGCCAGGGTGTTTTTGAGGCACAAGGTTACAGAGGGGAGCTGACTTGGTATAAAGTCTTTTCCCATCCCTCAAACCTCCTGTTAATCCTCATAACTGCACTTGGCCTTCCCTGCACTGCCCCAAATCTTCCTTCTTCGGTGAGAAAACTGTGGTACCAAAATTGGAGCACTGCAATTTGCCTCAGGTTGTGCAGCCAGTCCCATCCAGACACCTTTCCCCCTCTCAGCTGCTGCAGCATTATCTGGAGAGGACAGGCTGCAGAGCCCCAGCTCCTGCCCATTGCAGCAGGCTATGTCCTTCCCTTCCTGAACTTATTTCTCAAAGGGCAGCTGTAATCCTCAATGGACAGGAAAAGCAGCAACGTAAATATTGAAAACCCTTTAGTTACAACTATATGCAACAGCAATATCTCCTCTGCCATGTCACCTGATCCCTCAGCTGGAAACAAGGACGCAAATGCCATGAAGTAAGTGATGTCAAGAGCTTCAAAACCTGCTGATGAAATAGATGCAAAGAGAGGTACTCGCTGCAAACCCTGGCAGAGGAGAGGCTGGAGGTGAACAGCATCCTTAGCACAAATGAGCCAGGGCAGGCTCAGCCCAGCCCAGCCTGTGCTCAGCAGCACACTGGATTCTGCTGCTCCTCTGAGCTATGCCAGTCCCAGCTCTGCTTTTTGGGGTTATTGGTCAGCACATGTAGAAACAGGCAGGGCACAGAGAATTGGGGTCCTCAGGAAAGCCTTGTGAGCCTGGAGGACACACCTCTTCCAGCCTGGCTGTCTGTTCTGTCCTTGTTTCCCAAAGTTTGCAGGCAGGATCCCTCTGTGGGGCACCTGCACCAGTGCCACACATTTAGCAGGAAATGCCTGCAGCATTAAGAGCATCACAATCCAAATGATTAATTGTTTAATATATTGCAAGCTGGTTACCCCCCTGGATGTGCCATGTAACAAATGGAGTCGGTGGAGATCTCACAGTTGTGAGCTCCTTGTTTGATTTTCAGCCAGGCAGTGCTGGTGGTTTGAGCTCACCACCACAGCCAGGGCTGCCACCACCTCCTCCAGCAGCCACCTCACTGCCCTGGGCTTGGTGTGAGCCTGGGATGTGCTGCTGAAGGATGGGAGCCAACCAGTCCTGCAAATACAGGTGTGAAACAGGGATCAGGGCAGATGCTTAATTCAAGCTGGTACTTATTTTTATCAAAGTTTGAAGACTTGAAAGAAAGCCCAAAGTATTTAACTGAGTGGAATGCTCCACACCTGACACACAACGAACGCAGGGGATGTGATGTGGGGTTTCACTTATGTGTCTAACTTACTCAAAATCCATATTAAGTACAATTCCTATTTCAATATTGTACAGGTCACACTTTATATTAAGGTTGCACTTATAAATATTTTATAAAGATTAATAGATGTTTTAATCAATAACTAATCAATAGGTTAGTGACAGGAAAGCCCAGCAGTGGGGATTGCCCCAAGCATTGTGGGCATTTTGCTCTGGTTTGGTGATGTTTGACCCTTGTTCTGGACTGGGACCAGCACTGTTGACAGTGGTGGGATGCAGCACTTCTCCATCACTGGTGGTAGGTACCCTGTGGTCATGGAGGACCTGGGCTGGGCTCTAAGTAACCCACATTGCAACCAGGGGGGCTCACTGGGGAAGACAGCCCAAATTCTGACCCCCTAAACTCCCAAGAGGGCTGTGGTACAGGGTCCAGCAACCCTGTGGCTCTGTGGGGCCAAGTGGTCCTTTCTGAGCACCTCATAGCCTGCTGGAGTTTCTGGGAGCAATCTGTATTTGTACATGATGAATATATTTTGTTGAAACATAGTTATGATTTTTTAAAATATTCTTCTGAGGAATAGTTCTGTATTTTTTTAATACATCTTTTTATCATACACTTTAAGGTTTGTGTCCACATGGGCACTAGAAAGAAAATGTAATCATCTCTTAAAAGAATACAGTCAATTTAAGGAAGACAAATATTAATGTTATGTAAATTGATTGGACAGAGATTTCCAAAGCAGAGAGGTAGATGCCCATTCCCCTGATTATCCAGAGGAGCTGGGTGTCTAATGCCCTAGGAGTCAAACTCCTTATATAAAGCTTCCAGAACAGACCTGTAATTGAATATTAAGTGATTTTTTCATGAGTTCTTCTTTCTGTACCGTGATCATGGTAATTCAACTGGTAATGCTCAAATGACAAAACAAGTGCTCGGCAACTTGACCGCTCTGGAAACCAAGTGAAGCCATTTAGCAAAGCCCAGAGCCAATGTCTTTGCCTCCAAAACCTCTTCTGCATGTGAATCTTTGAAGAACTTTCCCATTTTTAATGGCCAGAAATATCTGCCTGCTAAACTTTAACTACAACTGTACCCAAAGCCCGTCTGTCTAGCAGCAGGTGGGCTAGTGAGAGTCACAGTCCTGCTGGGATACAGCCAGCTGTTCCCAGGAATGAATCTCAAGTAAATTAACAAACACCACACAAACCTGTCAATTGAATCATTCTTGATTACTGTAAATGCGGGGCTACCCCTTAAAGAGCTTCTCCCTCTGCACAGAGGGAATTTCTTTATGCCCTGAGTGTGTAACTAGAGCTGTGACACCCCATCCTCTGGACAGAGGATCTCTCAGGATCTGTGGGGGAAGTTCACTCAGACCAATGAGTTTGAAAAGGTGGAGGTGTCCAAGATGGTTTCCTCATATCTCTGGAGGTTCTGTGGGCTTCCAAAGGGCTCACGAGTTATTTGGGTGTAGTCAAAGCTTCTATTGTCCAGGCACATCTCCCTCTTTTTCCATTTGGAGGCTTCTCCTGGGCAACAGCCTGGCCAATGAGTGAATCAAAATCCAGGACATCCTCACATGCACCAGCCATTTCCCACTTGTCAGGAGTACACTGTGGGGAGAACATGGCCTTTGTGGAGATGAGAGAGCTGCAAACACACTGCATTGAAGGCAGGAGAACTCCTGGTGCCAGCTAACAGCAGTTTACAGGGGCCTGTAGACATCATATAATAATCAGGGCACTGGGTGAGAAGCAGAAGGTCTTGGCTCTACATCTGCCTGTCCGATGTTTGGTTCTGTACTTGAGCTTTGATGGTGTGTTCAAGCCTACTGTGTGAAATATGGGCCTCCTCTTGAGGGTGGATGGCAGCCAAACCCCTGAGCGCTGGCAAAGCCATGGCAAAATTCAGCTGAGGTTGTCTGCCTGCCCTGCCCGTGGGTGAGTCGTGCTGTGGAGTGAGGGTGTGGGAGAGCTGCAGGTGACCAAGCTGCCTGAGCAACAAAGAAACCAGGGTTTAAGGGCAAATGAAAGAGTGAAAGTGGGGAGTGGAAAAGCACAGGGAGAAGAGACCCGAGAGGGCCAGAAGCTACTGATTTGTGCCAATAACAGTGACTTTGAAACAACAGAAGGGAAGAGAAAATTCATTAAAGGAGGGAGAAAATGGACTGTCAAGAGATAACAGGGAGAGTGAAGAGGGGATGTGATCTAGGAAAATGTAGAGAGGACACAGCAAAGAGAAGGAAATTGCTGAGAGCCACTTGAGGATAAAGAAGGGTGGAACTAAAAAGACTGTTCTAGTCCCAGAGCAAGGTCTTACTGTCACCTTCCCCTGGTCAAGCAGTGATCTGGCCAGTAGCCAGTGCCTGTTTGAGCTGTATGAAATGTGTCCCCTTGCCTGCAGCCCCTGGCCTGAGCTTGGGACAGAAGCCTGGGCCTGTGGAGAGAGGTACTGGATGTTTGTGTAAGACATCACTCCCATCTATCTGCCTGTTGGCAGCCCTAAACTAGAAATGGCCTTAACTGGCTAATGCCTTAGCTGAATGGTGTTTGCTCCACGCCCCTGTTTGTTCCCGTAGAGAAGAAGAGCAAGGAGCTCTCCCGAAGAGAGCAAGGAGCAGTGCAGTATCACCTGGGTGCCATGCAGCAGAGCACATTTGGATAAAGCAAGGTCCTTCCCAAGCAGGAATCATCCTGTTCCATGCACACAACAGATGCCTGGGCACAGTGGAGAGCCCATGGGTCTCTGTAGGGAGTTTTCTGGGTCTCTGTAGGGAGTTTTGGTGCTGGTGAGGGTTCATTCTGCTTTGGGCAGCCTGGGAATATGAGCTCGTCACATCCCTCAATGACAACTGAACTTCAACTTAATTCCACGCAAGTCAGCAGAGACAGAGAGAACAGGGTCTGAACCACACTGGTGCCAAGGACTCCCAACCAGAGCAGTCCCAGTGAGTTCAGGGAGAGCAGAATCTACCCCAGACTGGAGGATTTTGCTCGTGAGGATGTGTGGGAGAGGGAGTGTGGCCGTAACCTCATCAGTGGTAAACCTCTGTCGATGTGGATATTAGCAGTGTTTCCCCAGCTGTGTCAGTGTATGTGTTTGTGTATACAGACTCAATTTATGTCATTTTGTAAGCAGGTAAGTGTTTGTGCCAGCCTCCATTCGGTTTTGTGAGAAGCATGCTTACATGTTTGGATAGATTTAATAACAGCACACATGTGTGTGTGTTTATATTTAGACAGGCTCATGGGAAAGGCTTAGCACACACAGAACAATGTGGGGATGTCCTGGCTGAGGAGGGTTTCTGGAGGCTTCTGGATGGCAACTGGGTCTGCTCCTGCCTGTGTGTGTGACATTCCTGACCTGTGTGCCAGCCTGCTTGAGTGGCTGATGATGGGCTCACACACGGAGGGAGATATTTTGTGTGTGTGGTTTTGGCACTGGAAGTGAGACACATGCACATGCCATTTCATTGTGGTGGGTGCCTTGGGAAGCTGTATTTGCAAGATTTCCAAAGGGCAGATACAGAAGGGCGATGCTTATGGACCCACAACAGCATCCCTTCATGCCCTCCAAAATTCAGCACAGCACAGACAATGCGGCCAAAAGTGCCCAGCTGAGTGTGTACTACTGATGTACACAACGCCAGCACGTGTGTGATTTTTGTGCCATTTCTGACTTGCTCCTGCAGCATGCAGCACGTCCCAGGTGCTGCCCCACACATTCCATTGTAAGTGATGCCCGGGGCACCTCCCAGCACATCCCACTGCAGCTGAGGCACAGCTCACGGAGTCAGGCTAAACTCTGTCTCACCACAGTCAGTCTGATGTGCACCAAGGCCCGTTTGTGGCTGCAGACAGCAGAGTCTGCCCAGCGTTGCGTGTGGTTTCACACCTGGCAGCAAGTGTGTTGCACTCACAGACACGCATTCCCAGGCCGCGTCTGTCGTGTCAGAAATACCTGCGCTCACCTCAGGGCTTTATGCACGCCGTGACCCAGCGGGGTTGCAAATGGGGTCTGCCACGGGCCGGCCTCAGTGTGGCTGCTGCTGGTGGGGGCTTTGGGAGCAGAGGTCTCAGCCCGCACCGTGCAGCTGCTGGGGACACACGCGTCGCACTCCGGCTCCCGAGCCCCGCCACCCTCTCGCTTGGACACCGCGCTGACTTTTGTCCCGCCGTTTGACATCTGTGACTTTTAAGGCGACACATCGCCAGCACGGAGCCCTGCTCGGCCCCGCCACCCCGGGCTGCCATCCAGCAGCATCTGCCAGCCCCGGCCGTGTCACCAGCGCAGGCTCCGCCGCTGGCAGCCCCATCCCGCCGGCTCCCCGCCGCCCGCCGCTCCTCCGTGCTGGCGGGCAGTGAGTGGGATCAATAAGACACCTCCGACTCCTCTATTTACAAACTAGCTGCCTTCAGCAGCCAGGCTGTTTAAGCACTTCATTCCCATTCAGGAGGGCCATCTGCTGCCTTTTGCTGTAAGTCTCTCTGAAAACCTCAGCCTTGACAAGCTCGAGATATGTCAGCGCAGTTATCAGCGGAAAGCAACATCTGCCGTGCCTGACACCCACTATTGTAGGCCATTTAATCTGTCCCCCTCCTCCCTTTAACTGCAGACAACAGCTCCCTATATTATATTTTCCCACTCAATTAGCACTATCATCCTGCTGAAATAGAGGCCAATTTACCTTTAATGACATCATTGTTAGGAGAGTGGCAGCCCTGGCCGGTGGCTGGCGGGAGGCAGCCCGTCTCCGCGGCTCGCGGGCAGCCTATCCGCGCTGCCTTCACCCCGACCGCAGACATTGTTTCCGACAGTTCGCAGAGGCAGTGTGGCGGAAAATTGAGTCCAGATTCATTAGTTTTTTTTTCCTTTTTTTTTTTTTTTTTCCCCTCCATGCTTCCCCCCCCTCTCTTTTTTTTTCTTTCTTTTTTTTTTTTTTCTGCCGTGCACTGCTCAAGTCAGTTAAATTGATACATTTCCTAACAAAATTGAAGTGCTTTGTGCTGCCAGCGGAAAGCCTGGTGACCCTGCGCGGCCCACCGAGCAGCCAAAACGAGTTGATGGATCCATTAGGCCGCGCAGAATGCCTTCCCCCTCTGCCTCCGCTCCTGAGTGACACTGTAAATCTGAACCAATTTCAGTCCCTAATCATCATTACAAACCCCTCCACTGTTCATTTATTACTCTACAATTCTAATACAGCACACGACTGGGTCAGCACATAGGGAGCCAGAAGGCTGTGGAGACAGGCTTAAAGAGACCATAATCCTTCCCAGGTTTTATCAGGGAAACAAACCTGATTTGGCCCTCCCTGGTCCCCACATGCTGCTCTCTGCCTCTGGTCCAGCAATCAGATGATGTTTGCCTGTCCCAGTGATGGGAGCACAGCCTCCAGAGTGGGAGAGCTGGGCAGCAGAGGGGAAGCAGACATGTGAAGGATGCAGGAACCATGGTGTGCCACATGAACCCCACAAGGGACAGGGTGCTGCTGGAAGGCTGGCACAGCTGCTCTGACCCCTTGGCTTTAGGATGGACAGATGTCCAAAGGGTGCTGCAGCTCTGCAGCCACACACAATGGCTGTGCAAAGAGGGTGTTTGGGTAGATGAGAAGCTGGCACATGCCTGAGAAAGACCATGAGGATGGGGAAATGTTGAGAACTGGAGGTTTATTGAGGTTCTCCATCAGTTAGATTAAATAAAGGACACCTTTATGGAGTTGAAAATCCTCACTGGATGCAGGGATGGCTTCTCCAAGTGGAGGTTGGTAGAGAGGCTGGTGAGACCCAGGTGATGCCAGCTCACAGCTGCTTCCCACCTGGCCATTCCTCTCCAAGAGGTGCCATCCCACTCATGCCAGCTTGGTAAAACCTCACCCTGGCAGCATGAGGAGTGGATGCTGATTGAGTGCTTGACCTGCTAAGTGTGCTTTCGTGCCTAGATTGAACACTTTTCCAACAGGATGCAGAAAAATTTATTTATTTGATTCAATGTGACTGGATTTTTTTCCCCCCCTGCCTTTTTAGCAGCATGCATATCAACATCTCTGTAGGTGCAGAAGCAATCAAAGGATTTAAGCACATACATGGTAAATAATCAGATTAATGGCATGATCAGACACGACTTGATGGCAATGGGATTGCTTTGAGTGAGATAGCAGTGGCTGGGGCACTTGTTGCTACAGTAGGATGCAGTGACAAGCTGCTCCTGTTTGGGAGATGGGCTGGAAGAGCAGGGTAAAAGGAGGTGAGCAGGGTGGAGACACAAAGAGTCTGAAGTTAAATCAGAGGCTGAGGAGGGGGTAAACAACTAAGAAGCTTGTGGCTAAAACATCTATTTTCTTCCCACATGGGCTTTACTTGGCAGGGGGATTTTATGGAGGGTTGTTCTTATTTGATGAGAGAAGGGAGCAAGAATGGTGATCTTCAAAAGGATTGATGGTCAAACCCCTCTTTGCAATTTGCTCCTTCATTGGAAGTCTGGGTGGCAAGTCTGCACCTCGTGAAAGACTGGTGCCTTTGCTGGGCTGCCAAAACCCAGGTTCGTGACCACAGATCTGCCTGGATGATCAGGAGGCTGTCAGCCTCCTGAAAGTGTCAGTTTTTCTGCCAGTGACAACAAAAGTGGGCCTTTTTCTACAGCTCATGTGCCAGACATGTGTTTTGCTTCCTGCTACAGGGTCCCCGGCTCGAGGTCAGCCTTGTCTGGCAGGGAGATGTGACAGCTGCCAAACTGCAACCCCTGTCAGCCCCAGCCAGAGTGGCTGCCTCAGCTGCCTCTCACACTCACAGTAAAACTTCCCAAAGTTTTCTCTGCCTGTGGTCCTCATTAACAGAAGTTGTAAAAATGAAACAGCATTACAAATATGTATTTGAAAGAGCAGTCCTGAGGCCAAGAGAGGTTGATTGTAGGTTTTGCAGTAAGGATTTGGCCAGGATGAACGACTCATTGCTTCAAAAATAGTCTTGGTGACCTCCATCTCTAGTCTTAGGCCTAAATCAGCCCCGGGGCAGGATCACCTAATTTCCAAGGCAGAGAGGTGACCAGCACCTCAACAATGATGGCATCGCTCCCTATGGACATGTTGTTTTGTGAAGGCCCCTTTGGGTTTGGGTCCCTTCAGGTCAATCTGCAGTTGAATTCCCCATCACCCCATGTCCCATATTTCTGTGGAGCTGAGCCAAGGCTGCCCTGTGGTGCAGCTCCTGTACATCAGGGCACCACTGGCCCTTGGTGTCTCCTCTCTGTTTACAGCCCAGCTGGTGCTTTTCAATCTGCACTGTTGTTATTGCCTGTATCTAAGGCAGCCTGGATGAATTTCTCAAGTAGCATTTTACAAGGATCAATATCAAATGCTCTGCTGAAGTCTGGATGCATTACATCTTCTCTAAGACTTTTCATCCACTAATTTTGTAATTTGATCCCAAAAAAGAAAAAAAAAGAAAAGAGCTATCTAGTTGGTCTGGCGTGACTCGTTCTTTGTAAAGCGGTGTTGTTTATTGCTCGTGGTTCAGTTATCCTCTAGGTGCTTCCCAACATGCACCAAACAGCCCATTAATGCCTTCTGTGGCACTCTGGGTTTGAGGAAACCCAGCCGAACCTGCTGCTCACACAAGTGGGTTCGAGCAGAGCTCCGCAGCAGCTGCTGGGACATATGTTCACTGTGCACACCAAGGGTCTGATTCATCTCTCACACTGGCGTGAGGCAGGGGGCTGGAGCATCCAGAGGCAGGTTTGGTGCAGCAGATGTTGTGTTGCTGTTGCAGGCAGTATTCCTCAGCTTGCTTTTACCTGCTGTTTCCCACAGAGGCCCACGGGATCAGACATCAGGGTTTCTCTTGGGGCAGCGGGATGGAAATCGCTGGCTGCATAATCGGTGTTTTATGCCACTCAACTGGATGGTTCAGACCTTTGGGTGGCTAATTCAAATTCTAGTGTAAAGGCATTTGGGCTGTGTCCAAATCAGTCCTGGTAGAGTGCCTGCTATGGAACACTCAAGGATAAATACTTCACAGGAGTTTGTTGGCATTTCTATCTGCTCTAATCATGAAAATACAGCCCTGGTGTTTCCTACAGCATAGCCTGGTGCCCAGGCCAGACCTCCTTCCTCTTCTGGGGTATTTTCACTCAATTCCAATGCTTCTCATCTGATGGTGGTGCAATGTGCTGTGCTGATATTATCCCAGGGACTCTGAATGGAGTCACTGGATTGTGTCTTGGCATTGCCAAGACGAGGGCACCCCTTCCTCCCTCAGTTCAGTGGGGCAAAGACCACGGCCAAGACGCTGATACCCAAGAGTAAGTGCAGCCTCTGTGTTGCATTAGCTGTGCTTCCATTGCCTACAGAGCTCTGCTGCTGTATGAATAATGGAGCTGATGCAGCACCTTCTGGGATTATGTTTCCTACAGTTTCATAAGACCTTCAGTGGCTGCAATGGTGCTTCGGCACCGCCGGCCTCCCCGTGATCTATAACGCTGACAGCTCTGGAGGCTTTAGAGGGATATGGGCATACAAGAGTGAATTTCCCAAGTATTGCATAGGCTTGGGCTTGTATTGCTCCCTGCTGACTCCCCAGGCTCGTGCAGTGCTGCAGTACTCTGAAAATTAACTCCTTTATGGCACGACGCTCAAATCGTGCTGCCCAGGGGAGGACAGGATGGATCCAGCCCGGTGGGACTGGTTGCAGGACTTGCTGCTGGGGTACAAGTAGCCAGCCAAGCAGCCTTGCTGATGGTCCAGCTCTGGCACAGCCCTCCAAAGCCCACTATGGCTCACAGTTAAGCCAAGGAAAAGATTAATGGAACTTGTTGTAATCTCTTCTGGCATCTCAAGAGATTAAAATAGTTTGTTTCACTGCTGGAGCATAATCTCAAGAAGAAAATAATTAGTCTAAGGAGGATCACAGTGAAAGGTCCCTAACAGTGTGGTTAAGGAAGTTCATCTGGCTCAGGATGCTGATGATCCTACTCTACCTGAAAATACACTGTGAACCAAACCACTTATTCCCCTTTCCCCCTTGTGCCTGGGACTTTGGATGGATTTCATGGAAATAAAAGGCAAATGAAACCTATCCATGGGCATTAGGGGTCTATAAACTGGAGACACCTCTGAAAACTGAGAAACATATGACTTTTCTGTGCATATTCCCTGAGACCTGCACTTTCTCCTTAAGAATAAAGGTTCATCAAGTCCAAGCTGAGCTCATCCAGAAAAACTGGGAACCTTTCAGAGAGCATGAATTTTTGGAAAGCAAAATCTTTTGCATTTATGGACACCAGTATATCCAAGTGTTGCTCGACACTGGCAAGCAATAAGAAGTGTCTCACCTTATAAAACAGATGTGAGGGAATGATACTACGACCTTCGTTCATTCTTAACAGTGATTATCATGTCTTAGCCCACAAATGGTCTGTACAGGTCGTCCTCTTTCCCAGTGGAAATCCTGGTCAGTTGTTTTTGGGAACACTGCTTTGGTGTGGGCTGTTGCAACGCCCTGATCTTGAAGCAGCTGTGGATAGAACTCTCAATGGGTGTCAGGAGAAATGCAGTGGGTGATGGAGGGTGCCTTCATGGGGATCTCCTTTGGAGCAAGTCTGTGAGTGCAGAGCCCAAGAGGGATCTGCAGAGCATTTAACATGACCAAATTAACCCCTGTGGACAGGCAAACACTTGTTTACAGAGCAGAGTAAAGCAGAGATGGAAATTTATGGTGTCTCTAAAAGAACTTCTCACCTGGAGTACAGAGAAGAAGAAAGAGATAGCAATATTTCCCACTGAAAGGAGGAAGAAAGGCTCTTAACAAATCAATACCCTTATTTAGTCAATAAACCCACAAAACAACCCCTCCAAGGGATAGAGATGGAGAAAATTCCCAGCTTGCAAACAGGCAGGCTCTGATGCTGGCCTTTGACAAGGCATGACAGCAAATGCGCTGATCTCTCTTGGTTGCAGGGAGGTCAGCGAGGGGCAGGTCTGTTGGGAGTGGGCTGGCCAGGGGGGCTGCAGGCTGGAGCTGTGCACTTGGGAGCCATGGAGATGAGGGGAAGGGTCTTGGGAGCACCCTGTAAGGAGGCTGAGCATGATAACTCAGGCTAACATCCCTTCCTGGAGTGGTGAATTGAGCACTGCTGGCTTTGGCACTCCTCTGGGGAATGGAAAGGAGGAGCAGCGTCCAGGCAGGGATGCCCCAGGTAAGCTGGGAGCATGCCTGGGGCAAAACTCAGCAGGAAATACACGAAGCTGCTCTTTAGCAGTGGCTCAGCAACATCTCAGGCAGAAAGGCAGAGGCATCTTAGCTTATAGAGGCATTTATCAGGCTGTGAACCTCCAGCAGACAACAGCTGCAGTCAGAAACTCATGACATGGTCCTGTGATGTGCAAGATGTTAAGAAACTAATTTAAAATGCTTTCTATCCTTTCTTTCCCCCCTATACACACATATTTATTTATTTTTGCTTAGCCTTCAGGCTTCCGATCTTCAAGTTTTCTCCATAACTATGAACTAGAAATTTGCTTGGAAGAAATTCAAATTGTTCTCACAAGATTTCAGGAGCTGGAGCTTTGAGGTAAACATCTCTGTCATTACAGCACTCATGGTGGAGTCCCAGGAGCCACCAAACCAGAAGCACAGCTGAGCAGCACCACAGCATGGACTCCCAGAGCCTTGCAGAAAAATCCCCCACCCTGCAGCACAGCAAGCACTGGATACCTGCTCTCCCAAAACAAGCCCAATGAAGGAGTTTGTTGCAGTTTTGTTCCATCAAAGATGAGCCTTTGACCCATCTGAATTAATTTTCCATCCATGGAATGGGTCTGACCTTGGGACTGCATCCTGGCTCTCATAGTGTGTCTCTTCTTTCTACCAAGGACATGGAAGCTAACACAGAAAGATTGGGCCAGACTTTACAAGGCAGCATTTGGGGTGGAAAACTGGAGGAATTCAGACAAAGCCAAGGCTTTCCAGAGTGGTATCCAAGACCTCCATGACTTGATGGAGCACAGGATTATTTCCTTCTGGGTCTGTGATTTTCTCCCAACACAGTTGCAGACTGTTGTGAGTGTTTAAAGAGAGACATCCTCAGTCAAGGGTCACCAGGATTGCTCCACTGAACTGTGAGATGCTCAGATTTATTCCAGCCAAGTCCTGGCCCAATATATATGTTCCATGGTATATTCCTTTCTTTTCTTCTCCTCTTTCCTCTTATGCTGTTCACTACCCAGAGCATCAGTCAAGAAATGAAGTACTTATTAATGCAGGATAGCATCTGTTCTCTTGTGTTTTTGAGAAAGTTCATGCTTGAAATGCAGCCAGAGGTTGAGTTAGAGGCAATGCCTGACTGCTAAGAGCTCAAAGCTGGCTCCTAATTGTGTTTAAGAGCTGGATACTCACAGCTGGGAGAACTCCTGACTAATCTTATTTATGCTGTTGGGAAATGCCTTAGTCCCAGTATAGCTTAGTACTTCCTATTCTGGCTACTTGCAGAGAATGGGAAGTTTTTTGGACTCATTTACCTAAGGGTCAGCAGACCTGAATTTAGAAATGGGGGGAGCCAGGTATGGACACAGGAGAATTTGCATTGAAAACTGTCTGCTTCAGGTGCCTGGGTTTGCATCATGAAGCTGCCAAGAAAAGTCACCAAGAACTTCACTACAAGACCTTAGAATGTCCTGTAGGATATTCCTGCCTTTGCAGAAGAGATTTGGAAATTCAGGCAGGGACAAGTAATTTAATAAGTGTGCAAGAGACTGCTACTGGGTGTAAAAGTGAGGATTGCTTTTGTATCTGGGCTCTACCAAGAAACCCAGATGTCTCCAAAATGAGGATCTGGTCCTGGGGTCACCTGGCTCCAAAACCCTGCCAGACCTTGGATGCAGAGGCTGCAAACTCAACTCTACTGGTAAACCCAGAACATTTCTATCAAAATGCTGGGATTTACACCAGCATAGGTAGGATTGCATCAGGCCCCTACCAGTTAATGCTCTAGTAATTGGATGCAAATGTGCTGGGGTAGGCAAGGTGGGGGAGTTCAGGAAGATAAAAGCACCTGAAATATGCTCTACAGTCAATCTGTGTTTCCTGAGAGACATCTGTATCTCTAAATTTAGAAACGATACTCTCTTTCCAGCAGGTAATAAACCAGCAAGCGCTGTACATATTTTTTCTATTTTGAATTCTGTTAACTGACAATTTAACCTAAAATCTCTCGTATTTTCTACTTGTTCAGCTGTAAATAGAGACTGACAGTTTATTTTCAAACACCCTGGCTTAAAAAAAATAAAAAAAAAAAAAAAAGAGAAAACCACACCACCATCACAACGCAACCCACCAACATTTGAAATAAACACTTATGGGTCCATGACAGACTACAGACGTGCAGTCAACGCTCCGCAGCAATCTCTCGGAGCTGTCACACTCCGTGATCGGTCTTTTACAAACACAAACACTGCTGATTTCTTATCAAATGTAAAACCTCCGCAGCTCTTTCGCAAACGGTTACCGCGAGCATGAAATCGACTTTGTGAATCACATGTGACACTGCCTTGTCTGCTCGTAATTGAGCCGCGTGGGGAAGGCGCCGGCGCCCGACAGCCCCGAGCCACCAGCTCACCAGGAGCCTGCCAGGAGCAGGATGAGCCTGGGCTCGCTGGGTGCTGGGGTTTGCTCCTTCACGTAGCGCAGCGAAGGCTCTGTCCCACCTGCGCGCTGCTTTCAGTCTCTGTGGGGTTGGTGTGGATGAGGTGCTGCTGTGTTTCTTGGTGAGGAAGGTGGGAGGCTGCGTGGGAAAGGGGTTTGGGCTGCCTGTGCCGTCCTGGGGATAAGCGAGACTGGCGCTGGCACGGGACGCCCAAAATGCCATGTGGCAACCAGGAGTTTGTTGGGGTGCCGCCATCAGATGAAGCCTGTGGGTCCCCAGACAGGATCTGCAGGTGGGGCAGGACCCATCCTCCAACAGCACCTGGGGTCTCTCTCCATTTCTGAGCATGCAGGGGGGACAGCGTGGCATTTCCTGGCTGCTTAGTGGCCCCAGACTGAACAGACAAATGCTTGTGCTCCCTCACGCCCTCCCTTCCCAATTATCTTTTTTTTTTTAAAAGTATAACCCAAATGAGGAACTCCCTGATTGAAGTATCCTTGGTGTCTCTCCAGGACTCAGCTTTAGTCCTTACTTTAGTCCTTACATTCAATATATGAAGTAGATCTGCTCTCTGAGCATTCCCCATTTTGGGTCCATCTGGACGACTCTGAAGTACACTTCTCTTTGCACAAACATATTACCTAGCTCAGATTGGTACAATCAGGGTGACCCATTAAAATAAAACACAGAAATACAACAGAATTATGAAACATTTACATGGAAACATTTCCTGCATCTCTATCTATAAATAAAACTGTGTCCTATTAACCAGGAGGTGGAAGATGAGTAGAAATAGAGTGGTCTATCTATTTATATAATGATATAATCTATCTAAATAAAACTAATCTATTTTTCATGCCATCTATTTCTCCAATCTGAAATATACTCGTTACCATGGAGCAATGATGTCACTAAAACGAATGACACCCATAAATGCAGACGAGCTGTAGTTATTCTGATGATCCAGGACTTCTCTCTTTGCTCATTTGCTTAATTTTACACATGTGAGGAGTAGCTTGGAGCTAAATAGTATCACACCAGCAGCAAGCCAAGCAATGTTCCTGCTGACTGCAGACTGAGAGCCCTGAGTGTGATGTGCCACACTCCCTGTGATTTTGTGTGCACGTGGAGGTGCCTGTGCCCATCACCAAGAGAAGTGCAAGCTGCCTGCCTGTCACAATTCCTTGCCAGCGTTTGCTCAGCCTGGGATAATTGCTGGTTTATTTATCAGTGCTCAGGAGCAGCGCAGGGTTGGGTGTTGTGTGTGTTCTCCATTGCGAGAAGTTTAACTTAATGCAATGTTGCATTTAATTTATGGAATGTAGCCCGTTGCTATGGCATTGAGCACATAAAAAAACAATCAATAAATAAGTGGAATTGGTGTCAATGGGAATTTTGTACAAAGATGTGCAGTAGAGTATGACTCTTCATTTAGAATGGCAAAGATACAATTTATTTCACCCTTTCTGGATGTAGTTTAACCTCCCCCTCATTGGAGAGGTGCATTTCCTGATGAAGAGTTATGTCTGTTTTGATTTTACTCAAGAATAATAAAAAATGTTTCCCTTTTGGTGGATTTATTGGGACCTTTGGCATTCCAAGACAGGATTTTCATATTCAAGACTGGAACATACGGCCTAGAGCATCCAAAGGAAATGAAGCTGTGTATCAGTATGACACACACATTTGTGGGAAAGTCCTTCGAAATGCAAATAGTGATTATTTGGTGAGCCAGGCAGGCTGAAGTAAATAGGAAATCTCCAGTACACAGCAATCACAAACAGGATTGGGAAAAAAGAAATAAAATCTGTCCCTTCAAAAATACCAAAGCGTGGTGTCATGCTGGTGTAGCCTGGGGGAGGGAGGGGTGTTGCCCACAAGGTCACTTCTCCTCCACAAGGTCTTCCTAAAAGAGATGTTTATTCAGCAATGTTGCATTGGGTTTTGTCTAAGCAAAAATTGGACCATAAATCTAAGTGTGAAAAGGAAAGCTCTCCAAAAAACTCTATATCCTGTTGGTTTGGGGTTTTTTTTTCCCCAATAACATCAATCAGACAATTTAATCACAGGCTCAGGTTAAAAATGGTGTTCTGTAAATAGAAGTGGGAAGTGGACATACAGCTGTGGCCATTTGAGCTGCCAAAGTGCTGCATTTGGGTCTGGAGGGAGACAATCCTGAAGGAAGAGTGCATAAACAGGGAAGCAAGATCTTATACATAGATCTTTTAAATAGCACTCAGAAATCCCCATCATTATCCAAGTTCACCATTTCTTGTCTTCTGGGCAGCAGCCTCACCAGCCTCTAGTGAATTTTCCAAGTGGGACAAACCCTTGCACATCTCCTTTTGCCACAGAGCTGCAGGAGAATTTGAGCATGTCATTCCCAGGTGGTGAACATTCAATGTCCCTGATGAGACCAGGAGGATGGAGCTGGTGGAAGCAGCACAAACCCAAGGTACTGAGCTGTGTCATGCTATCAAAATAATCTGTACACTTGGCAGCCAACCCCTGGCACCTGGAGGCCAACAAGATTTGCCACTGAGATCCATATTTACATTTTCCTGCAGTCTTTATGGCTGCCATCCTTTTGGTTCTTCATCTTCCCCTTCCTCCCTCTGTGGAGGCTGAAGCTGTGACAGGTGCACTTTTTGGCTTGATTCAGAGTCCACTGGTGCCAGCAGAAAACATTCCCTAGACTTCAACAGATTTGGGGATGGACTCCTGACACCTGGCACAGACGTGGTCCTAGGGACAGCCCCATTGTGCTGACCTACATTCAGCCCTATGCATTTCCAATTTGGGAAAGCCCTGGGAGCTCCCAGGGATGACTAATTTCAGAAGGCTGGCTTCTTGAAAGCTGCTGAGCTGAGGATGGCAGCAGGCTGAGATGCAGCATTTCCCCAGCTTCAGAGGGTCTCCTGCCTGCTCCCCATGGCCAAGCACCTCTCTAAAAATGAGAGCTGGAGGTGGCAGCTCAGGATCACCCACCCCGTGGGAGAAAAGAGCTCACCAGAGACCAACAAGCCCCTGGCCAGCCCTGGCTCTCCCTGAATGAGAGGGGAGGGGAAAAAAATCAAAACTTTAAGGTATATGAACTGTGAAATTAAATCGAAATACTCAAATAAAGAATCACATAACAACATAAGCAAAGATGTTTACCAGGGCTTGAAGTTAAATACAGATTTTTTCATAAACCCTAACACCAAATGCAATAAAGTTCTCTGGAATGTTAAATATAATTTACAAGAGAAAAAAATGTGCCCTGCTGCCATAAAGCATCTTGTGCAGCGTCCCTTTCCAGGGATCGGTCCAGGGAGCAGAAGGAAACCTGCCCTTGCTCAGGATTTCCCCATCCAAAGTGATCATGAGCGAGCAGCCCTTTCTCCATCTGCAGCACAGCCAGAAAACGGGAGCCAAGTAATCTGTGCTGCAGCTCCAGCAAAGGGGCTGCCTGGAGTGGGAGCACGGGCTGGGGGTCCCAGCTGCCCCAGAAGGGGGTCCCAGGCAGGCAGGAGCACGGCCCAGCGCCTTTCATGGCCCATCTGCACCCCGCAGTGCCTGCACCGAGGCTGGCCCAGGGAAAATCATGGTCTCACATGACACTTATTCCTTGACTATTGCCCTTCTTGCTCCCCTGGCGTAGCTGACATTAACACCCCGAACTGACAGCACAAAGGCAGCATCTGGATAGCATCGCCTGTGGCTCTGGAGTCACGGCTGGTGGACTTGTGGTGTATCCAGATATATTCATTAAAACACTAATCAAGCAGAAGCTCATTTGTGGAATTGTCTTTGAATTTAAAAGGGGGAAAAAAAAAGATGGTTGGACTACAAAGGCACTGCAGTCCAGAAGTGCTCTCTCTCTCCATGAAAGACATTTGCCAGGCCAGGCCAGTTAGTGCCAGCTCCAGTCCTGGGTGCCCAGATGGGTTTGCCAGGTCCTGTCAAAAGGGCAGGAAGTGACAAACCAGGCATGGTGGTGACAACTGGGGATGAAGAGCTCCTTGATGAGCTGTGAGCTGCTCCCACATGTCCATGCACAGAGGCAGGTCTGTGTCTACATGGGTAGATTCTCTCCTGTAGGTATGTTAGCACGTGGCAGCTATTAGAGGAAGGAAGAGAAATATGCATTATATTTAAAACAAAAAAACTACATACAGAGAATACTTTGCTGCCATGCCCCGCTCTTGTGATGGCTTAAAAGGCTTTAGCTCTTCCTTTTTACCATCAAAACTGAGGCTGTGAACTGCTCCCAAAATTTAGTATCCATCTGCAAGTATAATCTTGAGAGAAGTTTTTTAAATGTCTGAACACTAAAAATAGTCTGTCCCCAGTGTCCACAGCAGCTTTAGGAACAGTTTCCAGTTTCTGGGAGAAGAACCAGCACATACCAGTCTCTGTTCTCCTCAGGATACAAGCGACAAAGAGGAAGGGATGGTGCTTGCATGGGGTCCAAAACCTAAACCTGGTATGTTTTGTCCTGGATTGGTGGCAGATTTCAGTTTTGGATTTGGACCAAGGATAAGTCCTTCTCCAAGAGAGGGGAAGTAGGGGTGAATTGCTGGAGAACAACTTTAAACCTCAAGGGAGCTTTCCCCTCTGCAGACAGGTCTTGTTCCTACTGCAGATGGAACAAAAACTCCACCTGGGCTTCAGGAGAGTCTCAGGGCTGCCTGAGCAGCAGAGGTATCCTGGCAGCTGGAGAAGATCAGGGTAGGGTGCAGAACTTGGGGGAAACCAGATTTCACCCAAAACCCAACGTCTGTAAAAACCCCTAAAAGTCAAACCCCAAACCTTAGAGGAGAGAAAGTGCCCTAAAGACTAGCTCTGCTCTAGCACCTTGGTTGGCAAGGAGAGATATATGTGCTAAAACTAAACTAATTTTCAGCCTCTTGGAGGAAATAAAATGACTGTTGCTATCATGGTGTAGCGTGAAAGCCTGGGTCATGGGGGGACGGGAGACAATCCTTTGTTCCAGTAGTCCCAGGTGCATCATGTACTGGGCAGAACTTTAGCTTACAATTTGGGATTAAAGTAAATCCTAGTATTTTTCTGCATGCCTGCCCGCTCCCTGGCTCCCAGAGACTGCTGGGTAACTGCCTATTATCCCGTGGTTCCACTTCAGTGCCCTCCCCAATAAAACTTTTCATATCCTTATAAACGAACTAGATTGCCGTGTTATAAACATTTACACTGTGCTAACAGATCATCTCCGCACATCAGAATTGGCTAAATTCCCTTTTCCAGATGAATATATTGAAGGAGATTAGAGATATGATAGCTTTTCAGATTGCTGAACCCAGAGAAATTAGTTTAGTGAGCATTTACAGAGGCTAAATTGGAACCATTAAATAGTGGATTAAATTGATGGTACTTTCATTGTCTGTCCTTCGGTACTGCTGTAAAATCAATTAGCCGTCACTATTCCATTCTCCATATAGTGAGATTGTCAGCCTGGCTAGGAGCTGCAGAGCCTCACAGCAGTAGCAAGCAGTGTGAAAATACACCTATTAGGTGATGTGGCATGAAATAACATCATAGGGCAGAATGTCCCAGTGAGATTTATCCCAGCCTTATCTCTACTTTAACAGAGAGGGGACAGACAATAGACTCTGGTGACACTCTTATCCTCTGAACATGTGCACCGGGATGCTCTCTGGACTGACAATTATTACATTGCCTCTCGACTGTCCTGAATTTTGCATTGGAAATCCGTGCTTTGCCCCCCTCTTAAACTGGCAGAGTCCCACATTAAGAGCAGAGGATTTGAGCAGAGTAGGTTTGCATCTGATTTGGAGGGGGAAAAAAAGAAAATATATCAACTTCCTCCTGCATGATGCTCTAAGTCCTGCTAGCTGGCTGATTTATAAGTACAGCTCCAGCCTGTTTTGGGGGACAGCACAGCTTTGCCACAGCCAAACTGAGGCACAGGCATTACTGTTCTATCACTTCCCAGAGATGAGTTCTGCTGATGAGGACAATGCCAAGTAATTGTGAGCCCTTTTCAGCCCCAGTTGCTTGTTTTTCACCTTTTCTTACATGGGAGAAAACCCAGAAAAGGGTGAATAACCTGCTTCCAGGTTATGGGGTGAGTTGGAGGTCTCTTCACTCACCAACCTCCTGCCACCATTCTGCCAGGAAGAGAGAGAAACTCTGTAGCCCTGACTGCATCTGCTCCGTGCAGCTATCTCCTAATAGGGAAAATGGAAATATCTCCCAAATTTGTGCTATTAAAATCTTATCTTGAAGGGTGAAATTTAAAAGTAATGAAGAAAACAAGTTCCCTAAATTTAAGCTTTAACCTTTTGACCTTTTTCCTGATGTTTTCCCCAGGAGAGGTTTTAGCCTTGGTTTGAAAAGCTATCATCCCTCTTGTCTGCTGTGGGGTGAACTGGAGGAGATTTTCCACCCCCAGAGAGCTTTCCTTTCAATATTTAAGTTTTCTATTGAACACAGAAATGGAAAAAAGCTCTTACATTTCCAATAAAACTGCATCCAGTTCCAATTTCTTGCACTGATGCGACAAAGTTTTTAAATCTCTTGTCAATGTCTTAGTTATGCTTCACAAAGGAACTATCTAGAGCTGCTGGACTTCATAGTAAGTGTTTGCTAGACTGGTAACAGGGACACTCTGTCTCCTGTTCTCAGTAATTCTCCTCTTCGCAGGGGTGACATGGGATCCCAAAAGCTCCTCACTTATTTTAGTGTCCTAAACTTGGAGGATGTTCAAATTTCCCCTCTTCCTGAGCTGGATGTGGGGTGAAGTGGTGATTTCAGTGCCATTGTATTTCATGCAGTGCTCCTCTGCCTGACCCAAGCCTTCTCTTCTGGCTGAAATGGATGCAGAGCAACATCCCCACCGATCTGCAAAACAAAGTGCACAGGCACTGCAAGGGCTTCTTACCCAAACCTGAGTCCAGAAAGGTGTCCCCTCTGTGGAGACCATGCAGCAAGTATGGGCTGAAGCTCCCACAAGTTCTCAGCTCATGGAAGTGGAGGGAAATACAGAGAGTGCCAGGCCATGCCAGCCCAGCACTTTAGCCCTGGATTTGTCCATGCTTACAGAGACACCCTCCACTACTCCCCTAACCAGGTCTCACTCTCCTCCATCCCAGGCAGCAATCAGTGTTTCGTTATCACTGGAATCTCATTGCTAATTGAGGTCTGAGAGCCTTTATTTCCTGGACATCTCATGCATGGTGAGGGCAGCACCTTCTGTAAATAAATCATGTCATCATCTGTTTGGCATCGCTCTTCATTGCTGGTGGCTGGGGATCACAATCAAAACACCTGGTTTCTCAAAACCATCCTTAGATCTTCCTCCTCTCCACCCTCCACAACTACCTTGGGGTTCCTCTGTAGACAGGCACCTCTCTGTAAACAGGCAATGAATAGCTGCTACACAGAACAAAATTTCCCTAACTAAATCCATTTATAGCCAACGTAATTGTTTTAATCTGCAGCATCTTCTGCTGTTCCTCCTCTTCTTGTAATTCCTACAGATTTCTTTCTGTAGGAATCATCTTATCTCTTCTAAAATATTCCACCTCTGGATTTTCAGGGATTTTTGTCTATAACTACTGTGGGTCAGGCTGAGTGGGCCTAGGTCAGCTTCAGGATGGTGCAACACATGTTGGTGCAAATCACAAGTTTCCATTTTCTCCTAGTCCACACTTCCCTCCCAAGGAGGGAAATACTGATGTGACCTTGAGAAAGTCACACTGCCCAGCTGAGCCTCAGTGTCCTCTCTACTGGAACTCTGATCAGGTACATCACAGACAGCTCTCTCCTGCATGGAAACTATTTTTTCTTCTCTTCTGCTGAAGTTAAACCTTTGATTGTCCCACATTTTTCTATTGCATGGACATCTTTTAAGGCCCTCTGTCTTAGTTCCTGTGACTTATCTAACTTAAAACTTCCACCCCATGGCTTTGTCACTCCCTGATGTCCTCCTAGCCAGGTGCACCACTGTCCTACTTCAACCTTGCCTGTGAAGTTCACCTTAACAGACAAAGCAGGGTGACAATTTAACCCTGCAAATGTGCAGACTGGCCAACTACTTTCTTAAAATTGCCCAGCCCGATGACCTGACAGTACAGAATGGCTTGTCCTGAATCCAATAGCTGGCTGTGGCAAGTCACACTTTCCAAATTCACCTCTTGCTGCTGCTGAAGGATGCTGTTCCCAAATCAACAGGGAACTTCAGCAGTCAGCCTGCAAGACAGATCTAACTGCTTCTGCCATTGCCCCATTTATCTTCATTTCCATTTTTGCATTGATGGGTATCATACACCACAAAGAGCCAGCCCAGCCGTGAAATGACACTGGACTGGCAACCTCATAATTATCCAGGCTCACGTATCAATTCTCTTCAATCCCTTCGTGACACTCCATTGCTTCCTCATAACTTCCTCATCTGACAGATCAGCACTGTGCACCCGAAGCGCCTGAAAGCCCCCGGGTAATGGCCTCAGGGACAAAGCTAGCCCTGGCAGAAGTGGGCAAAGATGCTTGTTGGCTTCAGTGAGACTTCTGCTCACTTTGTGCCAAGCCTGAAAACTGTCCAGCATCTCTTCCATGCACACAAAGACCTCGTGTCCTTTACCTGCTGGAGGGCTCTGCTGGCTGGGTTTGAGGTGCAGCGCTGCAAGGATCCACCCTGCTCCAAAGCTGTAAGACTCCTGTTCATTCAGCCAGCCCTAGGGATGGTTTGCCCTGACTCTTTCTTTTTCCTGTTCTTGAGAGGAACTTAAAACTCTCCTTGCAACCCAAAGCAATTGTACCACAGATATGGACACAACATGAAGATGTCTAGAGGGGGAAGGGCAGGAAGCAGTTATAAATTTCTTCCCCCACACAGCCAGGCTGTTTCTGCCAGAACACTTTCCCTGTTTTGAGGCATGGTGATTGCAGCATGAGCTGAACTGTGGGAACACTGATGTCAGCTCTGCAAGAGCACTTGGGGACTTACCCCTTCCCACTCAAATTGCAAACCCCACAGTAAAATAAACCCTTGGAGCTGCTCCCCCTCCTCAGCACACAGGCAAAACACAACCCGTGGACAGGCAGCTTCCACAAGCTGGAGGAGATGTTGAGCAGAAAGCTGACAGCACTCCCTGGGAGAATAGGGGACTTTTATTCCTGCTGCCACTTGCATCCCAGGGAGGGGTGGGTGAGGAATCCTCCCCGGCTTCCCCAGCGCTGGCAGAGCCATGCAGACAAGCTGGGCAGTGGGTGTTGAGCTGCCCAAGCCCCTGCTGCTCCAGGCAACTGCCTTGCCTGCCTGCTCCTGGGCCCCTTCTGCTTGGCACAGAGGCACAGCGTGTGTCCCAGCGAGGGGACAGCCAGGCCCTGCCACCCGGGAGGGACCGCGGCTGCAGCAAAGCCGCGCTCGGCCGAGTGCGAGGCTGCTCGAGTCAGGGAAAGCCTCACCACTGGTTTTTAATTTGCTTTGGATCGAGGCCATTATCATTAGAATAATCTCAAGCAGGTGATAGGCAGGAGTAAATTAATTCTGAATAAAAGCATTTGAGGGTGGGTGCCAAGGAAGGGCAGGGGTGGGCATCGGGCGCTGCCTCCGTGGGTTGGTCACAGAGGACATTTGGTGATAAAGTGGACTTGAGCTTGCTTTGGAGGGGCTGTATTTCCTCTGATGCTACATTTTTTCTGCTAAAGACCCCTAGATCTGAAATGCACAAGCCAGTGTTTAACAGCAAACGCAGAGAGTGGTGGGAGCAGGGTTATTTATGTGATTTTATTTTTAATTCACCTTGTCCACTGAAATCATGTGCATGAAAACAATTGAAAATAAATTATCTCCCATCTCCAGAAAGAACCTTTCACTGTTGTTCCTGGAGCCACCCGGACACATGAACAATTAATCCTCGTCTCCAGACCCAAGTGACTCAACCAATAAAACAGCTGTCAGCTGCCGGTCCTGGGGAGGTGCTGCCTAATATCCCAGGAGAGGATAATTATTCTTATCTGATTTGGCTCTGGAATGAAATCATAAAAAGCCTCGTCCCATTCTGTAAATTCAGTTCTTCTTAGCAGGTTAAGCAGAGCCCAAATGACTAACATTTCTGTCAGCACTGACTCTGGCTAAGGGCTAATATACCATGAAGAATAACCCAATAATAAATCTTATTATAGGGAAGGAAGAGGAAAAAAAAAAAAAAGAGAGAGAGAGAGCATGGAAGAGTGTGGAACCTCAGGGATGACCTAGGAGGGTATGAGGCAGTTTCAGTGGCTGACAGTAGTGGTTTCTGATTGCCTTCAGAGGGAAATTTCTGAGCCATTTTATTAAAAATTCTTAATAATATTGACTCAAATCCGAATGTTTTGTGTGGAACTGTTTCTGGAGCCAGGACTTATTTTCTTGTTGCCTGGGTGTTTTTCTTTGTTACAAGTGGTACCTCTTAGTGTGCAATCCACAGTTATTGTAAAAGTCTCACCACAGGGACAGACACTGCTTTGAAAGCATGGCAGTGTTTTGGGAACACTGAAGCCCCAACAAGCCTTCAGGGCTCCTTGGGATGGAAAATCCCCTTGAGCCTGGAGGTAGATAAAACTGATGCCACATCCCCATCTCCCTGCTTCTGAGGTGGCAGGTAGACCCAGGTCCTTGAGTCTTCCTCTGTCTGTGGTATCTCTGGCACACCCCATCCAAGCTTGTCAGCCCCATTCCTGAGCCCTGCTGTGCTGCAGGGACAGCCCAGTGCAAGACCAGGTCTGTGGTGGTGTAGAAATGGGAGGTAGAGGCTGAGCTAAAAGTTTCAGAACCAAACCTTTGTGTTTCTCCCTTGGAAGAACTCAGGCTAGGTGCTGAAGTCGACGTCTGGGAAGGACCTGCTCTTTGGAAATGGTGCTCTCTCCCTCATCACAGAAAGATTTACTGCCTGGGTGGAAAGTGCTTTGCTGGGGGGATGGGAAACGGTGTTGAGTTTAAAGTTCAGGATGACCTTTGTTGTTGCCTTTCATACCACTGATCAAGAGGCTCCTGGAAATAATGACCGTGCAACTCTACCTGCTGTCCTGGGCCTCTGCTTGCAGCGGTTCCCCAGCAGTCAGATCCCCAGGCAGGCAGCACTGAAGGGCTGAGTGCTGGGATGGCACCAGGGTGTGGGGACAGAGCTCGAGGGTCACAGAGGGGCCTGGAATTTGGGAAACCACTGAGATGGTCTGGCAAGGGGCAGCTCTGCAAAGATTGATGTCAGAGCTGCGCTGCCACTGAGGTGTTTCTCCAGCGCCTGGGAAGGGCGTTAAGGGAGAGCAGGGACATGGTGGCCAGGACACGCTGGAGAAAAGGAGTTTGAGACCACAGCAAGGCAATTCTGGTCTCAAACCCTGTGGATCATGTGCACTTTGGTCTTTGGTTTGTTTCTCTGTCCTAAGGAACATCAGTGGCAGGTGCTAGGGAGACCACAGGGACAGGGAGGAAGAACCAAGGAGCGAGTGGGAAGGAGATGTCACCCAGTGCCAGAGGGACTTGGGGCCCATCTCAGCTTCTCAGGGCTGCCTGGGGCTGCCACTCCATGACATTGCCATTGCAAGGCATGAGGTTGTCCGAGGCCTTGCTGGAGGGGCAGCCAGATAGAATTTCCAGGAAAGGCACTGCCAGGGCTGGGGGCACTGGTGGGTCAGTGATGCTGGCTCTGGGCTAGGGAGGAGAACTGAGAACACTGGATTGCAACCACACTGCGGAGGGTGGTGTGAGCCCAAGGCAAGAGGGGGTTCAGCGAGGCTTTTTCACAACCCCAGCAGCATGGGCTGCTCCAGCAAGAGGCAGGACAGCAGAAAACCAGCAGGTATTCAGAGCAAGAGGGACACAGACCACAGGTGTCACCCAGATGTGAGATCATCTTTCATCACTTCTGGGCAGAGACATCAGCTTTTATGGCTCTTTCCTCTTTGGAGCTGCCTGTGACCATTGCCCAGAGAGCAAGGGCCCAGGGAAAGGCAGCATAAATGCCACACATCACTGCTCACACCCAGAGAGCCTCTGAGTCAGGCCAACCAAGTCTCTAAAAAGGTATACAAATATTTGCTAGGAAAGATTCTTCCAGGTCCAGATCAGGTTCAGGATGATGGCTGAACTGTAGATAAAATTTGGAGAGACAAGGCCTGGAATCTGGATTATTTAGAAGAGAGATTTATCTGTTTATTAAAGAAATGTTAGGACTACTAGAAGGTGCTGTAATCTCTCAGAAATTGAGACAAATCCAGGATGAAAACAGTACATTAATTTCTATAAATCTATATATTTACTACAATCTGGATGCAATTAGATAATACTGCACTAATGAAGCTTTATAAATTTCATATTCATCCTTAAAAACCTTTTGAAATTCTGTTTGTGAAATAAATTTGATTTATGCCTCATTGTCCTTTCTAGTGATCATATCTCCATCTGGTGGGAGTGAAGGACTGGTAAGACTGACCAGCTAAAAGACCTGTGGGAACAAGAGTTTCACTCAGAGGTGAGCTTTACTATTTACTATATGAAGATCTAAAGAAAGAGAGACAACTGGTGATACCGCCCTGGGACAATAAATTAAACCACCTCAGAGAGAAGGAAAAAAAAAAAAGAAAAAAAAAAAGAAAAGAAAAAAAAAAGAGGAGTGAACACTGACCACATCGAGGCCAGGCCTCCATCAGAGGGAAGCAGAGAGTGGTCCAGTAGTGCTGGTAAAATCAAAGATCCCTTGGAAACAGGAGTATCTGAATAGTATATTCCTTTCTGGGGAAGCTGAACTGTTATGGAATGGACTCAGGTGGCCCAAAGGCAGCACTGGTGTGCTCTGGTCTGAGGGAGGGAGAGGGTGGCCAGGGATGGGGAAGGCTCAGCGAGCCCTGCCAAGATGGGGATGGCCTGTCTGGATGTGCAGCTTGAGACAAAGAAACAAGGCCAGAGAAAGTGATAGATCCAGAGCAGTCACATGGGGAGCAAAACCACAAAAATTGCCTCCACTGTGAGCTTCAACACAAGGCAAATAACTTTTTCAGCTGAATACATAACTTGATGAGCATGCATAACTGGTGCTTGGAAGAATATTCCAACTTCTCCTGCCTGCAAAGGCAGACATTTGCATGTACATTGATTAAATTTACTTGTGAGAGATCTTGGTTCTGTGTAGCTTTGAAAGTGTTCAGACTTGATTGCCTTATTAAGTCCAATGCTCATTTTTAAGCCACTATCTGTAGAAGACATCATGCTCCAAATTGTACCTGGCTTAGCTTTTATCTCAGATGCCTGCTTACCATAAAAGCCTGGAAAGGCAGCACAGTAACTTCTTCCAACAAAAGAAAATTAAAATCTGAGATTTCTCTGGCCAAGGGAAGCAATCAGTCAGTGATATTGAAAGATCCATCCTCAAAGTATAAGGCAAGGAATGAATAGATTCTAAATCAGTCAAACATTTTAAACATCCCTTTTGTAATTGACAATTTTGTAATATTTATTCACAACAGATCTGATTGCTGGATTCCCACTGGCTCCCCTCAGGAGGGTTTGCGTGAAATCAGTTTGAAATGGTGTGTCAATTTTTTTCTGAAGTCACCATCTGGCTGATAGACTTGAGTCTGTTCTAATACACTGACCCAGTGAATCGCTGCTAAACAATTCCCAGGGGTCTCCACTCCTCTCGCAGGCAATCCGGGAGAGCTGCCGGGAGAGAGCGGGCAAGACAGGCATATTTTAATGTGTTATGTTGAAGGATTGTAAAAGAATTTGATTTATGTAAAGAAACAGAGATCTTGGGATGGTCTTGTCCATCGCACTGGTTTCAGATGTTAGGGGAGGTTCATGACCAGTATTAATGACATGAAACTACCTGAAATTGTGCTGGGGGAGGGAGAAAACCCCAACAAATAGAACCCTACAAAGAGCCCTCCTCCCAAATGTTTGATAGCAGCAACCCCCACCGCGCAGCTGGCAAAAACAAATACAGGATGAAATACACGGCGCATCTATTTCAAATATGTGACAGTATATACACGACACTGGGGTCCTGCAAAATCACCTCCATTCTGGATCACCAAAAATCCCTGGGATGAAATATGTTCAGACTGTCCATGCTTAAAACCAGACTGGTTTAACCTGCAGTGTGGATGAGGCCTCAGCACACGTGTTTTGTGTGTTTGCCCACGTACCAGCGACAGTTTGTGTGGCACACATTGGTAATTAGATGCTTCCTCTCATCATCCCTCAGCAAAGCACTGCTGCCACCCTTGCGAATTGTATTTTCCACTGTGCAAGAGACCCTTTTGTCACTGTGTTGCCCAGCCCCATGTGCACGTGCTGCTGTCACAGATGCAACCTGGCCTGTGCACCTACACACGTGTGTTAGTGCACATATCCCCACATACACATGAGCTTGGCATAATTCTAGGATGACTAATTTTTTTTGACAGGCGAGTAAATCATCATTATAGCATTTGTTTTTTTCCATTACCATCAATCATTATTGTATGTGTGATCCAGCAGAATTTGTCTTTGGCTGCTTAAAATGTTCCTGATCATTTTTCAAAGCTAAATATCTTCTCTAGATAAAGAACACTCGCTGTAATAATGTGTAGGCTAAAGAGCTGATCCAAACCCCACTGAAATAATGTGAAGGGTATTGGCTCAAGGAACATTGATTTAAGTCCTAAAGCATCATTTGTTTCTCAATAGAACCCCAGTACGAGTCTGAACATGGAGATTTGATATGGTTTGATTAATTCCTTCTTCAACCTATGGAGTAAGGCTACTGATCAAGACAGGAGAATAAGTGGATATCTAAAGTCTTGAAAATATACAGAATATCAGAAGCTGGTGAAACATGCAGGAAAGTTCTCTGTAGATCAAGTCAATTCTTAAATGAATTTCCTTCAGCTATGTTGGGGACCATTTGGCAGGCCCATCAACTGAGAACTCAGACTCAGAGAGTAGAAGTGTTTGGGAGGATGAGCAATAATAGCAGGAATAAAAGAGACCAGGAAGAAAACTGAAGAGGTTTATTCACCTGGACCCACAGACCAAGGTACAGGGAATAGGAAAACATGTGCAGACTGGATCAGGACACCTCCTTCCAGGATATCTTGTATTACACATATGAAAGCCCTTGCCTGGGATCATCCTGGGATGCTCTCAGACCTGTATCTACACCCAGAATCCATCAAGGGCTTCTATCATCAGAGGAACATGAAACTACCTCCAAAATACATCCCACCATTAAAACCATGTAGGGAATCAATGCCTGCCAGGCCTGGATGGCAAGTGTTTTCTGCAAGCATTGTAATTAACAGTAAGAGTAATTAAACTTTTAACACCAGCTAGGCTCAATATCTAAGATGTGGGGGTTAATGTAGCGGTTTTCTAAAGGACAGGAAAATAAAGTAGTAATAAAATAAAATGAACGTTGCAAGGAGCCTGAGGCATGATCATCCTCTGCACATTCCAGTGATGAGCATGTCCTGTTTCTTCGGCTGCAGGAAGTCCTCAGTGCTCCCTGCCTGCTGGGTAATTATTTTGTTACCATGGGGCTCTGCAGCTTTGGTCATTGTGTGCATCACAGTCCACTGTCAGCCTGGATGACAGGACGACAAGCTCTGAAGCAGCTGCAGAAAAGAAGTGTCTGCATCCCACCTTCTCTCCCCATTTCTGGCCTTGCAAACCAGGGAGAAACAGATGGGAGGGAAATAAAATTGACAGATGAAGATTCAAAGTTTATCCTCCTTTTCAGTGGGTCGTAGTGGAGACCATTGTGGCAACGCTGTGCAAGATGTTTGCGCGATTTTGTTTTTCCTTCTTCTTCTTCTTCCAAGAAAGTTTGGTGGCTCTTGGGTTATAAAAAATGATGAGAAGCAGAAGCAAAGGTGTCTTGTAAGGCTTGGGCAGGTTTGGGGGTGATTGGCCTTTTCCAAGGGGAGGTGGAGGAGCCCTGTGCAGGGACCTGCTGAATGAAACCAGGGTGAGGTGCCTTGACTGGCACTGGTAATTCTCAGTGCAAGCCCACACAGGTAAGGGACATGTGCCTGCCTCGTCTTTGTCACATTCAGGTCACTTTGCCTTTTGTTTTTCCAGTTTTTCCCAGGTTGGATCTAAAGAGAAAATAATTTTTCTCAGGAATAGGCTTTTTGTCCTTGAAGGATTCTGCTGTTGTCTCCTTACATATCTTAATTGTATAACCCTAAGGTATGCCTTAGATTTAAACAGCCTAAATCCAGCCTTATTTGACTATATTTGTCATTATTCCAATTAATTGTGCATCAACTAATTGTGTAACATGGCTATTTGCATGTCAACCCAGGGTCCTCATGCTGCTTTTTGCAGTGTAATTGCTGTGGCTAAGTGAATACCAGGAATATTCCTGAGCTTTCAGCCATTAATCAAGGCCCATTGAAAGGAATATTAGCAACCTGGGAAACAAAAAAAAAAAAAGCAGCAAAATATCATTGAGATTTTTTAAATTAAAAGGAAGCCTGAAATGTAACAAGATCAATATTAAAGCCAAGGAAGATCTGGCCAAGCTTACAAAGCCAAGTACTTTAGAGATTGGGAGGGCTGGAAGATGCTTACAGACAAATGAAAGGGCAGTGGTTGGGCTTTCTTTTCTTGGTGCCTGTTTTGGGGGTGACGCTGCTAAGCAAACAGTGATAGAATTCTGACCATGTACAGGAGCAGGGAGCATGGATGTCAGTGGGAAGGTCTTTTTATAGTTGGATATCTCGAGGAAGTAAAGTAGGGAGTTTGGGACCACCTCACAAAAGCAGAGAAATAGCTGGCACTTGTGGATGTGGAAAGGAGAAGCGCTGCTGCAGGAGAAGCAGCTGGAGTGGGGGAGATGAATCTGCCACTGTGGGGAGCGTGGTGGGGTTTGTTCCCCATGGGACAGCAGTCTGGGACCTGTGTAGGGACATCCTGGTGAGCAGCTCCCTCCTGGATTGGAGAAATTGCTCCCTGAACTCTCCACTCACTGCCCTGGCTGGAAAAAGTCACCCAGAGGATTGAGAGTCCCACCAAAACTCTCCAGGCTTTGAGAGCTGTGAGACAAATCCAGGCCTGTGACTGCTCTCTTTAAAAACTCCTCAGCAATATTTTGGGAGGAATGAGAGAGATGAACCATGACCTGCTTGCAGCCACCCATGTCCCCAGAACAGCAGTGGCACCTGGCGATGAACAGTCCCTTCCCTTTGGGGAAGGTTGGATTTTTATTGTCAGCACTAGTGATGTACATAAAGTTGCTGTGGGAGAAACCAGCTGAAGGCTGCAACAATGAAAAAGAACATTAATATCCTTGATGAGCTATCTCTAACGAAGTCAATGAGTAGTGTCAGACCTGGTGCTGTATCTCAACTACTCCTTGATCCCAGACCAGTAACTGGTCCATTGCACTCTGCTGTCCCCATAGCTTAGGTGTCTCAGAAAAAAAAAAAAGAAATCATGTTCAGGACATCATCAAGGATGATAATCAAGGATTACCAAGGATAATTAGGATCCGCAAGGATGTAATCAGTATCCTTTGTCCCTTCATATGAAGAAGGCTGGCAAAGTGTGGAGCCCACAGTGATGGAACATTTTTGGATTTTTGGCCATGTCCCAACCCTTTTCCCAGGCTGGCAGGGAGGCTTGTGAATGCCTGTGGGTCCCACACCAGGCTTGTTTGACATGGACTCCTCAGGGAATCAGGGCTCTCCCTACTCAGCTGTTTCCCATCCCTCATGCTGTGGATGGGCTGCAGCTCCAGTTTCTGCAGCTCGTTCTGCTGCTGAGGATAAAGTGAAAGCAAAGCTGGCCCTGGGCTGCTGTTTGCAAACAGAGATGAAGACAAACAGATGAGTTCAAGCTGCTGGAAGGAAAACAACCCTGTCAGCTCTTCTGCTTAATGGTGGGAACCTGGAACTGTAAACAAAACCCTGGGCAGGTCCTGCTCATTCCCACCAGCCCTTTGAGTCCACTGGTGTTTTTTAGTCTTTACCTACTAGAACCAATCAATTTTGTGCCAGCCTGTAACTTTTTACTGATGTTGTGGCTTTTTCAGTTAAAGACAACCAGGTGCTTCATTCTTCCCCCCATGCAGGGCTGGGACCTCTCCTGTGCCTGTTCTCTCAGACTAGGAGGGAGCCCCAGATGCTTTTTCATCTCCAGGTCTGCAAAAGTCCTGACATTGTAGGTGCACCCTCTGAAGGGCACGGCCAGGGAAGATGCACATGGAGTGTTTTACCATCCTCCTGTTTCATCACTGAGTTCCCAAAGCCTTTTGAGATCATCCACTCTTTTTAAAGCTCAGAGGAAGACAACCTTGTGAGGTTTCTGAGTAGAGAGCAGGAGGGCAAGGAGGTGAGAGCCTATCAAGGCACACGCTCCTCAAGCCCCAGCAGCACCTCTCCAGCAGCACTTTTCTCTGTGTGTCAAGTCAGACAAGCAAATGCAATATCTCAATCTCAATTCTTTTTTCTTCTTTTTTTTTTTTTGCCTGACAGTCCCTTCTTTAGCATGAGATTTCACAAAATCCGCCAAGGCAGCCATCCATCTGTTTTGCTGACTTTCAGTAACAATATTTATCATTGCAGAAGTGTCAAAACAATAAAATCAGATGACATTTATGCAAAGGGTTCCTAACTACTTTAAAAAAAGGCCCAAACCTTGAAAGCCTCCTGCAGTATACTGCTGGGAATTGTTTGCAGACACAAAGCCGAGAGTAATTCCTTCTGTACCCACATAAATATTTTAAACAAGCCGTCAAAGAATCTTCCAGGGGAGGTGCAAGGATGGCATATGCTTCTCTTTACCAACTTTGTTCCAAGATGTAAGACAAGGAAAAAAGGAATCTCACACCCTGATGCCTTTTAGTTTCACCCCCCCAAAATACTATTTTTTGTGAGTACTTTTCACATTTCAAAAGAGTGCAATATAAATTGGTTCATGCCAGTGACAATTCTTAAGAAATTTAACCTGATCTGCCATGCAGTAAGAAATGGGAATTAGAAAAAAAAATCTGCTTATTTAACTCTAAGGTATTTAAGCCAATATACAAATGAGAATTAATAAATCTGCATTTCCTATTGTCAGCACTAGTTGATTACAGCACTGTAGAGCCCTATCAAAGGGTGCATACGGCACACTAAGTTCTGTAGTGTATTTAAATTATCCATAATAAATTTACCTAACGAATTTGAGTGTAGCTGCATTTTTCCCCTTGTCAAGAGTTCCTCTGTGTGGGAGCACTCAGAGTTACGCTCTGGCTTAGCAGATCCCCATGCAGTGGGAGAGGATGAGCCCCTGTAACCCTGGTTCTGATGGCTTTTTGCAGGGAAAGTGGCTTTGTTCAGCTGAGCGATACCTTCAGTTTGATCCCCGGTTGAGCACTGCTCCTCCTCTATCTGATCTCTGGCAAGGTGAGGTTTTAAAGCCATTTTGTGCTCACAGCACAATTTCTGAAGGTTTTTTCCCCCCTGCAGCTCTTACATGCTTGGTTTTGAAGGGTTTTCAGGGGCATAAAGGAGCAGAATGCTGGAGTGAGGTGCCCACCATGGGTTGGTACCACTGCCCAGGCTGGGTCTGTGCAAAGCATCCCAGTGAAGGGCAGCAAAGGCAGGGGGAGATCTGCTCCTGGAGGAACTTCCCAGGCAGCTGCTCCAGAATAAGTCAGTGCTTTCTTCTTCAAGCCAGGGGTGGGGAGCCGGGCTGTGCTCCATGCTGATTGCAGGCATCTGTCTTCTCCTGACAGCTCTGCCTGTTAGTGCAAAGAGTCTGCTGTTTAATTTACCTGACTTGTTAACAGCTCCCTGTTTTGAAGTTGTAGGAAGTAGCTGATTTCACGTTTACAGTTGAAGCATTGAATTCCCATCGGGTGGCTAAAATTCACAAATAATCTGGTAATTTGTCTGCTGTCTTGGGAGCCCATGGGGATTCTTCCCAGTGTATATCACAGTGTATATCACCATGTTTTGGT
Source organism: Anthoscopus minutus (assembly GCA_013399455.1). NCBI lineage: Eukaryota > Metazoa > Chordata > Aves > Passeriformes > Paridae > Anthoscopus > Anthoscopus minutus. The sequence goes on from VWYI01043095.1 coordinate 116,323, forward strand.
GAAAAGATTGATGAGCAAAAAGGAGCATGGAGCTGGCTGGCCATGTGCCAGGAGGAGCTATCAAAACTGAAAGGCTCAAGGAAATCCCTGCCAAAGAAAGCAGGGATGGGAGTTTTGCACAGCCTCCCCTTGCAGTGGAGAGTGGTGGAGAGCTCACAGCCTTTGGGGATGGCCTGCTTGCAGGGAAGAACATCCCACTGCTGCTGGTGGTGACCAGAGGGAACCAGAACATGGGTTGAGTGGGTTTGTCTTGGCATACTGCAGCCTTGGCCCCTCAAAATGTCTTGGGTATCAGCTCAGTCCATACAACACGGGAGCAAGTGAGAGCCAGAGCAGTGCTGAGCTCAGCTCTCCATGGTGCACACCTCAGAGGGGAAATGTGCTCTCAGGAGCACCACTGCAGGCTGGTATCATACCCAATAGCTGAAAGTAGAACAAGTCTTTAGAGCTTCTTAACATTAATGGCTCATCCCCATCATCCAACAAACCAGTAACTGGCAGGCCCTGAAACTGCAGGAGAAGAAAACACCATGTGAGTGGCCTGGGGCATCCCAAGACTGCATGAAGGTGGATTTTGACAATCAAACCCTCCCTGGTCATGCTCACAATCCCTCACATGACCCACAGAGAATCTTGCAGAGACCCCTGGGAAGGGACAGGCCCTCCGCTGCACCCAGGAGTACAGACCATGCATGCCTGCTCTAAGGAAAATGCTGCAGCTCCCCCAGAAATCAGGCATGCTGGATTTGTAAAGGAGTTTAGAGTTAGGGAAGGCAGGTTGCAGACATCCCAGCAGAGCAGCAGGTAATCAGTCAGCTGTCCTTTACGGGGAAAGTGTTAAATCCTTCTTGGAGTGCTGACAAAAAGAGTTACAGCCCATATGTTTATTGCCAGAAAAATAATAAAAAGAGTATTGGTTTAACCACGTCTAACAGCCATCAGAAGGTTTAGACATGTCCTCTTGCCTGGAGAGTCAGTGAGCAGGGCCAGGAGGAATATTTCACCCCAGCCTTGCCATCAAGTGATCAAAGCCAAGCTAACAACAGCCACTGGCCCAATCTCGCACCAGAAGGAGAACGTGGTGGTAAAACTGAACGTGAGGAAATCCCTCCTGCAAACCCTGAAGGCCTGTGAGATCTCTCCCAAGAGACTGCTGTCCCTGCCTTCCTCCTGCAGTGCTCCTGCTGCATCTCCATCCCTGGCTGCCACATGTTGAGGGCAAGTCCCTGCTCTGGGATGCTGCCCTGCAGGGCATGGTGATGGTGCAGGGTTTGCTGCAATGGCTGCCCAAACCTGCTGCCCTCTGGCAACTCCAGCCCCACTTTGTTAGGTTCTCCAGGTGCTTTTGGGGCACTGGTTGGGGTTGGGTGCAAATGGGTAGAAAATTTTGCTGTTTGAGATGGACGCACTTGTCCAGTGAAGTCTGGATGTGATGAGATGGGAAGGCCCATTTTAAACTGAAGATTATTAGATTTAAGATAGACCTCTCCAACAGAAAAAAAAAGTAGAAAGGCCATTGTTGAAAATCCAATGAGTACTTGAAATCAGAGCTGAGGGGAGAAAAACAAAACTGAGAAGAGACCCAGGCAGTGCTGCTCAGCCAGGCTGGAGGCACAGGGCAGCCTTGGCTGCTCTGTGTTCTCGTTTGCATTAACTACTGCTGCTTGGCATCATGTAATGCATTATTGTTTTTATTGTTCTTGTTGTAAATACACCTAGAGGCATCTTATAAACAGAATTAATTATAGTTGTTTAATTCATTAGTTAAGTACACAGCACACTCTGCTCGCTGGAGAGGCTTGGATGGCTGCAGTCAGGGCAGGCAGGTACAAATCTATGTGTGGTCACGTTCACTGGGCCTGGGCCTGTGGCACCAGCTCTCCAGCCCCTCTGGTTTCACCTTTCCAGCTTCACTCCCACTACTGCCCTTTCCCTCAAAAGCTCATGTCAAAATTAAGTACTTGCAAGGAGAGTTTGAGAAGATTGCTGTACAAGAGTGCAGCACAATGGCAGGAAAAGGACAGAAAATTTGGGTGGAAAGCACTTGAAGAAGGTTTCAAGAGGCATTTCCCAGTGTAGGGGCAATTCAGGCAGTGTTTCAGTGAGGATATTCATGTCAGCCTCTGTCCTGCCTCTCCTCCAGCCCAGGATTGGGGCAAACCCAGCCCCTGGAAAGCACTGCAGGGAGAGAAGGGGCTTTAAGCCAGGCCAGGTTCTGCTTTGTGACTTTTGCCTGTTCAAGCTGGCAGTGACTGGAACCAGCTCCACAATCCTCCTGCACCATGGAGAATTTCTTACTCCCTTTCACCTATGGTGGCTCACAGCAGAGTTTTATGAGCTCCCCCTGCCAAGGCTGACCCAGCTCAGAGCTGCCTCTCTCACAGGAGCAGAGCTGTTTTTCTCCAAACCACAACACAACTGAAAAAACACAGCAGGTCAATACATCACAGAGCACACACTTGAAAGGGAAGAGGCATAAAACTCATGTCATTGATGCAGAGCAAACCTTGCTCCCCTTCTCCTGATGCTCTGGACATTCCCAGGGCTGGGAGTGTCCTTTCTTGACCTGAGGATGGTAATGAGAGCTCAAGCACTTGATAGAGCTTGGAGAGAGGTGAAGGAAAACCCCATGCAGAGCAATGGTTATGACCACTGGACTCAGGAATTGTGTGCAGTGGTGGCTCTGATACTGCATGAGATGTCCCCATGGGCTGCTGCATCCCCATCATTCCCAGAGGCAGAGACATTAGCAATGGACATAAAGCCCATGGCAGGACTTGAGCACCTCGCAAAGAGGCAGAGAGAAGTTCCTCTTTCTGGCAAAACAGCAGGGTGGTAAAGATTTAAAGTCAATCAGGGAGGAGATCCAGTCCCTTTTTGGTCACCAGGCCTTGCTCTGCATTAACCTCATCTGGAGGGAATGGTGATGCCAAGGGCCTGGGTCACACGACTCAGGCACACCCCGGACAAGAACAGTTGTTTAAAACATCCCCAAAACATCCCAAAACATCCCAAAACATCCCAAAACATCCTCCCTCCTGCTCACACTGAGGCCATAACGAGAATCTTTGAAAGGTGTTGCTGCATCCCTTTGCAGGCAACTGCCCTTCGTTACTGCAGGACTGGGAGGCACTCACAAGATGGAAAAAAATAATAATCAAAGGAAAGCCAGTGAAGCCCCATGCGATAATAAAGGCTGACTCTAACTAACAGTTGTTATTCAGACATTGTTAATGATATTATAAGCACTGCCATGTGCTAGGCAAGCTGTGACACGCGCCCCGGTGGACATATGGATAATCAGATCACATGCCTGCTTCAATCAAAGCCATAAGTACCAACTTGATCAGAATCAGAAGCAAGCTCAAGCTAACAGGAGCTGGGGATGTGCTTTGGGGAAACATGTTCTTACAGACAAGAAAGCAAATAAAAAGGGGAATCATAACTGCGATGCTGGAGCGTCCCTGCTGTGCGTGAGACATCCCAGACAAGAGAGCTCAGCACCTCTGGGACAGAGCCTGGCCCTGAGCTCCCACAGCAAGGGGCTCCCAGCTCCAGGGCATCACAGCCACCACAGGAGATGAACACACCCAGAATCAACTGCAGCAGGAGTTTTCCTCTCTGCTGCCACTCCAGATTGTTGCCCTAGCTTGGGAGGAAGACTCTTGCCAGAGCTGCTAAGGATGGAGGTGGCTGAGATGCTTTACCTCGATTCACCTCCTCCGTGAAGCCAACTGCGCTCTGCAGCGTGGTGCAGAGACACAGCTCCCTCCAGCACACACCTGAGCACTGCCAGTCAAGTCCCAGGCAGCTCTGTCATTAGAAACACTGAACATAATCACCAAATTTAATGCCTTTATCATTGCTCGATGGATCAGTGAACAGAGGAGCTAAAAGAAAGACAATTAGAAGTGCCAGTCTATGCTATTTTTTCCCCGTTGCCTTGCTTTTGTCTAAAGAGTTATTCATTTTCCTAATTGTGAAATGTAATTTTGTTTGGGGGCTTTTGTTATATTTGTTTTGTCTTGTGGCTAATGCAGTTATTTGCTGCACACAGCTGCTTTTCTCCCGCTCAGCCAGTTTAATGGAATTCTTTGGCAGCTTTGATTTAAAATCATTTTGGTTTAGCGACCAGGCCATTTCTGGAAGGGGGAATCAGATTGTTTCCTGGATTTCTGAGTCATATTTTGCTCAGCAAGATTCACTTCTTTAAATGCATGTTTTCAGGAAGGTTTTTAATCTGTTCCTTTTGGTTCCAGCAGAGACAAATCTCAGCGAAAATCAGCTCCTCCCATCCTGTGAAGGGCCCACACCAAAACCCTCTTGCTATTCTTTAGGAGAAATCCCCAGGAGTAACCCTTCTGTGTGCTGAACACACATTCCCACTAAAGGCTGCAAAATCTTGGACCATCCCAGACTTTTCCTTCCCACAAAGGATGCCCATGAAGGAGAGCCACTGCCACCTGAGCCATGCTGAGGCTCTTGGCCATGGCTGTGCCCCAGGCAGACCCACAGGATCTGTTTTTGTTACATCATAAACCACACCTGAAAGTTGTTTTTTCCACTCTAAGTGTTTAACTGGAAGGCCTCCTACTGCTCCAGAGCCCTGCTGAGCTGGATGGCAAAGCAGGGACTCAGTAAATGGCCCTTTTAGCACGTTTCCTCTGGCAAGAGGATTTTCAGTACCAGCCCTCCCTCCACGTGAAATCCAGAGCGAAGGAAAACTGATTTAAAACCAATCACTAACACTTACACACAACCCCTTATTGGAGCATCCCTCCCCATCTAAGCTTCATCTTGGACTATTGAATCAATCCTGTCTGCACTGCTGCTTTCCTAGGTAACAAACCAAATCAGGTGATGGCACGGTCTCCTCTAATTGACTGAGCTGCACAAGTGTAGCCATGTCACAGGATGTGGGACACAAAGTATGTGAAGATATTGATAAAACTCCAGGCTGAGGGAGGGAGGAAGCAGGACTGGACCCAGGCATGAAGGTCCAACGCTCACAAGGCTGGGGACCTCAACAGGAGAAATGTGGTTTGTCAGGAACACAAAAGTTGAGGCACGTGGAAGTTGGGTGTGTCCTACATGACAAGATCAAGTTGGGTTTGTGGAGAGGTGATCCATCAGAGTGTGATCTGAAAAATATGGATTTGAAACCACATGCAGGACAGGTCTTGCATTTTGGACACATCTGTTTCACTGAAAACTTTGGGATTCATCTGGTTTTAAAAGGATTTTCACCACAAAGCCACAGTTTTAATGATTTTCTGCCAAATGAAATTTCTGACCCAATTCCAGTGAAAGCACCTTCATCCTCCATTTGTCTCTCTTTGGGCACACACCCATTTCTCCCCAGGGCTTGCATTCCATATCCCTGTAGTCATGTTGTTTCCAAGGTGGACAAAGCAAGGACGTTTCCACACCAGGCTTATCTCAGGCTCCATCCATGTGGTCACTGGGGCATCCCTCTCACCTCTTTGCTCCCCACCACTTGTGCAGGTGACATGGAGATCATGGTAACTTTTCTGGTCATGTCAGGCAGATGAGACCTGCAGTGGGCACAGCTGACAGCTGACACATGGAACAGGACATTTTAGCAGCAAGTGCCACTGGGTTCTCCCACTTTGCCATGGAAATCATGGTTCAAAGCAGATTTACCCTGCAGAGCTGAGGAAAGGCCTTTAACCCTTGTGGGGTTGTGCTCCTCAGAAGCAAAGAGATACTTTACTTGTCTGCTAGGAGTGGTACTTAATGTCCTTAAGGGACATTAGTGCCAGAGGGCTAGGCGGCTTCCAAGGGACGTAATATTCTCTGTTTGGTCCTTCATAAACTTTTCCCTTCCTGCAGAATTGTGCATCTCTGCCAGGTCTTGCCTCACTGCTCCAGCTTGGATGGAGCTCATCTCAATGATGCCCTGGCCAAGAAAAACGCCAACTCCACAAGGAACCACAATCCTCAAACCACGCCTGGCTCTGTGAAACCCTTCAGAACCAAGCCCTGCTGCCCACGTGGGCTCCTGCCTGCTCAGCCCAGCATCTCAGCTCTACCAGGGGGGATTCTCAACTCTACCAGGCACTGCTGGAGAAATGAAATCATCAACTCGTGTGGCTGGGCTGGGAACAGGTGTGTGAAAATCAGCACCCAGGCACCCGCTCGAACAACGTTGTTTTTCCCTTGCATGCCATAAATCAGAGTGCTAATCTTTCACTGTCCGGTGAGATCTCTCACTGGGAGGGTGATAAATTGCCCTCCAGCCCCTGACAGCTGCTGGGAAATCACTCACAGCCTGAGACAAACCTCTAAATCTGACATTATAGAGTGTTGAAAGGAAGAATGTCTGTTTTTATAACCTACCTCAGTTATAATAAATATTTAAAATCCACATTAACATCCTCTTATAGTTACAATCTGCCCTCTATGGAACAGTGTCCAACTTAGATTTAATTAGCAACTGAACCTTTGCAGTCCAAGCTCCTATTTAGGCTGAAGATCCAAATCTCCAGTGAAATGCTTCTGTTTTCTTAAACTACCTGCACTGTAATAAATATTCGCCATGTCGCCAGGCAGCTCTGTTGGAGACAGTGCTCTTTTTGTCTTCTCAAAGGCTAACATTTAATTTAAATGATAGGGTCTTTCCAGACTCCAGGGGGAATTTGTTTCCTGCTCTCCATAAACTTTGCCATACTTCACCTCCAAGGCAGCAGGAGAACACAGGAATGGAAACACCTTGATGCAGGTATGCGACTGAAGTGATGAAAGTAAAATCTGGGCACAAATATTCTGGGCTTTTGGTCATGGACACGTGCTAGAAACACAGAGACCTCCCCTTTCTATAAAACTGTGGAGAATTTGGGAGCTGTATCCCAAATTCTCCTGCAGCTGGATTGTCTTGGAGAGAGGGAACAAAAAATACTTGTCCAGAGGTTTTTCCATGTTGACTCTTTTCCCCACCTGCTTTTGCAGGTTGCCTTGTTTGCTCATTTACTATTTCATGCCAGTTGTTTTCCAGAAGGGAGCATTCAAACTTGCTTCTCCCCCCTCTCCTGACAAGTGTTTCACCAAGGTCTTTATCAAAAATATCACAGGAATAATAAACACAGACAGAAGTTATAAAAACCCCAAAGTTTCCTGCACATCCCTTGACTAAAAATCCCACACCTATCCATTTTGAATTGTGGTGGTTTCTTCCCTGTCCTGCCTATTTGCTGCTGCCCTATGACTGTCTCAGCCTATGGCAGAGAGAGGAGGAGTGTTATATCCAGAAATCAGCCTGACCCACATGCCTACATCCCCCTGGCTGCAGAGGTGCCCTGGAGCTGCTCCTCCAGGACACCAGGACACCCTGTCTGGGCGGGCTCAGAGCGGCTGTGGCTGTGGCTCCAGCGCCAAGGCTGGCAGGGAGGTTTGCTAAAAACCCTGGAGGTGCCAACCACCCTGCCAGCACCCTGCTTGGGGGTTGTGGTTAACAGCAGAGGGTCAGGAGGCTGCAGGCAGGACAGGGGAGCAGGACAGCTGTGGTGTGTGCATGTGCTGCCCCTCAGTTTTGTTTGGGCGCCCTGCGTCCACCCCAGCTGCTGCTGGGATCAATAGCAGGGTATCAATCAAGGCATCCCAGAGGAAGCCCGCTGCTCACGCAGAAATAAACAGACATATTCCTTCTGCATGTCTCAGAAAGCTACAGACATGTCTGAACTGAGGGTAAAAGGGACACAGCATCTTCAGCTGCACCATGAGAGCAGGTTATGGAAACTGGAGTGTGTATTATGCGCATTGGATATAAACATATATGCAGACACAGCTTGGCCTGTGTTAAATACAGACATAGGCTTGTTTCATTTCTAACTCTTCAAATGATGGCAGACACACAAAAAGGAGTGCAGCTTTTAAAAGAGCATCCTCTAAGCTCAGGTATTTTGCCTCCTGCATATGTCCTGCACCAGGAGCTTAATCCAGATGCCTCCAGCAAAGGCAGTGTTTGTGAAAGAAAAACCATGAGCATCCTGGTGGCACCTGCATGGTTTGATGGCCTCACTGGGAGCTTCTTATCTCTGCTCCTGCAATGTACATCAGCTTTCCCTTTTTGTTTCCAGCTTGTTTCTACTGTATTAATGTTCAGCCATCGCTGAGTCAGCGCTGTCCTGCCAGCCTCCGAGGATAGCAGGAGATGTGAAAGTGTAGCTGATCACCTCTCACCTACCATCCAAAGCAAAAGCAGAGCCAGCTTTAAACATCTCCTCACCCTAAACCACTTCTGACCTGGTATTTGTTTGCATGAGCTGCCTGCTGTGAATCTTGCTTGGGTTTGTAGAGATAGCATCACCCCCCTTGGGAAACAGCCAGTGCATTTTACCAGGAAACCTGCTGTTTTACAAAGGGTTTACAACCAGTGGCTCCTTCCTCTGAGAAAAGTTACATTCTTGGGCATTCAAGGTTTGTTTTTTGATTATGCGAGAAGTGGTGTGAATGGAAGTCACAGAGTCCTCATGGGAGAGAGGTAACATGAATCCCCAGCAGCTTTCTTAACCTTTGCTTTTGCAGATGTTTTTAGCTTTGCACAAGGAGCTCCCAGGAAGTCTCAGATGCAGAGCACATGGGAAGAGAGATGCTGAGACGCCCACAACTCTCTCAGTGTCTGCACTGTGCTGGGATGGCAAAGGCATTAGGAGGGTCTGCCTGCTCTGCCCACCCAAAGGACCCACACTTCTGGGATGAGCAGGGAAGGAGGTCTGGAAGAATCTGCTCTCTTGCCAGAGTAGAAGTGAAGGGTTTTCCCGCTCTTCCTAGACACCAAACTACTATTTCATGAAAAACTGGTGTCTGAGGACATACACTTCAGGATAATCCCAGTCTTCCCTGGGATTGCCAGCAAGCGAGAAGAAAGCAGGAGGCTCCCACAGTGTAGCAGCACAGCATGGTGTGTAGATCTTCCTGCCAGTGTGTGGGTGGGAAAACAGACTCCTCCTGGAGAGAGGGAGGAAGGCTGAAGGACCACATCCAGGCAGCCTCAGCTCCAGTTAAGAGGCTGTGCTGAGCATTTGTCATGCCCAGCTCAGAGACACCCAAGGAGGGTGACCTGGAGCCACATGTCAGGTGTGCCTATCATTGTCCTCCGAGGTAGGATGAGGTTTTAAGTGGAGCTCAAGTCCTCAGGCCATGTTTAAATTTCTTTAGTATGACAGATGTGGACAGTTAGACTCTTGAAAGAATTAAGTTCTACAGCCTCTACTCTACCTTCTTGCCTACCTTTCTGCCCCTGCAGTTGGTATTATGCAGAAAGATGGACTAGATCAATTCCTGGTCTTTTGTAGCCTCAGCCACCACCTGTGGAAGCTCAGGGAGGAGCTGAAAACACAAAGAGAAGGAAAATCAGCTTTCCTGGCAGAAGCACCGTTCCAGATTCCTAAGAGTCAGTACACTGCTCAGTCTGAAACCAGACCCAGCTCAAAACAAGCCTGGTCCCCAAGGAGGAATGTCTGGAGGCTGAAGCCAAAACTCCAGGTGACAATGAGCGAGCAGGTGACAAAAGCAGGCAGTGACGAGGCATGGCTTTGAAACTCCTGCAAGCTGTTTGCCAGTTTTATACGTCTGAAAGCCTCTCACGGGCTGGCTCATTGTGAACACTGGTGCTCAGTTGCCCTAAATGCAGTCACTCCCCACGGGCGGCATCAGCCGCGCTGCTCGCCTGCAGCACGGAGCCGGGCACCCTCATTAATCAACGCCGTGCTTCGGGAGCAACGCTGAGTTCATTCTCATGTGTCTCCTCGGACCTCTGGGGACTGCCTTGTCTCTAGCTGAGGCCGGTAGTCACCTGGAACAGTTTTCCAGCCCCCCTAAGCAGCAGGAGTGTCCATTAAGGACCACGGATCGGTGGGGATGGTTTGTAAACTCCGGATACATGCGGAGGGGCCCGGGCGTTTATTGGCTGGTGCTTTCCGCTCTCAGAAATGGGTCATTTGAACAGAAAACTGCCAAGTGTTCATGCCTCTGAATGCAGAGAAACTATCAAAACAAGCTCCCGTCTCCGTGCCACAGACCCGGCATTCAAACACAGACTCAGGGCATGTTCTATGGGAACGATCCAAGTGCTCCCAGCAGATTCCTCTCCTTTTTCTGATGCCTTACACAATAAACATTTCAACTCTCTGGTGCGAGAGCAGACCTACCCCAATTACCAGGACAGCTTGTTTTGTTTGGAGTAATAGTTAAGGGTCCAATCCTGCATCCCTGGAGCCAGTGAGAAAACTCTCCTTGCTCCCAGTGCGCCTGAATCCAATCCCACGGTACATTGGCGATACCGCTGTTACCGGGAAGGTATTTTTGTCTTCCCTTATGGAAACAAAACCAGCTCAAGCAAGTTCTGCCATGGCTCCGCCTACACAAGGGTGGAGATATCGTGGTTTCCCAATGAGATAAAAGGCAACGCTGGCATCATCAAGCGGTGCTGCTGTAGGTCCGTCGGTGACAGCCGGGGACCGGGGCTTCACCGTGTCCTAGAGCTGAGTGACCTTTTGTCCATGTCCCCTGGACATCTGCAAGCCAGAGTGCAGCACCACAGTCCCTAAGGCCTGAGAAATCTCAGCTTTGCAGGGCCACATGTCAGCAAGCTGGAGAGGGGAGGAGTCAGAAGGAAATTGGAAACCTTTAAGGCTGGGCAATTAATGACCGACCAAAAAAAAAAAACAACCAACCCCAAAAAGATAGTGAATGTAGTAAATGAGATCTGAGTACAAACAGCCAGTCAGTAATTGTCACATTCAAAGTGGACATTATACAAAGTTGGGCTGTTTATCCCACCATCTTAAAGGATGTACAGCTGGGAAGTTCAATAATGTGGAGAAGTGAGCTCAGGGAAAGGAGATTGTGGACGGACTTGAACAAAGAGACAGGAGTCCAGAAATGAAACATGTGTTGGTGAATGATTATCCAGCTCTCCTGGGGGACGTGTTAATAGAGATGATATTTTTGAAGGGCCACAGTGCCAGAGTGCAAAAGTCTTGGAGGGCTTGGAAAGAGGAAATAGGCAGCTACAGCTGCCCTGAACCCAGATGTGTCATTTCAGCAGGTATAGTGAGAGCTCTTCTGTGAATAACCTCCAGGTCACTCAGACTCCAGGGCTAAGCAAACTCCATCTCTGCCTTGTCTGAGGGCTCCAGTGAAGCCCATCAGCTCACTCATTTACCTTGTTAAGTGCCATCTGTGCATTATCAGCCGTGTGTCACATCCACTTATTCCTCCCTGCTCCATCACCATGCTCAGCAAAGGTGTGTCTCTATCTGAATATTCACAAGCAAGATGAAGTCCATCTGCCCACACTACCAATATGTAGCTTGTCAAGGTGTCTCCTGTAGTATCCCATGTTCATGAAGCTGATTTTTATCCTCTGAAAGTTTTGGAATTACCCCCAAGAAATCCAATCCACCTTGTTAGGGTCTCCAGAAGGTAGGATCAAGATAAACAGTATCAAAAGAGAGTAGACAGCTCTGTGCTGCCTGAGTATCCCAGGGCAGAGAGACCTCAGGATTTTAGGAAGGTCCTTTCAACTCTTAGAATATCCCAAAACTACATAAAAAGTACCTTTTGCAAGATCCCATCCAGCCAGAAAGAGAACACAGTTGTTGTGATGTGGAAATAATCACAGAGCATCTCTCTGCTCTAGTTTTGGAATTGCACCTGGAGGGACAAATAAATGTTGTGAAGACATGATACATCTAAAAGTTGACAGATATTTCCAAAACTTGTTAAAAAGAGAATGGCTGATAGTTAGTTGAGACTACAAGCAGGATACCATGGGACTGACACTGCATCAGGCAGGAGCAACCATGCAGCTTTCAAATTCCCCAAAAATCTGTCTCTGAAAATGGAAGGGGCAATCATATTTTAAAAGAGAAAAATGTATAGCAAAATAATTAAAAAATAAGAAATGTATTTCTGCATTTTCAAAATGTTTTCAACATTTTTTCTAGGAAACATTTTTCAAAATTTTCCCGAAAGCCTAGATTGTTTCTGAATACCTTCCAACTATATTCTTTCCATTATTTCTTGAGAAATACATGTCTTCAGAGGTTTAGGAATCAGGACCTTCAAGAGCAGGAGTAGTGCTGAGCAGGTAAGATGTGGGGGGCACAATGTGAAACCCTTTGGGCTTTACCTGTAGGAAACCACACTGCTTCACTTTCTCACACAAGATTCAGGTTTAACATAAATCTCCTTTGTAGCAGGGGCTGGAGCAAATGCCAGATGTGGGGTTTAATCTGTGCATGGCCTCGACCCTGTGACCCTTGGCAAGATGTCGAGCTGAAGACCAGCATTGCTCCTAAATATCTAAAAGGATGAAACCATGGTGTGCTGAACTGGCACAAACCCTATTGCAAGCACCCTCTGGGGCCATTTCTGCTTATTCTCTGCTGCAAAGCAGCTCTCCCAGGGGTCTGGCTTGCAGCTTGCTGCTGCCTCCTTCCACCACGTGTTTTTGCATGGGGCAGGAGCTGCTGGGCGCTTGGGCTGGAGCATCCTCCCTGGCACCTTTCTTCCAGCACTGTGCCGGATGACTGCGTGTTGATGAGTTCTGGCTCTGCAGCCTGTGTGGTCACAGGCAAGCAGGCAAGGGGCAGAGAATGATGGCTTGGACATGTCCTGAAACCCACTGCCTGCCTGGGCAGGGCAGACCCAGTGGCTCCACACTTTTCCACTGCCAAAGCAAAGGGAGCCGATGGCTGCACTCCCTTGTGAGTGCTGTCAGTCTTTCTGTCTGTTCAGATCCGTCTGCCTTTGTGCACCTTCCCTTGCAAGCAGCAATTTCTGACAGCTAATATTTCACAGAAACTGGAGCCAGCTCTCTCCCTCCCTCCTTTTTTTCCCTCTCTCTCTCTCTTCTGTTTATGAAGCTGAGGGTAAGTGTTTAATTAGTTGCCTAATTGCCTGGGTAATTGGTAGACATACTCAGCTCTCCAAGTAATCAGTCTGAACAGGCCTTGAAAATATCTGGCCCAATATTCATTAGTGCAGTTAAATCGTTAAACAGTTACTGTGTTTGGTTCCTGACAAAGCCCCGCCAAGGGCTGTGCTGGCTCTCCCAGCGCGGGGGACACACTGGGGACACCCCACTTCCAGGGAAAGCTGCTCCAGCCATGCCTGCTGCCAGAGGGGTTGGGGCTGCTGGAAGGCAAAGGGCAAAGCAGATCTGTCGTCCCCTTGCAGGGGACATTGGCAGTGGGAGAGGTGCCTCCTTTTCTCTGCTTGACCTCTTGCTCCAGCCTCCCTTTCCCGTGCTGTTGGCTCCAGTCCCCTCTCTGTGGGCAGCTGTCCCTCTCCCTCCCTTGGCCACCACAGTTTTGGAGGCTGGTTTTGCCATCAGCCTGAGCATCAATGTGAATATTGTCTAAGCAGGCTGCCCTGACCAGAGGAACACATCAAAAGGGCCCTGGCCAGTTGTGCTGTGGCTCAGTACAAAGTCACTGTTCTGCCAAGTGCTGCCAAGCCTCTGCCTGCCCGCCTGCCCATCGATCTGTCCATCCAGCCTCCCTCCTTGTGGATGGGGCTGGCACTGGTAAGGAGCTGAAGTCTTGAAGGTAGTCTCCAAAGTGCTCCCCTTCCCCACAGCTAAGCTTCAGTCAGGGTCTAGCAGCAGCTTCAGATTAGAGGAAATTCCAAACGCAAATTCCTGCACAACCATCCAAGAGGCCACACTGCAGTGAGGAGGAAGGCATCAACATGTCTGGGTCTGGAGGCAAAAGATTTGAGACTTGAGCAAGTCACAAGGTGGAACAAGCTTCCCTCCACCAGCTTGGTCCCTGTATGGGTTGATGGGGCTGCACAGAGTCCCCAGCAGATGGGATTAAAAGTAAGCAAGATGCAGTCGTAGCCGGTGTGGCTGGACAGGACTGGCAGTGAGGGAGCTGCTCAGAGCACTCCCAAACAGCTCCAGAACACAAGGAGCAGCGAGCCCTAAACACAACACCCAGCTCTGCAGGTGGTCGGCAGGGATAGATGACCTCCAAGTTATTTCTAGCAATGATTCAAGGCAAATGCATGTGTTAGGAATTGGACCCTTGTTAAAAGGTTACTTGGCTGCAGATCCTTGTGCAATTAAGTGCAGAGGGGACGGGAGCCAGCACTGCTTTCCCAGCCGAACCTCTCCAGCCAACACCCCCCTCCTTCCCTTGGTGCTGCCAGAAGTCTGTGTCCAGCAGCTCCACGTGCTTCGTTTTCCACTGAGCTGGCTCATTCCCCTTTCCAGTGCTTCTTTGGGTTCACCTGCTTGGGTGAGCCCATGAGCTTATTGCTCCCTACCAACTCCTGAGATTCCCCAAAACCCCCTGTGCAGGACAACTCAAAGAAAGGACTGAGGTCCTGTGCAGTGGCAGAGTGGGAGATGACAACATCCAGGCACATAAATTCCTAATCAGATCTCTCACCTTGGCTTTTGCCAGGCAAACAGTTGGGTTCCTGGCAGGCAGGACATTGACCTGAAAAGGAGGACAGGACATGCTCCGCCAGGCCCCGGGGCAGCCAGGTGGCCCCATGCCAGCATTGCCAAGTACCAACTTCCCTGCACAGAAGGCAGGGCGGGATTTGGGGCAGGGCAAGAGGGAAATTGGAGGAAGGCACAGAAAAAGTCCAGAAAGGGAAATAAAAAGGTAAAGAAGAGAGAATTTGGGCGTGAGCTTTGACCAAGGGGTGAAGAGGAAATTGGAGGTGGTGAATTAAAAAGGAAAGGGTGCTGAAAAGATCAGAGAAGCTTTTTGTTCCTGTGCAGGAGATATTGACAACTGGAGGAAAAATCTTGAGATGGTAATGTAAGGATTTAGGGGAAGGCAAAGCACCCTGCTGTGCAGTAAATCCGGGAGATGTGCAGGTGCAGTGGGTGGTATGGATGTTACCTGACCCCAAAGCCCCAGGAGAGCTGGCAGGGAGCACTTTGCTGTGGCTGTACCTGTTGGAACAAGCAGTCCTCCAGGCAGGAGTGTTGTGCTTCATCTGCATCAGGGACATCTTCCTCCTGTGCCCTGCCTCCTTTTTTTGTGTATCTTCAGGGATTTTCAGGAGAACACACTATCCCTTTTGGGGATGATGGAAAACAGTTTCTAAAGATTCCCTCCACTAGGAATGGGGGTGAGTGCCTGCCCAAGGGAAGATTGTCAGGCACTGGGGAGCACCAGGCAGGCCCCAATGAGTCTCATGGTGAGGAGGAAGAACATGCAGGGGGAGGAATGTCAGAGGCAACTAAGAAATAGGTCTGCATCCATTACTCTGCTGGGCGGTCCTTTCGAGTCACTGGCTGGCTTTGTTCTCCCCAACATCTGTAAGAGATTATGGATGCCTTCCTCACCGAAGACATGGACAGGATCTATAAATACCACGAGCCAGAGGCTGCTGCTGTCAGAGGAGAGCTCTGCCTGGGTGGCCTGGAGGCCAGCCGCACACCACGGGCCCGGGAATGCAGGCTGTGTCCCTGGCCAGGCACCTGGGGAAGCCTGGAAGGACTAGCACAAGTTGGTGACACCACTGGCAGGGTATTCCCTGGGATGTGCTGATGCAAAGCCAGAGATGGCTGGGAATGCAGCCAGGCAGTGGGAGCACAGGACTGGGGAGTCCTCAGCACCAGTTCCAGTGCAGATACCTGCTCCTCACTCACCCTGAGAAATTCATATCGTTTTTCACCTACTTTAAACTGACCTGTGCAAAGGGGTAAGGTTTATTCAGCATTTTAAATTTTTTTTACAGTTTGGCAAGGGCATCCACAGCCATCTCCTGTAAAGCTCAGATAATACCTGCCCAGACACTGTGGCATGGGCACTGTTTAAAGAACACAAACGGAGCAGAGCTGTTAATGCTCCATCCTCCCAACTTCCCTGCATCAACACCACTCCCCTGAGAGCACCCTCTAATTCCTGACTCCACCCCAGGCTCTTGCTCCAAATGTCACGGGATTTGGTTCATTTTATGCAACTCTAATGCTGTCCAGCAGGAACTGAACTCTCAAGTGACTCATTCCTTGAGCATGTCTTTGTTCACTCAGCTTTTCCCTCCAAAAACAGATCCTGATTTTATAAGCTGTTAGAAGCCTGAAGATCCAGTGCTACACTAAAACGTTGTTAGCCACAATTATCCCCTTTCTGACAAAGGATTCCTGATTAGGGCTGTTGCATATTCATCGGTAGACTTTGCCAAGCCTTGCTTTGTTTTTCAAGGTCGAGGATTGCATTTCTTTGGATTCAATTCCCATCCTAGACGTAGATTACAAGGCAGGAGAGGAGGAGGCAGCTGAGGTTGCTGGAAGCGTTGAATCCTCCTGGTATTTTTCAAAAACACTCACCAGTCCTGTGCCAGACTTGCCATGTGAGCCAGCTGCCCTCCCAGGCTCCCTGGGCTTGGTTAGGTGAGCTGGGTAGCCTCAAAACTGAGCCTGGCTGCAGGTGTGATGTGCTGAGAGAGTGGGGAACCCCTAAGATTCCCAGGTGTAAAGGGTGAGTGCTGGGCAGGGATTTCAACCCAAAACACACTCCCAGCACTGAAGGCTTCATGAGGTTCAATGTTCAACGTTCTCCTTGAGGGACCAGTCCCATTGGTTACCATGGGAGAAGGGACAAAAGGCAAAGGGGCACTTAGGATGGAATATTTCACAGAGAAACTTCAGCTGGTCTCCCCTGATGATTCTGGCATTGGAAAAAAAAAAAAAGGAAGAAAAGGAAAAAATAATTACTTCTCAGCCTCTAACCTTTCCAGCAAGTGACTTTGTAATAAATAATCCACATGTCTCTCCAGTGCAATCCATCAGCAGGAGTGCCTAATTACTTTAGACTCACTTTGAAAACCCTTCCAGTGACACTTTCAGATAAATAAAAAATTAACATGGAACTAAAGCAGTAACCCAGAGAAAGTTTCTCTCCTTCTCTCAGTTCTCTCCAAATCTGGGCTGATGCCTGGAAGGCTCCATGCCCTGGGATATTTTCCCCTGTTGTGCTGAAAAGTGAGCATGGGTTGCTGCTCATGGTAATCAGCCATAGTGTCCATGGGGACACCCTGCTCCAGACATGCAGATGCTTGGAGAAATACCTGGAGACAAAGTCAGTGCCCTTCTGAGTATGAAGACTTTTTTTCCTTAATCCTTTCCTCTGGAACTTTTTACTATTTGTTTCTAAGAGTGCATTTTGGAGGCAAGGAAGCTTCAGTTTCTTTCGTGGTGTTGTTCACTGATCCCCCGTCATGCTGTCTTCTGTGTCTCTCATTCTCACAGCTGTGAGGAAAGGCACCTCTAGGCTTGCCTAAAGTCTGGCTGAGATGATTTTCACCCTTTGTACCCAGCCTGCCAAGGCTGAGGGACGCTTGCTGTGTGATTTCTGCACTGATTCTGCACCTCATGTCTTTGGCAGCTGAAGGTTGGAGCCTTCTAAGTAGACTCTCTCCAACATCTTCTTCATCATCTTCACACCCCACGTCTGCATTCCCTTCTTTCTCTTCTCTCATCTCTGCTTAGAGCCTTGGGCAATTCCCAACAAGCATTCAGAAACTAAAAAAACCCAAGCAAACCAAAAGAAACAAAATTAAATATCTGAGAAAAGCAGGCCCAGAACCAATAAGTTCTGATTTCACTGTAGGTTACTGCAGTCAAAGCAGTTATCTGTCAGGGGAGGAAGATGCTTAAAAAACCTCCACAGGAGAATTAATTAAACGAATTTCACTCTGCCAATTGTTTGTTATTTTTGCTGACCTCACCAAGTGGATTAATATTTAATTAGCCTTTAGGAGAAGTGGAAAGCACTTATTAACCTGTTATGTCAATCTGTCAGGCCTGGGGTCTCAGGACAGGCGCTGCTACCATGAAACAATAGAAATATCAAGGTCTGTTTCTCTCCATCTTGGTTGTTTTCCCTGTTGAAAAGTGGCTTTTTGGGGGGAAGAGAGGGAGGGAACCCTCAATGCCTAGCTGAGGGAATCTCTAAAAGTGAGTGTCACAAATTTAGGCGTCTTTTAGAGGCCAGAGCAAGAGCTAAGGAAGCCATATGTGCTGTTCCAGGTGCAGGTGGGAAACACATATGGATATATTATCCCCTTGGAGGTATTTTAGAACTCAGGCTAGATCTCATTTGGTGTGATGCTGGTGACTAGGGGGAAATGTTTGGGCTTTCCTTCATTTTTCTTGCTTAAAGCACTGCTTCCTTTATACTGTGTTTACAGTTATCATAGTTTAAGAAGTGCTAAACTTGGTGTTGACACCTCCCCATCAGTGGGGAGATGCAGTCGGGCACCGCACGACACAGAGGTCTCGGGTGAGTCTCCATTAAAGAAAAGCTCTAAAACAGAAAACAGGATGAACACAGATGGCAGAACAAGAAACCCATCCCCACTGGCAACAAAGAGCAGAAGGTCCCCGTCCGGCGCCTGAGCTCACATAAAGCTGGTGAGTCCCACCCTGGGATAACGGCCACGTCTGCTTGTCACGGGGTCTGGGTCTGGCCCAAAAGAAATAAAACCTCAAGCACAATTAAACCCCCAGGAAACATCCTCAGCAAAACAGTTCCATTAATGCTGTGTACAGGTTAGTGAGGCTGGGAGGGGCTTGGAGGGAGATAATGGCTGAAGTGCTGAAGTGGATGAATATCTTTGGCGGAAATTCTCCCAGCTGCTGGCCATGCCCACAGCCTGACATCTTCACTTTCTGCTCAGAGAGGAGCCAAAGTGTTGTCCCCAAACCTCCCCAAATTGTGATGGTCCTGAGCATCACGCACAGCTTTGACTTTGATCTGGTGAATCAAAATGAAACCTTGGGTTAAAATAACCCACTGTATTCAAAACCTCACTGGAAAATCCAAGAAGCATCCACACCCTGGATTTTCTGTCTAGCAAGGACACCAGAGAAATGCCATCCACCTCAAGAGCCAACCTCTCCTCAGAGAGGCTTCAGCAGACAGCAAAAATGACAAATCATGATCAGGACAATATGGGGCTGTTGGCAGCGGGCAGGGGCTCCTGTGTCCCCTTCAGTCTCTGTATGAAGAGACAAAACAAGCAAGCAGAGGCAGGAGTGTCTGGAGATGAGCCCTGGGTGTGTGGCATCACCTGGGCTGCCAGGGATCACGCTTTCCTCCCTGCAATCTGTGCCAGCCCTCCCAAGCTCTGTCTGAGCTCGTCCATGGCCGTATCCTGCCTCATCCCACAGGGCAGGGGCAGGGACACTGCCTGCAGAGCCCTCCTGTCTGGATTGGGTGCCCTTACTGCCGCTCAGTGACAGGCCTTATCATTTATTATTATTATTTTTTCAAAATTAAAATCCTCCTGAGCTTTATTAAATAGGGATGCTGATAGGTAATTAAATCGCAACTTAATTAAATCTGCCGGCTCAATCCAACCACGGCGTGCTGGCTACTCTGCAATCCCTGTGAGAGGTGTTGTCGGTGGAGGAGAGCACTGTGAATTAAACAGCATCATGCCTGGCACTGCCACCTCCCTGCCAGGCCCAGCAGGAAGGGGACTCAGGGGCTTCTCCACACATGCAGCAGCCCATTGCAACAGGGGGAGCTGGGCACCCACACAGGACCTCACCTGCCTTTGTTAGAGGTTTCAGGTAGAGGCTGATTCCTTCCAGAGTGGTGGGAACAAACCAAAGCACTGGAGGCAGGTGAGGGTTTATGCTGACTTGCTTTGCCATGACTTGAGAGTGCTGAGCATGAAATGGTGGGCAGGCAGGGGAGGACTTTCCTTCCACTGGTGTGCAGCAGCTCTGTGGGGTGAAGGCCATGGTGGCAGTCTGGGATTGCAGAGAGCTTGCAAAGACAGGAGTTTGGATAAGAGAAGTGCTCTGGCTGGGATGCCATTTCTCTGTTGTGGTCGTTCCTTCTGCACTTTGGGATAGAATAGAAGGTGCTGTGGGATGCTGTGCATATTGATGTTGAGCTTGGTGGACACTCACTCCAAGGGTCAGAGGACAAAAAATCCACTGGAGGAGGCTCCTGTGATCTGCTGCTGTTGCTGGTGGCTTTTGCAGATACAATCCTGCCCTGCAAATGCCAGCCCCAGCCCTGGCTCTGCTCCCCAGACTTTGCCTTCCCGTCTCTCTGGCTCAGCTGCTCCAAACGAGGGGCCAAAGGCAGCGACATGGAAAAATAACCCGGCAGTCTTGCTGAATCATCAATCTGCTCATCCCAAGGAAAACAGACCTTGGAAAGAATTTCCCTTTTCTCTTTTCCCCCTTTTTCATTTCAACACAGGCTGAGCTTGCTGCCTTTCCCAAACCTCAGATGCTGTGGCTGCCTTTGCCCAGGCCTGGCAGGTGCCAGGCAGGGACGAGCAGCCCCAAGGACGGGCGCTCTCTCTTCCCACACCGTGGGCTCCCCTTTGAGGAGGCACCACCTCACCCAACAGCAGAGAGTCCCCGTGGCTGCAGGGCTGAGAGATCTTGCTTTCCACACCTTGGTACCACCCAGCCTCCTTTGCTTGTGCCCTGGCCCTGTGCCCACCTCAGATGAGCCCTGCTGTACCACACTGGTGGTTTCTCCTTCACCCTGCCCACGGGGCGAAATAGCCACTCCTGCACACAGAGGATTTTTTTCTCTCATGCAGCTATGGTCTCCTCAAAGTCCCAGCAAGACTCTTGATCTCTGCTTTGGCTGTGGAGCCCTACAGCAAAGGCACCACGATTTTGGGGGAGGTCTCACAAGCACTGGGGTTTCCCCAGGTTTGTAGGGTACTTGAAAATGCACCAGGATCCCCTGCAATCCCCCGGGAGGTCATAGAAGAAAACCTAAAATTATAAAAAAGAGTAAAATAAAAAGAGCTTGATGGGCAGCAATATCAAATGAAAGGCAAAACCCCAAAGAGATGGACAAACTACCAGGAGCCTATTCAGGGGCGACTTTCACGCAGTAATCTTAGGAGATCAAATTCCTAATCTGCTTTCACCTCAGAGACAGAGGAGTGAAAGTCCTGCCAGGATTAATGTTTAATGCTTGACTTGGCAGGTGATGCCCTGTGTTGGGATGCTTGGGTTCCCTGCTCTGCTCTGAAAGGGACTGGGACCTGAGCTCAACCAGCATCCACCCCGGATATTGGGGATGACACTGCTCTCAGGCAAAGGTCATGGAGGGGTTTCCAGGTTCAGGATTCCCCACATCATTCCAAAGCAATGTTCACTGGGGCTGCAATAACAGATGAGTTGTCCTGTCTCTTTCTGCTGGGGTGTGTGAAACTTCAAACCTCCTAATTATTTTAGAGCCAGTGAGGTGAACTGCTGGAACATGGCTTTGGGCAGGGCAGTTGTGAGAAAAGGCAGCTCATTCCCACTGCTGGGCTTGAATTTCTGCTCCTGGTGGGGGCACATGTGGCAGGGAACTGCTCTGCTGGAAGCCCACACATGGCAGCCTCAGCTCCTGTGCTCCCCACTGGGAAGAGACAGGGATTGAAGGAGAAATGGGTCAGCTGCAGAGGGACACAGAGGAACACAGCCTGTGAGACAAGAGAAGATCTTAATGAAGATAAAGACATAGGGCAGGAGACACAGACAAGCAGCTATAAACCCTGAATAACTCTGAAACAAGGGTCATGTTAACAGGGCCACCTGTGGAGAAGGCTTTATTTTCTCTTCTCTACTATCAGTAGGCTTTTCCCCTTGGGACTATACAGCCTTATTTTGAGGCTCTGCTTTGAAAGCTAGACATCCACACTATGTGGCCAGGCTTCCAAAAATATATTACAAAGATTCCCAAACCCTTAACTCTGGGGCAGCAGCTCACCTTCAAGTAATGAATGGCCAGCAGGTTCTCAGAACAGAATCACTTTATTAGCAGCTATATGTGACCTGATTTTAGCTTCTCCAGGAAAGCAATGGGAAGTACCAGGAGGTCTTCTCTGAGTAGGTGTCCTAGCATGCTCTGAAGCTCTGGGAGACACTGATGATGAACCTTCTTCTATCTCTTGAGAACAGATGTGTGCAGAGTGGCTCAGACCTCTAAGCAATAAGACAGAGAGGTTAGCTAATAGGCAGTAGATGTTTTCTGAACTTCATAAGCAAAAGCCTTCTTGAAAACCGGGTGCCCAAGTCACATTTTTGGAATAAGAAAGTTCTGATCTGTGTCATAATGTCACCATTATCTGATCACATGAGAAAAAAATCTATTAAATCCTGATCCAAGAGTCTGGAAAATTAGGGTTTAGGTCGAGAAAAAAATTTACATTTTGCATTGCAGCCTTTCTCTTCTTTGACAGATTGTTTGTTTTGTGTTTTTCATGTCTCCCAGGTGGTGCTGGGACATGTCAGACCACAGGGCAGCTGGAAGTTATGGGACAAACCACAGGTAATTTGGCAGGAGAACATTAAAAAGCAAGAGGAGGAAACTATAAATTCAGAGTGTAACCACCATAAAGTATTCCCTTAATTCCCAGCCAACCTCTTAAAAGCACAGATAACTCTTCCCCCTACCCACAGGATGCCTTTCCCTCCCTGTAGGGTGTCACATTATGGCTCAGACAGCAGAATACCATGGGAATGGTGACCCTGATGGGTTTCACATGTGTTGCAAGACCTGGTGGAGACTCTGCCCTTTCCCATGCTGGGCTTCCCTTCTGTGCAGTGTCAAAGGTTTGTCTTCTCATGGCCCTGCTTCATTTCTCCCTCTGCTGAAGGCCTTCATCTCAGCCCTCATCTTCTCATTGGTAAAGATGAGCCATCTGCCTTCAGAGCTGGGAATGCACCATAATCCTGAGTTCTAAACAGGCTGTAAATCTCATGACAACACCTAAGAATATTTACGGGGCTCCTTTCTGAGAAGGTAACACCGAGGAGATATCAAAACCTTGCCTCATCTCCTCCTTGTGTGCCCGGGGCTGTGGGCCCTGGAGAAGCTGTGTGTGAGGCTGAGTTCTGCTTCCAGAAAGTCATGACTGACAAAGTGTCCAAACTTTACTACAAGTAGTTAATGGAATTGTTCCTTCCACTTTAACTAGAGTTGAATTTTTACCACGTGAAAACCACTGAAGTGTCTAAATCACATTTGCAAGAGTGAGGCGTGTATAAACCCAAATCTCATAGATTTGCCTTCCAAGTTGTTACCCTAACAAAGCCTTTTTCCCCTGGCTAGACCAGTATCTTCTCATTTGCACTTTCTCTCCATTTACATCCTTTCTGGTTATCTTTTAACCAAAGATCATTGCCAGATTCTCATTCTTGGGCATGCTTTAAGGGCCAGATTTTGCCCTCTGAGGAGGAACAGGAAATACTCTGACCGCTTCCATCTCATTTGAGTCACTTCCCTGTCCCATGCTGAGCCAGGCCAGTAAAGCAGTACTTTCCTGTCTTGCAGGCACATCTGCCTGGCCCTGTGACCATGGGGTCAAGTGCACAGCAACCAGTGGTTGGGAAATTAGCCATATTTCTTGTGAACTTCATAGTATGAAACAGAAAATGAGTTTCTGAGGGAAATTGATGGAAATCTGTTTGTAGTCTTGCTTCAAAAAGAAATGATAAGTAGCAACTTAAAAATGACACAAAAGAAACCGCAGTGGAATTAATTTTTAAAAGGCCCCTTTTTAAGAGAAATTTGAAAGATTTTTGCAAGGAAACACTCCACTGATCTGGCCATCTTATCTCCCTTAGTGAATATGACTGGTGAGCCTTCCATTTCTGCTTCAGAGCCTATTTATCTCCACTGCTGCCCTTAAAGGCAAGCACCTCTGATGAGGATTTAGTTCTAGCATACTGATTGTTGAAGAGGAAAACTCATATTCAAAGTTTTCTTGTGAATATATAGATGTTTTAAACCTAGTTATATAGCTGAGACAAGTTTCCTGACACTAAATATTAACTAATGTTAAAGAGTTGAGCATGCACAGGGAACATAAGAAGAATTTAAAAAGTCATGGAAGACCAAGCAGAAGGGGACTTTTTGAAAGCCAGAAATAGCTGGAGCCAAGCATGAAGGAGCAGAAGGATACTTAGTGCAAGGAAAATAGAGTGTAGCACAAGAAATGGTGATGGGAAATAAGAAATGAACCTCTTAGACTATGGGGAAGGTAAAGACAGAGAGAAAGGGAGCGAGATCAAATGGATGGAATAGCCAAACACAAAAAAACAAAGAGTAAATCTGGTATTTGTTATTTTTTGAAAGCAGCAAGGCTTTTGCTTTCTGCAAAGCTATTTTTGAATGTTGCAGAATGTTGCAGAAGAGTAAGAAAAGATGCAAAAGATAGTGTATCTGACTGCTGCCAGTAAAGTCATGTAATGCTAGGTGAACGATCTCCACCTAGGAATTTCTAGGTCTTCAGGCTCCAAATTGTGTTGGGACCTTTTATCTCACCTTAGCTGGTGTGACCTGCAGCCATCAATGACTTTGGTGTTGTTGAGCCTCTAAACCAGCTGCTGGCAGCCCTGTGTGGGGAGAACAATATCTCACAGACCCTGAAAAAGTGCAGAGGCCTCCCAGCTGCCTGTGTGCACAATGCATGTTCCTTCTCCAACGCTGATCACAAGGGAAACAGCCAGGAGGAGCTCCAGAAGGTCAGAATGCAATTAAACCAATGAGATTTTCTTAATGGGTGCACAGTAAAATGGGACTTCCTCTCAGGTCGTGCCTCTCCCAGCCTCTCCAACCATCCCAGACTCTCCTAAGTGTCCTCTGCTTCACTCTTGGTCCGCTTGTGGTCCTTCTCATTCATAACATCAGCCCCTCTGATGTCCAGGTCCACTGATTGGTGGGACAGTTGGGTAAATTGTAAGTTTTGAGGGGAGGGGATTTACACCTCTTGTTGCCCTTGCAATGAATTACCAGGGCTGTTAATGGGCTGGTGCCCCAGTGCCTCATAAATCGTGGGACTGAGGCCGAGCAGTGACGGGTGGCTTTGATCTGGACACGCTGCCCTGCCATCAACAGGAAAAGGAAAAGGTGATTTTTCATGGGTTACTACTCCTACCTCCGAGTTTTCCACTCTGCTGAAACTTTGACAGTGCCTAATAATCCATCAGTGAGTCTTTCCTTGCTCTGCTTCCACTCCATTACCACCTTCATGTTCCCATTTAGCTTCTTTCACACGGACCCCGGAAAAGTTGGCAGTCTCCCACCATTCCAAAACAGGTTGGAGGGTGGGAGCAAGGGCTGGGGTCACTCCACACACTTCCTCTGAGGAGAGGAATCATAAGGTGGATGCTGAGATGAAAGAAAAGAGTTATCATGTCTACAAAGCTGTGAAGAAACTCATTGATGAAACCTTTCAGGGACTCCGAGGGAAAGCAAAACAAGGGTGGGATGTCACTTGGTGTGAGAGGGTTAGATCTCCTAGGGTTCATTTGAGACACTCTAGAGATCTGCCATGCTGGGATAATATGGGTTTTCTACAGGTCTCTTGTCACTTCTTCCAGCCATGCCTGGTGTCTTGGATACTTTAAGATGTCTCAAGCAGTGCAATCCATTTGGGTACCTGAGCAGAGTCTTTGTGACCTCCTTTTTCACCCAGGGCTGCTGTTCAGATTTATTCTCTAGGCTCATCATTTCTCTTGACTGTCCCTTCCTTCTATTTCCTATAGATTAGACTGAGAGATCACATGCATTCCATTTTGTGCATTCTGCCTTCTGGATGGAACTGAATCCTCAGAACTGCACTGTTTTCTTAGACTAATGAATTCTTCAAGGGGAGTAAAAACCACCTTGGTAATAAATCCAGACTGTGAAGCCTTGATGTATCTGTTTTTCTGTTCGTCTCCACTGCTGCTAGACAGAATTAGCCCTCACCTAATACAGAGTGCAGACTTGATACAACCTTGTTTAGCACAATTGGTTTGGATCCATTATATTGACAATATCAATTTGTGTAATTCCTGCATTAGGATTTTGTACTAAACTGTATTTGAAAGGAGCTGTTGACCTTGATTAGCTCTTTAATTGTGGTTAAAATCCGAAGTAATTCAGATATCAGCCTTGACTGTGGAAGGAAAGGGCCACGCCATGTGACAGCACAGTCAATGACTGCCACGTTCCCCATGGACACATCTCCCCTGTTTAATGGGCTCTAGGTCTCACCACTTTCACAGTGCATCCATTTGCCTCCACTTTGACCATACCCTTGGGGATTTGCCTCTCAAGAGCATGTTGTAGGAGCAAGCACTCCAGGTCTCTCTGACATATTCCAGCTGAATTATCCTTGTGGCTCCCACCACCACTGCTCCTGCATGCAGGTGGGATTTTTTCCTTCATTTTCCATCCTAAACAGGACTGTAACAAAGCTGGGAACTACACAAGGGCTGCTCAGAAAGGGATAGGAAGTGGCCTGCCAACAAACCTAAATTTCGGTGGCAAATATTGCCTGACTCCCTTCATGGTCTCTTAGCAGCAGAAGAAAAGGAAGAGCATGATTAGTGCACATGAAGAAGTCCCCACCTGCCTTTCAGAGCCCAGGATGTCTGCAGGGGATGTGGAATGCTGTAATGGGCACCCTGGGGAAGGGATGGACAGGCCTGCTGGCACCAAGCTCTTACCAAAACTCAGCAGGAGCTGGGTGCCTCATTCTCTCAGGTCTGCAGGAGAAGATCAGCTGTGTGCCCCGGGGTCTGTGCTGGTGCCTGTGTGAAAAAATGCCAGGCAGGAGGAAAGGCCATTTCCAAGACTCCCATGTGCTGAAAGGGAAAATGGATGGGATGAAGCCTGGAGGGGGGGAACCCTTTTAAGTCAATGAGGAATTCTGCCAGAAAACAGCAGAAGGAGCAGTTCAGCAGGAATTACAGAGAAGAAAAAAAAAAGCTGGCAAGAGATACAGCCTGGAAGATGGAGCACTTCATTTTGGGCAAACTGAATGTTTCAATTAAAAATGACAGAGCTGCAATCCTTTAAGAGCAGTCAGAATTTAATAAATTTTTCATGAATGGAAGCAGCCCGTATCCTGAAGACCTGACAAACTCTCTGCTCTTTGGAGATCATATGTTCTCCTGGATCTATGTCTGCCTGGCATCAGATGGCACTGTCAGCCACGGATCAAAGGGAAAAAAAAACACAAAAAGGCCCACCAGGCATCTTGTGCTACATATGTGTGCAGAATAGAGTGTGCAGAGAGGAGATGGATGCCTGGTGCTACAGCAGGCAGGGACAGGGCTCATGGGAAGGAAGAGCAAACCAGCACTGGAGAACAGGACATGGAGATGAAAGAACAGGCTGTGAAGAAAACTAATATCAAGGAGAGGAGTTTGTGAGAGACAAGAGCAGAGCAGTGGAAGTGGAGGGAGGGAGGGAGGGAGGAGGAAGAGGGGGAGGAGGAACGTCCCCTCTGCGCCTGGGAAAAAGACAATAAAAGCTGCGGACTCTTGTCACGCAGGACAATCCCAGCACTATTTACTGTTTGCTCATTTAACCTGGTTAATTTTTAATAATGTTGAAATTTTCATTTTAATAATTTAGGTAAATTATTTATTAAACCACAGGATAAAGGAATCATAGCAATTATGAATTGACAGTGTTACCTGAGGCTCATGAAAAGGTAAGGGGTTTTGCAAAGTCCTTGTTATTGGATAAACATTAAATTAGTAACAACTTCACATCCAATTCAAATTACCTTCTTCCAAAGCTAAGATTGCTCTCTCTTGGTCTCTCCTGGGAAAGAGCACTGTGGGCAAAGAAGGTGGCAGGAGCCAGGTCCCATGTGGGGCTCAGATGTTTCTCCTAGATGTCCTGGAGGATGGGATGAGGCAGTCTGTCCTTCAGAGGATGGCAACAAGGTGACATTCACTGCTCTGATCATGTAGAAAAACCCAGTCTGGTAATAAAGATGGCTAGATGGATCTTGTCTGGCTGTGACTGTCAAAGGAGTTGTGGCTTTTCTGGTGTAAAAAATGCCAACAGAAGCATGCTGGTACTTCCCACCCTTTGCTTATATAAGGGCTCCTTACAGTATTTTGGTGAAGCAGTAGCAGCCCAGTGACCATGGGAACAACTGTCGGATGCCAACTTCCTCATGAAGTGCTCCTGAGGAAACACAGACCTAGTTCTGCAAGATCCCAGGGATGTTCTGGAGATGTTTGTGGAGAAATCCAGAGGCTGCCACTCAAGGAAAGCAACTTTTGCTGAGCAGAAGCTGGTGCTCTGCAAAGAGACACAAAGCTGTCTGCTTAAGTAATTGTAGCAGGATTGCAAAATAAAGCTTTACCTTCTTGGAAGGTGAAACTGATGAACATTAAAAACACCCAGGGAAGGTGGCATCCAGATAGTCTCAAAAAGGGCAACAAGTTTTGCTTTAGAGTGGAAATTTAAATGGAGAATAGCAAGAGGTGGGAAAGGGAAGGATAAGGATGGGACCTGAGGTCTGGTGGCCTCAGCCAGGAAAGTCCTGCAACATTTGCCCAACTTTCAGCCTCAGCATAGACCCACAGAATTCAAACCAACCATCTACAACTTAATATCAATCCCAAGTTTTAAGTGTTGCAATGAATCAGAGCCATGTTTGCAGTTTCATATTTTGTGATGTTCAATTTTCAAGCATTTTGTTTTAATTATCCATTTCCAATCATTTTTATGTTAGCTCTGAGTGCCTTTCCTACATTTTCCTCTCAGTAATTAAAACTTTTTAATAACATTACTTTCAATCAAAGAATTTCAATTTATCTTCTAACTTAGTTCTATCCTAATAATTTTTTCCCCTGGAAATTTCCTAGCATTCAGTAAAGGAAATAAGCACTTCTGATGAGTCATATTTTTCCTTCTAACAAATTGACAGCTCAGTTGCCTTGAAAACATTATTTGACAAAGCAAAAAGAAACAGAGTCCCAAGTATCTGCACACAAGACAGCTCAGATACAAATCTGTTTGACCTTCTCTTTGGTTTAAATAACAAAAGCCACTGACCAGTGTGTGAAACAAGTTCATAAACAAACATGTCCTGTAGGCTTGAGAAAATGCCCTCTCAGTTTTGAAATCTGCTCAATCACATTTTTGTATCCTGCTTGACAGGTGAGGGGATACAACCTACTAACTGAGAAAACAATGTTGAGCAGAGTGAACAAAGCCTTAATTCAACTGTAAGGTCTGCCTGGGTTATAATAAAATAAAACAGCCTCATTACAACAAACCAAAAACAACTGAAAACACAATTGTCCAGAGTCTCTAAGCATCAGATGATTCTAAACTTGCCCATCTCCTGGGTTTATATACTGCCAGTTTCCTAACTCTGGAGAGTTTAGCAAAGTCTCTCTGAGGAATGCTTGCACCTCACAGATGAAATCATAGAGAAAGCTTAGAAACTCCCAGGCAGAGAAGATATAAGAGATAAATATGAATCATGGAGATCTCACTAATATGCTAAGGCACTCGTCAGCATTGTGGACAGTCCATTATTCCTGGATCAGCATATTCTTGAGAATATCACATTAACTGAAAACAAACAAAACACCAGCCGTGGACATCTTAGCTCTCCTTCCTTTGCCCTCGATCTTCTCTCAGATTCTTCCTTCAGGTGATCAAGTGATAGATTTCAAGTGTAAAAATATTTTGGTACTGTGACTCAATAACAAAGAAAAAAACCTGGGCAGCTTTTCACCAGAAAATGCTTATTCTACAAAGCCATGGGGTTTGTTAGGAAACCAAGTGTGCTGAACATTTCGATGAAAATTCAGCAGAGTCCTTCATGCAGGTAAGGTCCAAGTTAATGTTTCAAATTAAGCAATGTTTTTCCTCTTTCTTTATGCATAAGGACATTAATTAATTAATTTCACAAATCTTTTCCAAGATATTACAGGATATATTAAGTTTGCTCCTTTCATGATCAGTTTTTAAATTTTGGCTTTTCATTCCAGTATTGAAACCTGCTACAGAAAGTCAAAACTTTTCCTGCTTTGGAGCCTAAATTCATATTTGGAACAGCATTCCTGCCATGGAGCTGCACCCTACATAAGCAGTTCCTGGTCCAAGAAGCACCCAACAGCCAACCCTCTGAAACCACAACTGATTTGGGGCAAGCAGTTTATAGCCTCTGTAACTTCCTTTCCACAAAATTTCTCTTGGGTCTAAATTAAGACAATTTGACACCTTCAAGGTGTTGCCCAGTGTCTAGGCAGCTAACGAGCCAGGGTGGAGTGAGGTGCCCTCTGGCCTGAGGCTCCTGTCAGCTCTTGGAGGGTGGAGGAGCTTCTCTTCCCCAAAAGCACCTCTGTCTCCTGGGTTTTTGTTCAGAGTGTTTTCCTTGCAGGGTGGCTGTAGCCAGAAGAAGATTTTGCAGGTTTACAGCTCTTGCCATAGACAGAGAATGTATATACATTATATTATCTAACATATTTTCTGCTGCCCAGCAGACACTATCAACTGTTTGGTGGAGCACACACTAAGATGAACACGTCAGAACAAGAAGCAATTAATAACCACATCTGATTACTTAGAGCAACTCTTCCCAACTCCTAAGAATAACTAAGCTCTCTGTGCTCTTCCATCTTCCATCACTCTTGGATACTCAAGTTAACAGTTCCTATTTTTCAGAGGTGGGGTTTGATTCAAAGCCTAACAGAAGAAGAGAAGTGTGCAGTGGCCACTCCTTGGCTTTGGTTCAGTTCATGGGCACACAGAGGACGCACAGAGACATTCAGATGCACATTCAGGAGGAGCACACCTGGGCATGGCAGCAAGCCCATGCCTTTCTGCAAGGGCAGCCAGGGAGCTCCTGAAAAACCCAGTGTGACCAACACTGCTGTTTCCCAATGCAAGAGACCCCGTTGTGTCCAAGCCCACATGCTCTGCACTGCAGCCCCATCTTCCACCATCCCTCCCATCCCTTGCTCAGGCAGGCACACTGCACATGTTTGTCTCTATTTTAAGTTATCACCCTTTATTTTTATTTTATTTTTAGCTATTAATTTTTTTTTCAAAATGGCAAAAAAGAATCTCCCCCTTCCCTGTCCCTCCCTGCCACGTTCCCAAGGTGCCAACTAATCTCCGATGCCCAGCTTGTACACAGCCACCTCTAATTGCTCCTGCATTTTCATCTGGTGTAAGTTCAGCCATCGCTACAGCTGCCCCTCCTCCCTCCGGGAATTCACACCTTCATTATCACTCTTTACTGCAGAGCCGTCCGCAGGCTCCCGGCTCCGAACAGCAGCTCCGATAAAAAATAGAGCAGCTTTTCAGTGGTTTCAATTTTAATTACCAGCATCAAGGCAGCTCGCATTCTCACCAGGCTGTTTCGCACTAATTAAAGTGAGGAGGAGTTTATGGAAGGGACACCAACTCCACTTCACTCCCTCATCTATTATTTACAGACAGTAATACAAATAATTTCCAATTTAAACAGTCTGAGCTGGCCAGCAAAGAGGAGGGAGAGGTGGGGAGAACGCTAAGCAAGGAGAAACTCAAATAAAGAGCAGAAACTAAGAGAAGGGAATGGAAAATCGACTCCCAGTGCCCTCTAGTGGGATGATTTCCTGAGGGGTCGCAAGGTTGGAGGTGTGAACATGCCCAGGAGGCCCACCGAGGTGGCAGACATTGGTTTCTCCTTGCCTGGCCTCACCAGTTACCTTCAAGATGTGATCAAGCAGCAGCAAAAGATCATTTTGCACGAGGGTCCAGTTTGCTCCAGCTCTGCAGCATTGCAGGGGCTTTACACCCATGCTGTTCATCGCTGGTGGTGCTTCATCTTTCCCACAAGGTTCTGTTGGAAATGGGCTCTGAAAATCCGTCCTGGGTGGGCTCTGAGCTGGCAGACACCACTTTGTGGGGTGCCCAGTCCAGCCTGAAAGCACTGGTTCTGATGGGCTGTGAGCAAAGGATGAAGTTGGGCTGTAGATCATGAATGGGATTTTATGGGAGTGGTGGGAAAATCCCCTTATCTGGAGGATGGGCTGCCCACACGGCTGATCAACTCCACCTCCCAGCAGATGGAGTTTCCCAAAGCCAGGATTTTTTCCTGCCTGGTCCCTTTCTCCCTGGATAGGAAATGTTCTCCATCCCTTGGACTGGCTCTGCTCAGCCTCTCACAGTGCAGCGTGTGTCAAGCCTCGAAGTTTTATGGATTGGAGGACAAACCCTGAGGATGGGCTGGCACAGAGGTGGTGGTTCCATACCCCTGAAAACACTCTCTGTAAACAGGGAATGTGGAAGAGCCCACTGCACAGTAAATTTTACCACATCAAGGAATGAAAATGCAATAGTGTCACATCCACGTTGCTCTGTGCTGGTCAGCATGGATGAAGGGATATATAACCCAGGGAACTTGGGTTACAGCTCTGGTTTTCAGTGCCCTGAAACCATGTCATCTGTGGGTCACATTCAGATTTCATTTAAATCAGTGCTGATCAGGAATAACTCCAATAAGAGCAGCGTTACCCTGGATTTACACCAGGCTAAGGCAGATAAGCCTGAAGATCAGAGACTGAAGGAGAAGAAGTTTCAACATAAATGATATTACTACAGAAAAGTACCTTGATTGAAGGTGTTGAATGTTAATCACTGTAGGCTTGATCCAGCATCTGTGTAAGTCAAAAGCAATATCCCATTTACTGCAGCATCTCAGGATTAGATCAACAGCAAGTAAAAACTCAGAGACCAAATCATCTTTCTCTTGTACCAGTACTAGAGTGTGTGAAGTGCCTGGGACTTCAGTGAAGGCATTCCTGATTTATGCCAGGGTCCAAAAAAAATCAGGGTATATCTTCTGCTTCTTAGGTGATTCCAGGAAATAATGATGGCATTTGGAGCAATTTTACCTTGAGACCATAAATTCAGACCTGGGTCAGGCTGGGTGCCAGAAAAGGTTGTTACCAAAGGCCAACTTCTGAAACGAGTGGGATTCTGGGGTAGGAGAACATTTTTCCGCTGGTACAAGAAGAGCAGATATTTCACAGGTCTTCTTAACAAAAGCAGATTAGAGACTACAGCTAGAGGCACGCTGCTGTCTCCCCTTTGGCAAGGACAAGATTTGGGGCAGAAGCTTGACTTCTGCTGAAAATGTGTGAGCTCAGCCCTGGTGAAGTCTCCCTCTCCTGTGGCTGGTACTGAGGAGACCACAGCTGCAGTTACAGACAGGGATTTGACCAGGACGGGCACGGAATCAATGTCCCCAAACTTTGCAATTCTTTTGTGCTAGCAGGGGTTGGGTTGGTGATCATCCCTGGGGCCCAGGGTGAGTCTCTGTGTGTTTTCTGCTCCACATCAGGCTGTGCCTGTCCAAGGAGAGGGGAAGAGGCTTGCTCACGTGCCACTGGCTGGTCAGACCCAAGGCAATGCTCACTCCACAGATGCTGGCAGAGCCCAGCTCAGCTCTGGCACCTGCCAAATGCAGCTGGAAGCACAAATAATTTCATAACTGCTGGTGTTTGTATGGCTTTGCCTGGATACTCCTGTGGCCAGGCCTGCACATCTCTGTTATGGGCAACTATTTACACTAAAAAAAAAATTTAAAAAATACAATGTCATATTTGCTCTCATCTGGATTCATGAGATGGATTTTGTTGCATTCTCTGTGGTGAAAACTGGTCATTCGTGTCTGCAAATAAACACAGCCATTTTGGCCTCAATCAGCTCCTCTCCAGCAGCATCAGTTAATTGTACTTTGAAATCCCTTTTTCTGTCCTAAAATGTGCTTTCTGATCATCCTCTCAGAGCAAATATGGTAAATAACTAACCAATGTGAGCAGCCACAAAGCCATAAACATTTTACAGATGTTCAGCCAACATCCATGAATGCAGACAAAAATTCCAAACTCCAGCCATGTGCAATGAGCCTGGCCCGACTTGGAGGGGGAAAATGCAGCTGAGTAGTTGGGTGCACTGTAAATGTGCCTGGTCAGTGAGAAAGGGCTTTTCACCACAGATCACAGGGAGCCCCTTCGTGGAGCTGAAATGCCTTTGCACCACGTCTCTTGCTCCCAGCCAGAAAGTATCTCTCTCTCTGATGAGAAAAGGGGTTTTTCTAATTTATTGCTTTTATGGGATTGTTCCTCCACAGAGGCACAAATAGCAGCATATCAATAAAGCCAGTCGTTTGAAGTTGGATATTTCCACCTCTGTCACAGCAAAATAATTAAAAAAGGATTCACAAGATCATAAATTGCATGTCACCAAGGACACAGCCTTCTTAACCCTTTAAAAGCCAGGCTGTGCCCACCCATGGCCCCATCTTACTGAAGGCATGAAGACACATTTGTTATTTTTAGCAACTCAGTCACAAGGGCTTTCTTGTCTGAAAAGAGATACAGTAAGAACCTGTCTGCACAGGGAATGAACTGGCTGGCTGGTGGGATCCTAGCTCAGCCCTGGTATGCAAATGCACACATAGATTTGATTTTCAGCCAGGCAAACCAGGAGCTGTGCTGCAGACCTGCAAGAGCCCAGCATTTAGTCACATGGAAGTTGAAACACGTTACAGGCACATCAGGCATTGGGGATAACATTTTCAAACATAATAGAAGAGTGGCAGCATGAAGAGGGCCTAAAATAATTTGTTCTCAGTTAAAAGCTCTTCTGGCTTCAGCTAGGTAATAGAAAAGGATGGAGGCCATCTGGGCCAGAAACTCCCATTGTCCTGCTGATCCCTCCCCAACACAGACACAGCCAGAACACACCCTGAATCATTGAAAAAAAAATTGTTAATGCAAGAAAAGGAATGAATGTTATTTTCTAGACAAGTTGCCACTTAGTTCCCAGTACAACAGCCAGTGCTCCGGCCTAGTTTGGTTCCAGTCGAGGTCAGCACCCTTTGTTAAATTCTGCAGGTTGCCTCCTGCCCTCTTATAAGAAAAAATCCAGAGAACTCCATGGAAAAGGCTGAGGGTGTAAATCTGCAGGCCTGAGCCCTGATGGCACTTGGGAGCTGTGCTCTCCAGAGTGTCAGGGCTCAGAGGGGCACGAGAGTGAGTAATGTCTGCTGGGCTGTGGGCAGAGGAATGAGCCAGGCTGGCAGCTGCTTTTTCCTGGGGGAAAGCACAACCCCCAGACAGTGGCAGGTTGTTGGTTTGGTGTTGCTTTCATAAAGACCACTCTTGGAGCCTGCAGAGTCTCTGGCAGCAGGAGAAATCCCACTGGAGGGGGATTAGTGGGAAGAACGGAGCTGAGTTGAGCGTGGTTTATCACAGGGCAGTGTAATTATATTACACACATCCCATGGCTACATCCACCATCACCAGCATGAGAGGGAGGCACGTGTGTTTTTGCCTCCCTATGCCCTCCCAATCCAAGACAAAAACCCCTGGAAAAGAGTGGGTTTTTCCTTTTTGTTACCCCAGGAGAGGATGGTTGGGTATTTTTTCCAGGCTGAGATTTCTTGAGTAAGCTCCTTAGAGGAAGAAGTCAAGAAATCAGCCATTGTGGTATCTGCTTTTGGTAACACAAGCTAAGTTTGCATGGGAAGAGTGAGATTTGGGACATGTTACTCCATTATCATAAGTTCAGGCAGAAGTGACTCAGGTTCAGAGAGTCTAAAGAAATCTTTTTCCTGATCAAAGGGTTACTTGCTCTACTACAGACTCAGAAAGCCAGAGGAGCTCAAAGTCTTTATGCCTAAATAGCTTCAGTTTTGTAATGATCATCAACAAACACAATACAATTAAAACCTTAAGCCAGGAAAGCAGATGCAGAGCAACAACACGACCGGTGGGTGCTTGGCTTTAACTGATACCCTTTCCCAAGCTCACACTTTGCATGGCTGTAAAATCAGGAGCAGGCCCCAACTCTCAGGAGCCCTGCCCTGCTTTCTGGTCTGCTCTCAACATGACACCAAATTAGGACCCTTCAGTGGCAGAGCCACAAACCAGGCAGACAGGACTAAACGGCCCCTGGATGCAGGATTACCAGGGCTTTGCTGCAGGATGGGGCAGCACAGGGAATTGCAGCTCCCTTCCCATCAGAGCTGGGCAGAAAGGGCCTGAGGAAGAGGCTGTGCATATGGAGAAGGGCAGCAGCTGAGCCCCATCTGGAGATCCCTGGGGAAGTGCCAGAGAGGGGTGGGAAAAGCAGAGGATGAACTGCAGTGTCGAAAGCAGGACCAATGCATGGATGCATCTCGGGGAGGGAGAAGGTGCCTGGCATGTGGCTCTGGTTAAATGGAGGGCATAGAGGACACAGAAAAGATGGCTTCTCCTCAGACTGACACCAAGTGTCTGCAGAAACAGCTATTTTTGCTGACCCTCTCTGGTGCCATCATGGGGCAACAGTTAGTGAAACCCTGTGGCTTTATTGGGGCATTAGGATTGCAGAACAGAAACACCAAACCCAATTCCCTCTCATGGCCTCCAGTCTACCCACGGGTTGTGAACTGAGGTCTGCAGCAGGCCACGAAACAAAGAGATCTGTACTTCCACTGGAAACCTTCATTCAGGAGCCCACAGAATGGAACAAGTTAAAATCACAGTTTTATTCCTAAATGGTAAGAATAAATTGCTGCCCTTCTAGGCAATTTTTTCTATTATCTACCCAAAATAAAGCATATAGATAAATAATGAGATCTTACAGTACCTATCAGACTAGCTATAATAAGCATTTGAGCAGGATGAAATACTGTCTTATTAGGAGAGCTGAAGGTGTGAAGTTTGCCACCAGCTCCAAAGGGCAGAGATGCTCATATGACAACTGTCTCTTAATATTCATTAGCAAACTGATGGCTAATATAAGAAAACCCTTCACATTATCACTAATCCATCAATGGTACTCGTGGGGCTCCCATCACCATAACACCCAAGTACCTCCAGCATCCCTGCAGCAGATTATTATCCATTGAGAACCCAAATAATTCCTACCTAAGCCTCTGAGCAAGGGATAAAGAGGTCTGGAGGAGGGGGGAAGTCCTTCTTTTCCATGCTGGACAAAAAGTCTTGATGACCTTTTTTGGTTTGAGGGCTTGGTTACCTTCAAGCTGGATCCCAATCCCAGAACAGGGTTTTTCCAGGGAAGGGTTATCTGCTCATGCTGCAGCACCAACAGCCAGGCCAACAGGGTTGGGACAGAGGGCTCTGAGGAAACTTGTGTGGAGATAAGTGAAAATGGAATTAAGAGAATGTATCTCTTCAGATTTTTCCAAGTTGTCCTGTTTGGTCTTGGGATGAGCTGGAGGTGAGGGTGTTTTGATCTTGAGATGGCCACTGGTCTCTGCCTCATGGTAACCCCAAAGAGGCCAGAGCAGAAGTGGAGGAGCAACAGCATCAACCCCGTGCACCAGGAATGGGGCCAGAGGCTGAAAGCTTGGCTGTGATTTCGAGAGCTGTGGGTTCACCAGGTGGGGTTTCTCTGGGCTGGCAGAGACCCTGCTGGGACACACGGTGATGTCTGCAGCAAACCAGAAAGGTCAGGACATGGAAAGTGGGATTAAGACAGGGCCAAGCCCTACAAGCACACGTGACACTCTCCCTTTTCATTTAAGAACTAGGAAATGCTGTTGTACAGCAGCAAACATCAAGCAGCCCCTCTAAAAAATAACTCCAACCTCTGCCTGACTCACAGAGCACATCTTTTCCCTAACTTCATCCCTGGGACCCGAGGGAGGCAGCATGGGGTCCCCAAGGGAGCCCGGAGCAAAGCTCCCCTTGCTTGCCTTGCCCCAGGAGAAGTCAGTGAAACATCCTTTTCTCTCTCCAGCCCTTTGAACTATGCTCCTGAGTAGAGACAAAGGAAGAAGAGGGAGGAATTAATTCCAGGCAGTTGAGTGTGTTCCCTGCTCTAGCTTAGTTTGGAGTAGGTATACATAATAATAGCAACGTTTTAATAATAATTTAATTTATAATACACCCCCCTGCCAAGGCACTCAACCACAAACAATTAAAATATGATTATAATAAATAAATAGCAATAATTAAAACATCATAAACCAGACAATATTAGAGGCAAACCACATGCTAAAAAGCAAAACAAAACCGCATCTTTGGAGGAAGGAGATCCTTGCACAATTCATCTTCCAAATCTCCTGTTGATGTTAGATTGAAATTCTCCTGTGAAGCTGTTTCTGCATCTGCAAAGATTTTGGCAGTGTCACTGTCATTAAAAAAATTTATTTTATACTACTATAAATTAACTAGAGTTTTGCAAGGCTGTAATGAAACAACATTCACTTTCATTTGAATAAATTCAGGACTTGGTTTTTTCAGGAAACTCAGTTTATGGTGCTGAACTTGTGTTGACTGCCCTGAGTTTGGGAAAAAATACACATTCATGCAGTTTGTGGTTCGTAAAACGTGCCTCGTTATAGAAAGCAGAACGTATTAAAGATTTAAAACCAAACCCCAAAACTGAATGGCAGACCAGCCTTCTCCTGGCTGTCAGCTCCTCAGAGCCAAAGGGATCAGCTTGTCCCAGTTTACACAACCAGAACCAAAAGACCTAAACTAACAAAAGAAGCAATCTCCCTCCAAAACAAATGAAATTCCAACTTGTGCCAGGCGAGAGCCGTGCACTGAACTCTAATGATTAAAGGAGACAGGCTCTGTCAAGGCAGAGGTGGAACTGAAACACAGCCAGTCAGTCCCTCCTCTGAAAAAACCTGGCACCAGCCCTCAGACAATTACATCCAGGATCCGTTCACTCGAGTGCCTCAGCTGATCTCAGTGGTTGTGGCAGCGCATGAAGGGAAAATCCTTCTCGCAAACCCAAACCACACAGGGATTTCTCCATACTAGGGAAAAAAAAACCCCAAACAAAACAAAACAAAACACATTAGCAAGGAGAAGCTGGTGGTTTTCATCCAGCACAGAGAACCAGGAAGATGTTTTCTATCTGATTCCCTTGAGGTTTTGTTCTCGTGTGTTTTACTTTGGGCTTCAGATCCAAGAATCTTAAAAATCAAGGGGATGGCAAATGACATCACGTGATTCTCACACACTAAGCCATCTTTGGGGCTGGGTTTGTTCAAAAAGAGCCTTCAAAAGGGCTCATGGGCCTTAGTGCATGATGCCACAGCTTTGGAGGCAGGTAAGATGCCTCCGTTAGAGAAACCATTACAGATTTTGGGCACAGAGCGAGTCCTTTCACTTGTTTCTATAATCTCCTATCAAGACCCTCTAAAAAATGAAATGAACCACAGATTCCTGGTTCCCTGTATAGCCACCTCCAGGAATGTCCCCAAACTTTCTGGAAGACTGTGCTGGAAAGGGACCTCTTCTTGTCTGCAGGAAAAAAGGGCTTTCCAGGAGGTGAACACATCCCCAGGGTTGGGCGTTGATTGTTCCTTTCCTCTGCTGAATGCAACCTCCTGCCCATACAGATACCATGTCTGCATTAAGGCTCTACTGCCTTCCATAGAAATGGTCCTCCCTGGGTGCTCACCTTTTGAAAAGGAACTTCCAAGGGCAAGGGAGTCTCATCACAAACTCATGTTCTGGCATCTCCTTGTATCTGGGCAGCAAGCATCATTCATCAATCAGTATTCCCATAGTTTTCCCAAATCCTTTGCCTTGCATAGAAGTTATTGAGCAAATTTCAAATTTCCAGTCCATAGAGGTCACTGGAAATTCATGGCTCTGGGTCTGTTCAATGGATGTGGTAGATTCACCTTCTTCTCCAGTAAACAGCAGCATTTGGACTCCAATTCCACAAGAAGAGTTTCTTTTTTCTGTGGAGATGGAGTGTACTGAAACTCATCTAAGTCCTCTGCTCTTCCTCATGCTGGGCCACATTTCAGCTAAAAGATTCAGGTTCTCAGATGAACCACAGAAAATTTACATTCTGTTTTCTTCATCACTATCCTTCAAGTGTCCTGTGTGACCTGAAAAGCTAAATCAGACACAAATTGTCAAAAATGTCAGATGTCTCTGCCTTTGGGATTCAAAGAGAGCCGAGTATCTCACACCTTGAAGGATCTGCATTAGAGATCTGTGCCTCAGTTTCCCTATGTGCTCTCCTGCCTTCCAGGACAGATTAGATATCAATTTCAGTAGTTTTTCTCCTCAACTTCCTCGTTCACTCGGTCATCAGTATTTTTGATTCAGATTTGGTCATTCATGAGATGATGATTGTGCCCATGTCAGAATTTCACCATAGCAAAAGAACCTGACTAGAGGTTCTCCCTGGATTTACACTCAGGGTCTTCTTCCTAGATGTCACTCAAGGCTTGGATTTGTTTGGAAAGGCTCCCCAGATCCTCCAAGACTAGGGCAGCTCCATCACAGGGGTTTGGGAGTAATTGGAAGCTGCTTCAGAAGAGCACTCGCTGACACTTGAGAGCAGAAATGAGAAGACAGAGGTGGCAGAATTTATTTCATGACAAATCCTAAAAGGAAATTATGCAAAGTAATAAAATAAAGAAGAATTATAAACGAGGACAAGAAATGGGTGAAATATAGAATAAATTATGGGAAAGCAGGAAGGTATGGGGGAAGAATTGGAGGCAGAAGTGCTGAGTTAAAGAATAATTATTAGAAACTGATGGATAGACTGAAGGGAAGAGGGCATTTGTGTTGGGGATTGGTACAAAAGGAAGCTGCACACTTTTGTGCATTAGCAAAGCATCTCCCTGTTAGGCGTGCCTTGGGGATGCGTGGGGCGACAGCCGCTATTCATTCCTTGGGTGCAAGCCCATAAATCCGGGGACGAGGCTGCTCCTGCTTTATCCTAAAGCCAGAATAAGCCAAACCTCAGGAATAAAAGGACTGGACGGTTCCGTGCTCGGGTGGCGTTGCACCCTGCAGGAGCTGCCGGCACGGGCACGGCCGCCCTCCCTCCTGGCGGCAGCGCCTTGTTCCCTTCTCAGCAGCCTCCCCCAGCCCTCAGCACCTACTGGGGTCTGGAAGGAGATGCTCGGCACAAATGCCCCAGCAGAGGTTCCCCAGTGAGAGCAGGAGGGGGACAGGGCGAGCCGGGCTGCTCCTGGGTTTGTCTGGGGAATCCTTTGGAGAGTTGCGAGCTCCAGGTGCGGGGAGGGGGCGAGGGAAGCCCCTGCTCTGGCCAGGGACTCTCTCTGGGTGCAGCCGATGGCAGGAGGAGCTGGTCCCAGCCCCACGGCCCCAGCTGTCACTCTGAGCGATGAATTACATGCTATAAGAAGGTGTTGACAGGAGCAGCTGGACATCAGGGAGTGATGAAAAGGGAACAAAATTCATTCCGAGTTCAGACAGACTGGCTCGTTAGGGGCACCGGCGGCAGAGGCCACAGAAACACTGCTCCATCTCCTGGACATCCACTGAACCGGCTCCCGGAGCAGCCGAGAGCCCCACAGCCCCTTCCCGGCGGGGTCGCAGCCTCCCGGTCCCATCCCGTGTCGCACCGGAGTTCCTCCGTCCCCCTCCTCGCCCAGCCCGGCCCGAGGTGTCCCCAAACCCAGCACGGGATTCAATTTGGATCTCTTCAAAAGGAACCTAACCAAAGACTTTTTGTCCCTCTTGTTTGAGGCTGTAATTTGTATAAATTGTATGAAGAGGGATGGCGGGGGTGGGACGGGAACATTTGGCATCAAAACAATTATCTCCATTTTAATGCAAACTAAACGACGTGCTAAAGGGGAATTGTTTCGTACATATGTACAGTAAGTGAACATTAAACCACATGGCTAATAATTAACTGGCTCGGCATTACCCTTGCTGTGTGAAATGCAAGGGTGTCCCCTTATATTTAGTGTACGGAGAAGTTTGAGGACGCAGAGGTCCCGTACGAGATTATTCCTAAAGCTGTGAAAATAACAAACAGATTTTTTTTTTCCCTAAGTCAAGCTACTTCTTGGCATTGAGAGAAGTTGGCAGAGAGAAAAAAGTGCCAGTGCTTCTCCCACCCCTTTCCTCCCTCTCTCCCTCCCTTCCTCTGACTGACTCTCCTCCCTTTCCTGACTTCCACTTCTTTATGCCGCTGGAGAAAAAGAATAGCAAATTCAGAGAAAATTTCATTGACGTTATTCAAAGAGTTTTTCATGGATTATTTACACAAGTGCTGTTCAAACAGCCTTTGTCTGAACATCCCTTGAAATCTGCACCCAATCCTTTCAGATTCAAAGCAATAGCTCAGGGGAGACAAAGGGGAGCGGCTGACATGGGTTTCCTCTGCAAGTGAATGAGAGGTCTGGCTAAACACAGAGGGCTTTGGGATCACGGGCTTCCTTTCAGCCTGGAAAATAAACACTGATCTGAGGCCGGGCAGCTGTACCTCTGAGCAGCCTGCCCCCTCCACTGCCGTGGGAGGAGTGGAGCACACACCTGGCTGCCCACCCCTGGGCCATGGCACCTCTGTCCTGTGCCCTGTCCTGCCCTGCTGCAGTGCTGCTGCTGCCCAAAACACGTGTGCCAGCCCTGGGGACCCTGCCTGCACCATGGGGACAGCGAGACCCAGCACCCTGAGCCACCCAAGGGATGCATGGAAATTCCCAGTGGCCTCCTGGCAGCGATGGTGTCAGAAGTAAATGTGCTCCTGCAAAAGCCATGAGGATAAACAATTACACTCTTAAGCAGAGAAAAGAAAGAGGGGTGGTGGAAATAAAAGGAGGGTGAATGAAGGCAGGCAAAGCCACTACAGAAATATTACAAGGTGCACCCATGTTCAACACCGGCTCACAGCCCCTCTCTCCATCCCAAAGCTTCTGCACAGCACTCACCTCTCTCTGACCTGGGAAACCAGGCACCACAGGCTCGTGATATGCTTAAAATGCCCTCAACATGGTCAATTAAAATCAAGGGAGTAAGTGAAATATGTAAGAAAGGCCAAGTTCTGCCTTAAATTACACCCACAGCAGTGACCAGCTGTGAGGTGGGGAAGGCAGCACAGCCCCTGCTCCTGCCACACCTGCCCCTCCTCTCTGCACAGCAAACACAGCATTAGGTTTGTCACCTCTTTCGGATTGCCACCTCTTTTAGATTAAAACATTCAACCATTCTACACACAGTTTGATCAGTCCCTCTAAGTGCTCTCTGCACTCTTTGCTCACATAATATTTTTCTTATTCCCTGTATTCTTCTCCCCAGCTCCTATCTGCCTGTTTCTGCTTTCCTAGCTCACCCACCAGCCCACTACCAAAAGTCAAAAGAATCAACTTTTTTGCTTTGTTTTGCTTTGCTACATTGCAAAATACTTGTCCCAAGTAACTGCCTTTGGATTTCAGTGGGAG
The DNA here is from genome assembly GCA_013399455.1 of Anthoscopus minutus. Classification (NCBI taxonomy): domain Eukaryota; kingdom Metazoa; phylum Chordata; class Aves; order Passeriformes; family Paridae; genus Anthoscopus; species Anthoscopus minutus. The sequence goes on from VWYI01043095.1 coordinate 159,283, forward strand.
GTCTTCATCTGCTGGAACTGGCCCCTGTCATTCTCCTACTGCCTGTCAAAAGAAATCCTTTTCCTTCTCCACCTGTTTCTCCTTTCTTTCAGATATTCTTTTTCCTCCCTTCTGGCACCATAAACCCAATCTTTTCCTTCCCTGACTTATTCTCTTCCTTTCTCTGTGTTCTGGATATCTCCACAGAAGATGTGAACAGAAACACACAACTTGAGTGCAAACTCTGAGCACAACAGTCCCGTTTCCAGGTGCCCTTTTCAGGCTCTGTCTCAGCTCTACCACTGGAGGCAGCAGAAATTGGTGGAAGAAGCCCTGTTTTGAGAGCAATGAACTTCACTGGTGCAAGCAGGCAGGCACACAGAGATGCTCTCCAGACCACCACCACCATTAATAATAATAATAATAATTCATACAACTCTGCATGTAGTTATCCATCAGAAAAAAAAATGCTGAGCCTCCTTTTGAGCTCTGTTCAGCTTTCAGCATCACACCCTTGCAGAGCAGTGATTTCCAGCCTACCTGGGTGTTCATGGAGATGTGATCATCTTTTATTTTCCAGCAGCTCTGAACTGATCTGGCTTTCCAGTTTCACTCATCTCTAGGAGATGGAGGAAGGAGAGCCTCCTGCAAGGCTATTTTATCCCTCTGAGTCCCACACAAGCCTTGGGTCTTGTCAAATTACTACTTTTAACTTTCCCAGAATGATTCTGTTTGTGAGTCACCTTTAGTGCTGAAGAAGTAGCCTTTCCTAGCAAGAAGATTAAAATCCTATTACTTGTTATTCATGTGTTATTTAATGATATTTTTTCCATTATGTATTTATTTATTTTGAAGTTACTTGCTGTGAATCTCGAGTTGGTGTTTTTAATATTAAGTCTACTTTCTAGTTTGTTTTTCTAATTGGACCGAAATAAAAATAGAATAGAAGTTTTTAGTGGTTGATTTTATATTTATTAAAGGAATGACAAAAGCAAACGTCAACAACTGATGACCAAACACGAACGCCAGTAATGCAGCAGCAACAAGGCAATAAAAAGCCCTAAAACTCCAGTGTCACCCTCCCAGAGGCCTGCTACCTCTCTTGTAATGATTTGGCATCCAAGTGGTGGTCATATAAACTCTGGCTTGAGGACAATCTCCTCTCCACACAGAGGTATCTCTCCATCCATGGAGAAGGTGGGATGAATGTGTGTTCCGTCAGGTTTTGAGGGTGACAAACTCCACTTTGGGAGAGGACATAGCTTTTTGATGAGTGGATGGCTCTGAAGATAAAATGCCACCGCCTCATCTGACAGAGCTCACATCAGTGAAGAGATTCCTCTAAAAAAGTTCTTTTCAGGGGCTGGAAGGAAACCTGAAAGAAATGGGTCTTATTGGTGAGATGAAGAACCAAATGGAAGATGGATAACAGGGAAATAAAGATGGAAGGTGAAGAGAGGAAATAAGGCAAAGGCTTCAGAAGGAAAATTAGTCACTGAGATAGGTACCCACAAAGGTGGATCCAAGCAGAGCCAGGGAAGTGGAAAGGAGTCAGGTGGGAGATCAGAAAGGAGACTGGTGCAGAAAAGGGAAGACATGGTGAGGAGATGAAGGAATAGAAAGACAAGGAGGGAACAGCAGGAGAGATGAACGGGGTAGAAGAGGCTTGGAGAGACAAAGGAAGCAAGAATGGGAGAGAGGGAAGGAACAAAACTGCCCCTGGAATGAGGTGCAGCACCCCTCCTGCATCTCTTGGATGCTTTTAACAGGTGCCTGGAAGAATCTTCATTTATCAGGAATTCAATTAAGTGGAATAGTCGTTATTAATTTTATAGGAATTATTTGTACAGGAAAGCCTGGAGCGAGGAAAGGCCTCCCGGAGCCATTTCTCCTGTCAACACCCTGGGTCAGGTAGGCACTGGCAGTGCAGTCTCACCAGTTGAGATATTAATGAGATGCCTCTAGGTGCAAATGATAGTTTAATAGGTGTTAGTTACCAGGAGCGCCCCTCGCCTGCACACGCCAGCACGCACAGCTCCTGACGAGGCTGCCTCCTTGTTAGAATAAGTAATTAGAATGTAGGAACACTCACTTTGACACTTTAATAAAGTGTCAGCCATCATCAATTTAGCATTTAATAAAAATAAAATTAAATATTTACTAGGATTTTTTCATAATGTTATATTTAAAATCTGTATTCCTCAAATTTGGGGCATTTGAAATGAGGTCCTGCTAGGACGCCAGTCCCGAAAAATAAGGTCCATGATTTCTTGTTTGCAATATGGAGGAGGGGTATCTTTATGGACAAGAAAATCCAGCAGCACTTGCAGAGAAGTGCTCTTCTATGGGAGAAGAGGTTCCCTCCTCCATCTTCTGAATCTCCCTGTGCTGCCTGGAGACTAAGGATGAACGAACAAGCCCAGCCCAGACTGCCACTGCTGATGGCAGGCAGTCACTGCCAGGGAGAGGGGGAAAGCACAGCTTTGTTCCTATTGCATTGGTAGAACTGTCCTCCAAACCAGATGTTGGAAAGAAAACAGAATAAAATGCTGAAAATGAAAGCATGCTTTAAGCCTGGAGGGAATCTGAAAGTTCCTCCCTGTTAAAACAGCTTAAAAGAGTTTATTCCCTTCCTATCTCACCATTCCATGTTTGCCCTTCCTCAAGGTGCCCACCTGGCCAAGGGAAGCCCAACACTGATCTGCCAGGCTAGGACTTCAGGATGCAGGTGGCATCCTGGTGACAAAGCTGAATGAACTGGCCCACAAGATGCTCAGTGGTCCAGCAAAACAGTTTCTCCCTATCTCTGCTAAAACAAAGAGCAGAGACCCGAGTCCATGGCAGAGCAGAGTTGTTTTGGGGTGCAGTCAGCTCTGTGCCCACACAGCTGAGATGCTCTGTCGAGCCAGGGCTGTTTTGGAAAACAAAAAGCGAGTGGAAGGAGCAGAAGGAGGAGCGGGAAGTCCCTCCAGTCAAGGTGCCTTGGCAACAAGGGGCAGGGGGTGTCCCCAGATAGTGCCCTGCCAACAAGGGAGATCCTGTCTCAGAGACCAATGAGTCATTGATGAAAGCCTGGAAACAATTATTTCAATTGGAGCTGCAGCCCTATTTCTCCTGGAGGGGGACAGTGGTGCTGTTCTCTGTCTTCTGGGGTTCCTGCTGGGCTGCCTGCAGGCTGTTTGCCCCGGGACATTGCTCCTGGGGGGCTGTGAGTGTTGTTGCACACACCTTAAAGTACCAGGAGACCTGTCCAGTGTCACCAGCCACCCCAGGCCAAGGCCAAGTTCAGTTTCTTGGTTTTTCCCAGGCTGAAAAATCCCTTTCCTGGGCACAGTGCATAGTTTAGCACAGGTATCAAATGGATTTTCTAGGGGAAGGCAGCTGGGTGTCTCTTGCCTCTGGGTTGGTTTGGTTGTTATTCCTGTCTTCTGGAGCCCCAGCTGTCACATCTGGATCCTCTGGATCTGGATTCAGACTAGGGCCACATCCACCATGAAAAAGCAGATTATGTCCCCCAAAACCAAGGGAAACTAACAGTAACACCAAGTCACATCCAAATAGTTTTGCCAGGGTTAAAACCAAAAATTATACTCCCCTTCTAAACTATTTCTGAGGTGATCTTTCCATGAAACATTCATGATACACAGGCATACTCGTGCTCTGAGCAGCTGTAAAGCATCCTCTGGACACGATCGTGGGGCTGAGCCCTGGGGGTGGCAGCTCTCTGTGATGCCCAGCAAAGCACAGCCTCAGGCTGGAGGAGCCAGGGCGGGGTGTGCAAGGAACAAGTGGGGCTGGGAAAGCAGCAGTGGCTGCTGGAGAGGTCAGGGACGAGGTCTGGCGTGGGGACAGGCTCCCAGGGGCAGCAGGCACACGGTGCCCTGGAAGAGAGTGCCACGCTGTGTCTGCGCGATGCCTCGCAGCACGGCGCTCCTCGGGGACACAGCTGCTGGCTCCAGCTGTGCTCCGCACCCGCGGCATCCCCAGCACCCCCGCAGCCACGCCAGGAGCAGCCAGGAGCAGCATCCCGCCGGACAAAAACCCGTGCCTTAGGGCAAAGCCAGAGGAAATCTCCTGTGCTGCCCGCAGCGATCCCGGCGCTGCAGCAGAATTCCTGCGCTGCTGCCTGAGGACACGGAGCGAGCAGGGAGAGGTTCTGGGTAGCGCCGTGGGGAAGCCCTGCAAGGGGCAGCTGCTCATGGCAACGGGGCAGCAGAGAGAGCTTGGCTTGCATGAAATGCTCTGCCATGAACCCGGGTGTGGACCAGCTCCTGCCCCAGTGCCCGGAGGGGGTCTCCGAGAGAGCCACTGAGGGACTTCAGGCAAGGGGAGGGAGTGACAAGACAAGGGGGAGTTCAAACTGGCAGAGGGAGGTTTAGATCACATATGGGGAATAAGTTCTTCCCTGTGACAGTGGAGAGGCTCTGGCAGAGGTCGCCTGGCAAAGCTGTGGCTGCTCCATCTCTGGAAATATCCAAGGTGAAGCTGGACGGAGCTTGGAGCAACCTGGGATAGTGAAAGGCATCCCTGCCCATGGCAGAGGGGTTGAAACAAGATATTTAAGGTGCCTCCCAGCTCAAACCATTCTGATTCTATGCCCTTAATGACGTCTGAATCAGGGTAGCACACTTGGGCAGCGATTCACTTACTTTCTCCTCCTCTGGATCCTAATGATGACTGCCTGCCCCTACCCAGATTAAAAACCATGTTAGGGACTCAGCAAACCCTGTGCCACCAGCAACATCTGTCCCCCAGCAGGAGATGAGGCCACTCTGCTGCCCCAAACACCGGCAGTGAAATTCACTGGGAAGTTTGTCTGATAGAGGTGAAGCAATCAGGGAGCAGTTTGGAGCTGAATCTGCTTTTGTACTCCACCAACGACTTCCTGGGAAGCCTGAAAGCAGATAGGAACACCCAGGGCCTCTAAAAAAATTGTAGCTGCAAACAACTCCTCCCTCCCCAAGAGCAAAAGAGAGACCTACAACTCTCCCATTCTGTAGGAGCCAGCCAAAACAGAGCTCCAGGCAGACTCTGCAAGGTGTTGCTGGGATGCAGAAGTAAAGGGAGGTCTAAAGACACCTAGAGTGATGGCAGAGCAGGGCAGGAGGTCTGAGGGCTCCCCCCAGCCTGGGCAGATGATGGGGAGTGCTCAGCTCCTGGCCCCACGCAGGGAGAGGTGTTACCTCGGAGAAGAGCTCCGTGGCAAAAACAGCTCAGCAGCTGCCCACACTCGATTCACAAACTAACACCACGTCATTTGTCACTGAGAAAAGCACCCGGCTCTTGAATGGGTAATGCTGGCAGCCTCGCATCAATGTTTTCACAGGCAAATTCATACACTGACCTCCTCGCTGAAACATGCAGCAAATGCCTGGAGTCTGGTTTACATCTGCCGTGGGATCCTGTTACATTCAGAACAACCCCTGTCAACGCTGAATCTGTAACAATCAATAAAGAGAGAGAGTTTGTTTGTTCGTGTTTTGTTGGTTTGGGTTTTTTGCCTTTCCTCATTCCTAATTGTGTTATTTTGCTACTCCAAGTTTTGCAAGTTTTGCAATTGCCTCCCTCCTCCCCTTCTTGTTTTCTTTTAGGACAAGCTGTCATCTTTTCACATCTTTTCACCAGGCCATTGCAAATGTAAAACTGTAAATTGCAGGACTGTGCAAATAGCACTAATAGCATTTGCATAAAAATTGGTTGCAAAGAGCAATTAGCACTTCATTAATAATCAATGAAGGGCCAATTTACACATTGCCCAAAAGCAAATTGTAAATTCAATTTTGTCTATAACTGAGCATTTGGTGCTGGGCAACTGTGCAATGGTGCCAGGAGAGACCAGCACAGCACTTTTAGAGTCAAATCTGCCCTGAGCTCAGGTTGTCAGTGATCGCCAGCATGGCTCTTTCAGAGGCCAAGCCAGCACCCCCTTCCCAGAGGAAGGGAACTCCAGGGGGTAGATTTGTTCAGAAGAAACACAAATGTCTGCATGCTGCCAGTCCTGCTCAGATACACCCCTAGTGCCAAGAACGTGGATACTGCTTGTATGGAAGCCTTGGGCCTGCCCAAACCTTGCAGTGATGCTGAGGGAAAGGGGAGATGCACAAAGGACATCAGAGAGGTTTCATCACCTCTGTGCTAATCGATGTGACCTGAGCAGGCTCCCACTGCTGCCCTATCTGCTACTGCTCTACAAGTGACAGCAGAACTCTTTCCTTTGCCTCTAGGTGAAGGCCTAACATATTCCTTGTGGGTGGAGGATTCCTACGGAGCCAATTCATCCAATCTCCCCTTTGCCAGTGCCCCTCACACGTGAGCTTTCTGGGGCATCCCAGATTTGTATGTAGTCACTGAGGTCAGAAAGAACAAACAGCCCCTGCTTTATCACTTTGATTTCAGTGTCACAGGAGAGTTCCTGGTCCTGATTTGGCCATCAGGCCCCCAGCCTTCCCCTCGAGATGAATGGTGGTATCCAATAAACCGGGGCAGCTTAACCACGGCAACAACTTTCCCAGCCCCAAATTCTTTGCTATCTCATCCTCCACTTAAAAGGCACAGCCAGCTCCATTTCATGAGCAGAGCCTGACTCTAAACCACTTGACATCTGAAGTTTTCTTATCACATTTAGCATGGATCTCATGAATCTGGTGAAAAGCTAGACGATCATTTAGCAAGGGTTGGTCGCTTTATCTATTTTCCATAATAATTTGAATATTATTACAATGGCACCTTTCATCTGGGGATATACATGCACTTTACATATGTTACATTAATTTCACCGATGAGCTGGGGAAGCACTCCTTATCCCTATTGTGCACATGAGGAAATGGAAGCACAGAGATGATATACTGCTTGCCCAGTATCACACAGGAAGTTTCTGACAGAGCCAGGAATAGAAATCACATCTCCCATGTCTTATGCAGAAGAATATCTTTATGTCCCTGCCCAGTAACTGAGCCCTTAATCCAGACTAAGACACCCACACAGGACCCACTTTGCTGAGAGCAGCACAGACACCCAGAAATGGCAGTGCCTTGCTCTGGGAGGAGACGTGACTGGTCCAAAATTTCCCCTGCCATGAAGGTTGGAAGTGCCCTTTGCAAGTAGCAGCTCTGGGGGCTCAGAGGGAGGGAGGCTGGCTCTGAGAGTAGTCTCCATCTCAAGTGGATGTTATTAGTTGGTGTAAGCAGATGCTTGATGTGGGATGCTCAGGACTTCTCAGTTTTCACCCAGCAACGTCCCTGCTCCCTTTTTCCTGCCTGTTCAATCCACCTTTAGCAAGAGATTGAATTTACAATGGACTTGAACACATTTAAATCCATTTATTGCAAAATTACTTTTCAATAATTACATCATTGCACTGACTGTGTTGCATAATGAAATTAGCATGAGAGATATTAGAAAGAATATAAAATTATAAGACATATTGAAATACCTCTTTCCCCGTCTGCCTTAGCACAACCCATAGCTTAACTGGGAAACGAGCACTGCTCCTGGATGGGATTTAAATGCATCAAGTGTAATTTTATCATGTCTTTTATATAAATTAATTATAATGGTTATTGCTGCTTTACGTTATTAGATTGAAATTTGCCTCCACTTCAGTGCATTAAAAGAAAACTGCACCCATTTTGCTCCACAATGTCCTGAAAGTTCTCATGGCATGGAGCCATCCTGCCCACCCTGACACCATCAACACATCTGAGGTGAAAAGCTTTGGGTTCGTGTGGGACTGGCACTGCCCACCATGGGTCCCAAACCCACAATCAGAGCCTTGGGAGCAAGCACTGGGGTCCTCACAGAGACCTTTGCTGGGATGCTGGGGCATTGCAGCCCTGCTTCTTCTGCTCCATCTCTGAGCAATAATAGGGATGCTCAGGCTGGTTTTTGCAGTCCCACCTCAATTTTAATCTGAAAAATCATTGGAGGCAATAAACCCACTGCCAAATCCATGCCATGGCACAGGGGAAGTGTCTGTCTCAGAGCAGGCACAGTCCATTAGCTGACCATGGGCTGCTGCTGGGTGTGTGTGGGAGCATCTCTAGAAGAGCTGGGGCCATCCTCAGGAAAAGATCTCCTTGGAAAAAAAGAGTTTGGACACTGTGCAGTGATTCCTTTGTCATACTTCCACATTCGCATGGTGGTTTTCCTCATCTAATTTCGGGGGTATACCTGCCAAAGGAGAAGAGGCAGTGAGCTATCAGGTGGTTAAGAAACCACTGGCTACGCTGGACAAACCACAGCACAATGAAGACACAGTGATATGCTTTTACTGCCTCTTAATCCTCAATAGAAGCCTACTAATATTCAATTTGTGACATTATTTGCACATTGAATTAATCCAGAAACTAAAGGGCTAATGAGTTATGGAAAGTAGCACACGGTTTAATTGCAACAACAAGGGCCTGCCCACCTCCCTCCAGTCAGGAATGCCTGGGTAAAAATAAAATTCTGCATGCACTGGTACACACCAGATGGGCAGGGAACAGCAAACTGAACAATGTGAACTATCTGCATGACTGTTCTTTTAAATGCCTCAAGTTTTCCCTTTTTTTAGGCATGCTTCTCATGAAACAACACTCATTAAGCATAACACAAAATAGTCAGGATGACCAAAGGAAAAACAATTGACCATGAAAATAATCAGAATCATTTAGGTTGGAAAACATCACAGAGTCCAGCTGTTAACCCAGCAAAAACCAAAACCCTAAGTGTCACAATTTTCTTGTAGAAAGACCCAGGGTCTTTAAGGAATATGTTGAAAACAAGAGAAGTCAGCTGAAGAACTTATAGAATGAAAAGGACAGTGGGTACTTTCATGATGCCACCAGCCCTCAGCAAAAGCTGCTGCTTCATTCAGTGTGCTCAGCCCTCAGCACAAGACTTACCCTGCAGCAGGACCACAGCCTTGGTCCACAACCAGATGAGTAAGAATTAGGACTTAAAAGTCAAGCTGCAAAACAGAAACAATCATAAAAATTACCCTCTCCTCAAGCCCTCTTTTCAACCTGCTCTGCAGGAAAGGTCTCTCCACTGTTTCACACCTTTCTGGAGCTCCTGAATTTCCCAGAATGCTTCCAGCTTCCAGCCAGCAATGCAGCACAGTCACGTTCTATGTATACACACGTTCTGGGGCCAAATAATCAAAAGAAAGAGACTGCAATCAGCAATGAAGCTGATGGAAAGTATGAGGAGGAAAAAGAGCATGACCCCTTCCTGGTTGTTTGCCATTTCAGATTAAATAAAGTTCTTCCCAAAGCTTTTTACTGTGAAGAAAATCCAGGAAAAGCATCTTCTGCATGGACTTGTAGAAATGGTCCCTTCCTAAAATCCCTGTGTGGCAGAAACTCAAACATTTCTGCTATGTTCATGGTATGGAAAGCTGGCCTTCTCTAAGGCCTCCTGCAAATCTGGTCTAACACACACATAAAATAGCAAATCCAGCAAACCCAGACAAAATGTCTCCTTTTCCCTGCCTGAGCTTTGTTAATGGTCAACCCAAGCCAGGAGCTCCTGCATTTGTTTCCCTGCTGCTGCTTTCCCCAGCTGCTGGAACAAAAGCAAGATGGAGTTGCCAGAAAAGAGGGTTGGAGACCCTCATCTCAGATAGAGCCAGGAGCTCAGGAGTTTGCACTATTTAATAGAAAAAGTGAATAAATCTAAACAGCACTTAATTTATTGATGAAGTAAGAAAGACTGTTTAATGTGGAAAACATAAGCAAGATCAATAGTAGAGAGCACAAATAACTAAGGCTATTGACACTTAAGTATTTTAAGCCTAATTGCAGGCATATGCACTTTCTAAGGGTATCTCACCTTCTAATAGCACCCTTGAGATTATGGGGTTAATTGATGCAGCTGTTTACTCCTGGCTCACGTGGTCCAGATTGGGATTCCCTGGAGGATGCTATTAAACTATAGTGTTTAATGAAGTGCTAAAGAGTGGAGTTTCTAATATTCTCTTCCCTTGAATGAAATTGAATAGGAATTGGAGCAAACTTCTCCTCTCCAGGTGGGAACTGCAGCTCAGCACTGGAGTAAATCACCTCGTGCTCCTCACAGGGAGCCTTGTGATGGAGGGGAGAAAGACCAGACCTGCCCAGGTCCATTTTAGACCAACAGTGTGGGGATACTTGTGGGTTTTGTCCCTCCCTGGTCAGGATAGACCTACAGACAGGCTCCATTTTAGCACTGCTGCTGGACAAGGAATCCAAGGAAGCCAATACCACTCCTGTGGCTTCTCAGTATAGTACTGGGCTTCTCTCTTTTAGGGTGGGCTGAGAGGATTTGATCTCCATTTGGGAAGGAGAACAGATAACAGCACCCATGATGCCACTTGCTCGGTGTTTCAGCTCAATGGCAGCAGGGCAAAGCAAGACTGCCAGAAAAGAGGCTCTTTAACCAGTCTCCTCTATTTATAACTTGCCCCAGCCTGGTTTGGTACCTTTGATACTTTGCAGGTAGATACCTGCATACCATGTGTTTCCTGGGCTGACATCCCTGGTCCAAGGGCACAGCCTCCCTGTACCCATCCTACAGTGCACAGCACGGAGCTCAGCTGCCTTTGTCCCTGTAACAGAAAGGTCTTGGCTCTTCACCTCCATCCACCACCACCAGCTTCTCTGCAGTGAGGTCTGGCTAAGCCAAGCAAGTAATGGAGGAGATTTCACCTCTGCAACCCTTCACCATCGCCTAGACCCTGCCTGCAGGGGCCCTGAAGCCTCCTCCCCCAGGGCCCATCCATCCTGCCTGGGATGTCCTGCTCACTCTGAGCAAGGGTGGCAATTGCTGTGAGGCAGAAATTGCCTTCTCCATTTGGTTTTTCCAGCCTGAGAGGGCACACAGACAATGAATCTGATGAGGACAGGGCTGTCCCTGGAGTGAGGGGCACAGGGGCTGCTCTGCCTGGATTCAGCACACTGGGCAGCACATTGACCTCAGCCTTCAAGGTCCTCCCACAGAATCAAGTGCTGTGCACAGACCCCTTAAAATCATCCTCTCCCTCCACAGCAGCCTTTCTACTGCAACTTGAGATTTTATTCTCTTTTAAAATCAATTACTTTGAAGCCATTTTACAAAAGCCTTTCTGCAGCATAGCTATTCCCAGTGAAAATGCTCCTTCGATTGCCTCCATCCACATTGCACCTCCCTTGGGAGGGCCACAGAGATGGTGAGAAGGAAACATTATGTTTGTAGCCCAGATAAAGTTACCAACTCCACTGAAAATGCTTCCAGGAATAAGCATACTGGCTGGTGTATGCAGAGTGTGGCTGGAAGTGTGGTGGATTAACTGGGTTGGTGTTTTCAATGTGTTCTGCCCACAGATTCCAGAGGGAACCATCAGGAGTTGTGGAAGGTAACTGAGGAAAGCTGGTTTGCTGTCAGTTGGCACAAATTGTATGTGGAGAGGTCTGCACATACCTTGTGAAAACCTAAGGGTTCTGTGAATCCAAAAAGACTGAAATCATGGGTGAAGCGGGTTTGGGGTTGTTTCTACTGCTTCTATCCCACCTGTCAGAAGGAATGTGGAACAGAAAGAGGCTGTGAATTCTGAGTTGGATGGGGATAATCTGCATCCCCATCTGAGTTGGATGGGGATAATCCACCTCAGAACAAATCTGAGTCTGCTTCCTCCTCCCCTTGTGTCCAGGACATCATGATTTTAGGACAAGGTGTCTGGAGCTGGAGGAGAGGAGAGTTTCCTCCAAAGCAGTGTGGCCACACTCAGGCTTCCAGCTCTCCACCATGTTGACCAGGCTGTTCAAATCTGGGGGAAATGGGAATAATATGAGAACAGTGGACACCCAGTAGGCTGGAGAGCTTGGCTGTGTGCTGAGGGATGTGCTTGTTGGCTCAGTGCCCTGCAGAACTGGACATCGGAGGGGTTGAAGAGAAAGGAAAAGTCTGTGTCTGGTGTTTCCCCACCTGCTCCTCAAGTATTGCCTCACCTCTGAATAAAGATTTCTAAAGCAGGACTCCCCATTTCTCACCTCTGACCCCAAAGCCTCCCTGTTCCTTTCTGGTTTTATTCCCCCTGTCATATTTCTGCCTTCTACAAACCTCCCACCCACCCTCCTCCTTTTGTGCATTTAGCCAGCTGTGCCCCACAAATGCATCCCTTGCACATCAACCCTTGAAATCGGTGTCCTGGAGCTACATAAGCAGTTCTTTTGGGTCATTTTAAGCACATCCTTATCAACCTGTGTCAGGGAGCAAGATCAGTTTCTGCTCTTCTCTCCCTGCTCTGCTGCAGCCCACCTGACTCCAACCCTGCCAGTGACATTCCCTCAGCTCTGCCACCATCCAGCCTCAGGGCACCTTCACCATCTTCACAGCTGCACCCAAGAAGGGGCCATGAGTTTATGCCCTGGACAAGGGCACCAGCTCTTGCCTGGTGAAGGTGGTATTTCCCTCCTTGCTATCAGCTTCCTCTTGCTGGATTTACTCACATTTGCCCATGTGCACTTGATTTCCCAGGCTCCGGTGGTGTCCCAGGCTCCCAGTTCAATGTCACCTGTGAATGTCACAAAGGATGTTTTTCTCTCAGAGCCAGGCTGGTAGGTGGGCTGTCCTGGGTGCCCCACAGCCACCTCTGCTCTGGGGCTCCTGCCCACATACAGGACCAGCAGCTCCTGGGAAAGTCTTCTTGTGACTTTCCTCCCAATTCAGCACCCACAACCACCCTTCCAAACCGCAGGACATTTCTCTTCTGCTACAACTGCTGTGAGGGCAGGCTTAAGCTAAGCTGTTTTATGTGACAAATGCAGCCAGGCCAGCATACCGCCAAATAGTGAGGCTTTGCTGATATGTGCAAACTCATTAAACCACTGCAATTTAATTGCTTGCAATTGTCCATCCATCCCCTGAACCCTGCACCCTGCAGCACAGGGCACAGAGGATCTCCCATCCTTGCAGCCTCCCCCTGTCCTTGGCAGAGCAGGACCTGTGGTGGCAGAAGGGACAACACACAAAATCCAGCCCAATCAGGCCATCAAAGCCCCCAGCACTGGGAGAACAAAATCATTTATAGTGCAGAAGAAAAATGAAAACAGCCAAAAGGCCACAACAGAAAACCAGGGAGAGAGGAAAATTAACTAAGAAATATGCAGCCTTGATGTCGATTCACTAAAGAATATTTATTGTCCTCTCACGCATCTTGCTTGCTCTCCTAGCAAATATAATATTTTTGAACGAAATTCTCTCTTTACCACTGCTGTCTCTCTCATGCCCTTTCTCTGTCTCACCAGCTCTGTCTCTGTCTCTGATACCAACTCTGACAAACCGTGCGATTCTGATGGAAAATTCATTAGTCGTCCCTTTTTTTTTTTCCTTCCCCATTTTCCCAGTCAGCTTCGCGCCTGATCTGTCAGCCTCTTCCATCCTGATTATCTGGAGACGCCAATTTCAAAGAGACATCTTAATAGTGATGTCAACGAATTAATTAGATGTGTTAATGAGCTAAAAGCAACCCAAATTAAATTAATGCAGTAATAAGCACAGACAGCAAAATTAGCTCCAATTTCTGTAAATGATTCTGAACTGTACACAACATCTCATCCTGCTAGAACATTACCATCCCCCAAAGCTAATCAAGAACTCCAGTGCAATTAACTGCTTAATTACAAAACACACACACAGCTCATAGATCCAGCAGCAGGAGGGGTGCGCTGGGCTGCGGAGCGAGCGGGGAAATTCTCTGCAACAAACCCTGCACATCGGCCCTGCCACAGAGGCTCTGCCCCCACCAAAAACACCCCCCAGACTCCTCAAAGGGGGTGATCCAGACAGAGGGCACGCACAGGGGTAGGAGGAGGGTGGCCAAGTGTGCTCCTCAGGAGCTCCCTCCATGCTGGATCCCACCCTGGGAGCCCCAGTGTGGTCAGGGATGTTCTCTGGGCCAGTGGCAGAGATGTGCCCAGAGCCCCACAGCTGGCTGTTGTGTTTATTAGACTGGGGGCTGTATGGAAAAGCCTAATTGTCCAGCTCTGCTCACCTCCCCCTGGGATGTGAGAGGAGCCACTAATAGCTTTGCAGAGCTGCTCAGGTATCTGATTAGCTCTAATTGCAGCTGGGAAGACAGAGGGAAGGAGTGGGATAGCACTGCGGATGGAGGGAAGGGGAAGAGGATGGTGGAAATGGGGAGAAAGGAAGGGCTGGGGGGAATAGATGGAAATCCCTGGAGGTACACATGAAGAAGGAAAAAGAATGGCAAGGCCAACAGAGAAATAAATGGTGGATGCAAACAACAAAAAAAGGGAAAAATCAGACAAAGAACGGAAGGAAGAAACAAAGGGAAGGAAGGCGAGACAAAGAGGACTGCATGCTGCCAGGCCCCATGGAGCAGCCAGGGCAGGAGACTTGTGGATACGAGAATGGGTCTTGGACAGGCCCCATCCAGGCCCTGCAGAGCTGGGATGTGCTGGAGATGGTGGGAAACACAGCTGCCTCATCGTGGGATGACAAAACCAATTTGGACATTGTGGAATCATTAGTCCACCCAGTAAATGAGGAATATTTGCAATCAAGACGAAGGCTGAGATTCACTGTGACAAATAACATCTCTGTGTTTCCCCATTTTTTTTCCTCCACCTTTTATTGCAATTAGCTCAGTCTGTTAATAAGCAAAGGATATTTTTAGTTAATTTCAGTTCCAGTTAATTGATTCAAAAGCGAAACCCAGCAACTGAGTTAATTGATCCATGTGTCTTATGCTGTAGTGCCGAGCTACTCTCTGGGCAGCTGCCACGGCTGGGGCTCAGAACAGCACGGCAAGGATGGGAAGCAGGGAAGCAGCAGAGCCCCAGCCCTGAGCATGGGGGGCAAGCACCACCCCAGCAGCTGTGCCACTGAGCCCTTGGTGCAGAAGAAGCTGCAGGGTGATGGCCTTTGCACGCCTGCCATGGGGAGCGTGCCAGCCCCGTGTGTGCCCTGCAGCAGAAGTGCCCGTGCCAGCGAGCTCGGTGAGCGGGGTGCCCTGGCTGGCTCCACCCAGAGGGATGTGCAGCCTGGCACACTGTCTCTGATGGGCACAGTGGGAGATGGTGTTTCAGAAAAGTGTGCTTCCTGTGCTGCTTTCCACGTCCCTCGAGCTCCCTGAGCTGCCTTGGCAGAGATGCTGGAGAGTGCATCCCTGGCCAGGGATTTTAGCTGTTACTTATAAAGCTGTTTCCATGAGTTTGTCTAATCCCTTTTTCCTCCTGTGGCAGTAAGTTCCCAAAGTTCACTACCTGCCGTGTCCAGAAGAGCTCTTTTATCTGTATCAAACCTAATCTCTTACTGTTTTCAATAGAGTGCCTCTTGTTCTTGTATTTACAGGATTTGGTGAATGACCGTTCTGTGTCCAGATTATCCACTGCATTCAGGATTTCCTAAATCTAAGCCAAATCTCCCTTCAGCCTTTTCCACCTCTGCCTGGCAGTCAGCACCATCTCTTACTTGTCTTGTGTGTTTGCATCTTGTCACAATGGCCTGGTCCATCTTTTCCACTGCAAAACTGGATCTCCTTTCCTATGAATGCAACACAAGAGTCTCCTGTCCCCACACTGCTGGCGCTCAGGATGCTCACATCCATGAGCAGCCAACACTTAGCACCATTTTCATTCATAGAATCAAAGAATAATTTGAGTGAGAAAGGACCTTTAAGATCACCAAGTACAACCATTAATTTAGCACTGCCAAGGTCACCACTAAACCACACTCCCAAGTCCCACATCTACAGGTCTTTAAGTACCTCCAGGGATGATGACTCCACCACTGCTCTAGGCAGCCTGTTCTAGTGCTTGACAACTCTTTTGGTGCTGAATTTTTTCCTGACATCCAATCTAAACCTCCCCTGGTGCAACTTGAAGCCCTTCCCTCTCATCCTATTGCTTGTTACTTGGGAGATGAGACCAAAGCCCTCCTGGCTGCAGCCTGCTCTCAGTGAGCTGTAGGGACTGAGAAGGTTCCCCCCAAACCTCATTTCCTCCAGGCTGAGTCTACCAGCTCCCTCAGCCACTCCTGATCAGACTTGTGCTCCAGACCCTTCCCAATCTCTGTTATACTTGTCTGGACTTAATTTAACCCCTAAATGTCTTTCTTGGATTGAGGGGCCCTGAACTGAACACAGGATTTGGGGTGCAGCCCCACCAGTGCTCAGCACAGGGGGATGATCACTGTCCTTGCTCTACCAGGCACATCATTGCTGATACAAGCCAGCTGTCATTGGCCTTTTTGGCCACCTGGGCACACTCTGGCTCAGGTTCAGCCAGCGTTCACCATCACCCCCCGGTCCTTTTCCCCTGGGCAGCTTTCCAGCCACTGTGTCCCAATTCAGTATTCCATAGTCAGTCCTGACTGATGCTTTGGGGATTTTGGGTTTCATGACTGCAGGCAGAGGCAGCCTCCACGCTGATCCCAAGTCCTGCACACCCAGGGCCTCGCAGTCCAGGTTTGCACA
The DNA here is from genome assembly GCA_013399455.1 of Anthoscopus minutus. NCBI lineage: Eukaryota > Metazoa > Chordata > Aves > Passeriformes > Paridae > Anthoscopus > Anthoscopus minutus. The sequence goes on from VWYI01043095.1 coordinate 175,697, forward strand.
GGCTGAGCAGGCCATGGCTCACACCTGGCTTGATCAGCTGGGTTACAGTCCAGTGGCACCCAAGTTCACAGCTCTGCAAGTTGTTTCCTCTAGCAACAACTCCCCTAATGCCTTTCTGAAATACCTGTTGATACAGGACTCCTGCATTTCCTACAGGCTGCTACTGTTCCTCTTGCCTATTCCTCCTGATAGCTTCTCAAGTCAATTCACAACCACCTAATCATTTCCAGGGGAAAGACAAAACTCCTGGGGCAGATAAACCAGAACTGTCAAACACTTGAAGAGCACAAGCCATAAATTTCATCTCACAGTAATGGGCACAGTGCAAACAAGAACACCCAGGCTACAAAACCAGGTTTGCAACAAGACATAAATTGTGCCAGAGATAAACAAAGAGCCTTTGGGCTTCCTCTGCACCTCTTGGGGACCTGACAGGATCAGACCATGTTCAGCAGGCAGCTCAGCATCTCCTGAGGTGTGTAATGGCCATCCCATGTACAAAGGCTCCACATCAACTCACTTTTAGTAAATAAAAATTTCCTGGCAGCTCAGAAAGGGATCAAAATGCAAAACAACCCCTCTCAAAGGCTATAGCAGAGGTTTTCCAAACAGGACTTGCTTAAGGCACAGAGACACATGGTCAGTACATGGTACAAACACAGAGCAGGGGTGTGCTTGAGGCTGCCCTGCTCCTGAGCTGTGCAGGGGCCCCTCCAGCTCACACCACTCCTGCTTGGTGGCCCCAGGTGGCCATGAACTGAGCCACCACAAAACAGGGACACTCTCTGCTCTCCTCATGTCTCTGCCTTCACATCCACCTCCACTCCAAAGCAATGGTGGGATGAGCCATCCACACCACTCTTGGGCACAGCCCTAAGATCAGATCTCTGAGAAAAACTAAAAAGTTGCTGTGTTCCCTGTTGATGAGTAGAAATAAAGTTAGAATAAAAACCTGCATCATTGAGCATGCTGACTATTTTGTGCCTGGCCACTTCTTTCTTGCTCTCATGCAGGAGTTACATTTTTAAGACAAAAAATGCATTTTCAAAGGGACATTAAGGATGTTATTTCAGTCTCTGAGGGCTACATGCCATGGCATTGAGGACTAGTGATAGACAAATTCCTTGGTCTCTGCATCTGCAGTGTAACTAAGAACATTTCTAATGAAAGAGCCTAATAAAAGTAATATTTTTCAGAAAGTGCATGCTTAAACAATCTTCTGCAGTAGGGCCTAATAGCAAGTCCTCCATGCCAGGAGCTCAATGTGTTGCAGTTTCTCCTCTTCCAAATTTTTTAAATAGGACATTGCAATGCACCGTCCATGAGGAAAAATCAATAGATGAAAAGCTGAACAAGGAGCTGAGCTTTTTGAGTGTGATTGGCTCTGAGAGCCCCCAGCATCTCTGAGGAATGAGGTGCAGGTCCCAGACTTTCAGCCAGAATTTGAAATAAGGGCAATCCTTCCCTTGTCAGAACCAGCAGGGACAGTTTGCTTTTAGTGCTCATTGGGAAAAGTTGAAGGGAGAGGGAGCTCTTCAATAATGCTGCAAATTACCCTCGCTTTAAAATGCTAGTCCTTGATTTGTCAGCCTGTTTTTGAATAATTTACAGTGGATTTGGCAGGTTGCTGTGATATACAGTGTAATATGCATGTGGAACTCTTTCAAAGCAGTAGTTAATACTTTCCAGGAGAAAAAGGAAATAATTGTGTCAAAACAAGCCTTAACCACTGAGGTTTACCTGTTTCCTAATACACAGGAGTTTGCAAACATAACTCCCATTAAAGCAAACGAGACACACACAAGTCTGTCTGCCTTGAGAAGAAAATATTCTTCACAAGTGCCTTTCTTGGTGTTGGATGATCAATCCACCATCTGCTTTTATTTATTCATGATTTCTCAGACTACTACAATAATATTGACATTAAATACAGCTTTGGCTTATTAATTTTTTTCATTCATATGTATTTTAAGTCAATTTTATTGACTTCCCCTTGGCTTGCTCTTTTAGCTGTTTGCTTGTTTTCCTGGCCTGCTACTTTGTGCCTACCCTTACATTCATTTCCAATATTTTCTTTCCAGATCCTTGCTTCTGTTCCAGGTAGCCACCAGAGAGTAATTTTCTGTTCCAGCTACTGTGGATGAGCTGTATTCAGACCTGTTCACCAGATATTTCCCCAGCTCAGGCTGCAGATTTGGGGCACTCCTGCTTATCCCAGGATCATTGAGGCTCCTGCAAGATACTCTCAGACCCTGCAGCTGTTCCAAAGTGATGGCATCAAGACATCCACACCCCGAGCAAACCATCTGTGTCCCCCACACTGGGCCTGAGCAGATATGTCACTTGTTCTCAGCAGTGTTTGTGAAACTCAGGGCAGACAATTGTTAATTATACTTGTCCCCTTTCCTATCTCATTGCCCCCAAAATCCAAGGCCTGGCTAGGACTCTAACATGTCCCTTCTCTTCCTCATCTCCACACCCTCTTCCTTCATCCCTTCACTGCCTTATCCCAGGTTCAAGCAACACAGATCAAACAACTAAGCCAGAAAAGGCTCCCAGCCAAGCACCAAGTCTCCTTTTAGACCTTTGCCATTAATTCCAAAGAAGATTTTGCCTACAAACATTTTCAGGTTTTGGATCTGGCTCTTAAGACGTCATTCTTGTGGAAGGGGAAGAATCTCAGTCTAGCCCAACAATTCACAGCCCTACACTCTCCAAAAGCTCCATGTCCATTTTAGGGTGTGTTTCCTGTAGGATGTTTTCCCTGCCTCTCCAGTAATCTTCCTTTTCCCTCTGTTTCTGCAGCTTTATCTTGCCTGTGCTCCTCACGAGTCTGTACTCGTTCCTCTTTGTGCTCTGCTCTCTGATCACTGCTTCCCCCTCTTGTCATATTCTGCACTTGTGGAGTAACAACCTGTCACATTCATAACCTCTTTGCACCAAAAATGTTCTTTGATCTGTGTAAACTACATTTGATGCTGAAATCCTTGATATTAATATCTTTTGTTTGTGTGTCAATGTTCTCTAGAATCTAATTAAGCAATGTTTTGAGAGCATTGTATATGTTTGAACAATTTGGCAGAGCAGACAATGTGAGCTATTGACCTGCAAGGATAAATTGTGCTTGCAGATTCTAGGAATTCACACGTGCATGCTTCTTTATGCTGTTTCTTCTGAAATACGTGCATTCAGAACGAGGCCTTGCTTTGTAATAATCTCTGCAAGGCTTAATCAAGTATCTGCTTGTGCTCTTTACTGTAATTGCAGTGGCAGTTACAGCAGGGCACAACAGAGGTAGGTTTAAGCTACCAACACGTCCAATATTAAAATACAACAAAGAACAAGTTCTACCCATACATTAATAACAGAGATTATTCAATCAATAGCCTCTCATTATGAATGAATAGGCTAAATTGCCTTTGAATGATGTAAAGATTGACAAGGCAGGGGTCAGCCTGATATAACTACTTACCCTGATTTGACTTGAGTGATTGGAAAGGTGGCACTGAATGGCAGTGGGGTCAGGCCTGTGGGGCTATGCACATCCTCAGAGGGGGCACAGTGGCTCCAGGGGATGCTCAGGACCTGACAGCAAACACTGGACACTTCTGCAGGATTGGACCTGGAGAGGGAAAAAAGAGAACAGCAAATGGTAGCAATGAGAGACGGAGAGGCAGCTCGGCTGGGAGAGGAACTGTGGTTGCACTTAGGTCTGGTGGCCTAAGGCAAGAAAATTGGGAAAACTGGGCCATTCTGAGCTTACCCCACCTTGACTCCAGCTCCCAGGTGAGAGCAGCTCCCAGTCCTGGGTTTGGGGCCAGGCTTTCCCAACCCCATCCCACATACTTGCTGTTCAGTGAAGGATAAAATATCAATGCAGGGGCCTTGCCTCATTGCTTAGCTCTTCAGGGAACTGAAATCAAGGAAGATCAGGATATCAGTGATACCAGTGACACCCACCAGGTAGAACTGGGAACTCTGGGAATGGCTCCATTGGACTCCACAATACTGGCCTGGAAATAAGTTAGAGAGTCAGCTTGGAAGGCAGGCACAGAGGCTGTGGGGAGATAAATGTTCCCTGATGAGAATCTGAACTTCTCTAGCACTGACCTAGTTTGCTGGAGGGTTTTGCCTCCTTTTTCCTGTTAGCAGATGACATCCCATGGCTGTGTACAAATACAGCTGCTCTGCATGGCTTTAGGCAGATGAAGGGCCATGGGGGCTTCACAGTGAGACCTTGCTTGTGCTTCTGGATGGGGAGCAGTGTAAGGCTTTTCCAGCATTCAGGATCCCATCCCTGGCCTCCAGAAAGGCTGGGCTCCTCTAGAAACAGCACAGTGCCATCTGTTGGCTTCCTCGCCCTGCAGTGGGTCTGAACCCTCTGAAGTCCTGGGAAATCAGAGAAAAGTGGGGGGAAAAAAGTTGTGTGCACTCTGGCTTTCCCCAAGCTTCTGCCTGCTGTTCTTACTAACTTCTGCAGGCAGGGATGATGGGCCTGGCAGTGGGAACACTTTGCTTTTCCATCTGATGCCTGGCGCTGCGTGTGGCAGCTCAATCCCAGCGGGGTCCTGGGCACTTCACTGCCACCAGCGCCAGGGCTCCTCCAGCACAACGTCCTGGAGTTCCTCTCCAGGTGGAAATGGAGAATTGATCAGGGATGCTGCATGGCCCTGCTGGAAGTGCTGATGTTCAGAAATCCTGGATAGAGGGACAGCGCAGGCAGTCTGTGTCTCCAGCTCATGTACCTGCACAGTAAATCCTAAAAATCTGACTTTGGCACAGCAAACTGAGCAGAAATGGCCTGAAAAAGCTTCAGTCCAACATGCTCCTAGGTGTAGGAATGAGTGTTGTCCCCCTGCCCCTGGGCTGTCATACTGTGTTTCATGTGGGAGCACCTACACTGAGGTGGTGGGTGGATTTATCGCCGTTCATTGCTCACACATCATCTTCAGTGCTCAGGGATGATTCAGGTTGAATGACTCTGAACAAATGAAGATTATATTACCACAGTACAGGATTAAGGAATGTGTCTCTGCTCTAAACATTTTTCATGATATTAAAGAAATGAAGGAGAAAATGCCAAAAGAAAGCTGAAATTTCTAATGGAGTTAAGAAAGGAATTTTTTCTAATATTTGTTACCCCCTTTTCTTACTAGAGGAGAAGATTTTATAAGTAAACCCAGAGATGGTTTCTCCAGAGAGGCACTGGGGGGTGCTGTCTGGGGCCAGGCAGGAAGTTCAGGATCCAGCGCTGATGGATCCTTGAATTTTCCACCTGAGAATGCAGCAGGTAACATTACCATACTCCTTCACCTCATAGGAGCAACCCAGGCCTTCAATGTGTAATACCTGCAAATGGAATTTGAAGATAAACGTTAAATATTATTATTATTGTTACAAAGCAAGAAGTGGAAAGAGACAGGGATAAAGTTCAGCTGAAGAGCTCTCTCATTCCTGATAAAACAGTGTTTTGAATGACGTATGGACAGAAAGTTTACACCATTTCCACAGAAGAATTCAATTGCCACCTGGAGCAGTTTCACCAAGTTCACTTGTGTCCAGACCAACCATGTTTAGTTTGGAGGTGGCCTAAGCAGCAGAGAGGACAAGAGAGGGTGAAGCTGAAGTGTCCCCATCCACATCTGTCCACCCCTGGAGCCGAGCTGGGGGTTCTCTCTCCCCATCCCTTGTGCCCAGTGTATTTGCAGTGTATTTGCAGCTCTTTGCTGCTCTCTACCCAGAAATGCCATTTTTCCACTCTGGAAAGAGAGACTGGGGAGATCCCTGCAAGGTGTCCCTGTGTTATTGGATAAGCCAGGCTGGTGAGCCTGGCAGCTCGGGGTGAAGGATGGGCACCCTGCAGATCTCAGCCCTGGCAGCGCTGCAGTGAGGAAGATCCTGAGTTTCACATGCAGGCAGATGTCCTTGTGCTCAGGACAACAGTGCTGGGGCTTCAGTGGCCACAGGCCAGACACCAGGGAGCCAGCTTGAGGGAAATCTTCCGACATTTTCTACTTTAATACTAAGTGGAGGGAACATTTGAGTCACTATTTCCGAGCTGAGATGTTGTGCTTGTTTCTGCACTCTCCCAGGGGATGAGCTCCAGACACCAGGATGTGGCAGTGGCTATTTCTTTCTGGACTGTTCTTCATAATTTTTTGAACCTAAGTAGACCTAAATTTTAAAGAAAATAATTTCCTCATCTCCTTCATCACAAAATCCTCAAATATTTTTGAAACACACAAGGGGCAACAGCATCCAGTGGTCCAAGCTGCATTTTGGGAGTGAGGATGCTGCATAGCAGAGTGAGGCTGAGGCAGCAGCCAAATCTATGCCTCAGTTTCCCTTCCCATGAGATGCAGCCAACACCTACTGACCCATGTGCAAAACACTTCCTAAACCACGCATGAAAGGCCTTATACAAGTAGTTATTAATATTAATAATAATAATTGTTGTTGTTACTAAGCCAAGTATAAAAATAATTTTTCAGAGAAACAAAGTGCCCTGTCTCATGATGATAGATTACACCATGCTAGAAATTACTCACAGTATGAAGCTGGTTTCCAGTCTGCTTCTTTTCAATAAATTATAGACCAGGCCCCGAGTGAGTTGAGTTTACCAAAGTAAATTCAAAATAGGCAGAAAGTATATTCTCCCATCAATTGTGCTCACAACCATTTGTGGTTTGCTCCTGAGAAGTTAAATATCCCCCAGGAGTTTCCCAGAACCTTTTGCTTGGACTGGTGGGGACATGGTCAGACAGATGGCTGTGTGCTGTGCAGAGGGAAACAGGGATCCTGGTGGGGATGGGGTCTGTGAGGAAGGGGACACGTCCCAGCCAGGGATCCTGGTGGGGATGGGGTCTGTGAGGAAGGGGACAAGTCCCAGGGATCCTGGTGGGGATGGGGTCTGTAAGGAAGGAGACACGTCCCAGCCACCCCCTGGGCGCTTCTCTGCCCTCACCCGCTGCTCCCCACGACCTCACCGGCGATGGCTGCATCCCCCCTTGCACCACTGCTTTATTTATTATTCCCATTTTGGGGGGTTCTGCGCCCTTCCTTATGCGCTCGGCTCCTTCCAGATGGGGCTGCCTCTCGTCCCGCTCGCTCGGCGGCGGTGCCACGCGGCGCTGCCCGTGGGCAGGTGTAGGGCAGAGCGCAGCATATGCCGCGGCTTTGGCAGCGCCGGCTGCGGCGGCAGCTCCCGCGCGTCTCGCCGGGCAGCGCTCAGCTGGGACCTGGCGCTGCTCGCAAACACCATCTGGCCTTGGCAGCCCCGAGGAGCCTCCCCCAGCAGCGCCAGCCCGGTGCCAGCCGCGCTCGGCACGGCCGCGGGGACAGCGCGGGGAAGGGACCCGGCGCTCCGGGGGGGTTCCTCGCCCCCTGGCCCCGTGAGAAGGGGAGCCTTTGGCAGCCCCCCGGTGCGTTATAGCAGCTCAGGCATCATCTCCTGTCCCCACGGGAGCGGCCGGGTCGCTCCAGCATCAGGCGATGGGGAGGAGGCTCCCTGGGGCTCCTGAGCATCGAGGTGAGGCTGCAGCCTCTGCTCCCAGCGCCTGAACCGGCTCGGTGAGGGCAGCACAAGAGCCACAAATGGGAATTATTTGCTGCAAAATGGATCTCTCTGCATGGTGGGTCTGCCCTGGAAAGCTGCTCTGTGCCTCTGACTGGCACAGCACGCCTGGGATAGGTGGTTATGTGTGCAGTACCCCATGTCCTCCTCCCTGAGTCAGTACCAGCACTAAAACCATTTCTGGGTATCTGTATGGTCAAAGAGTATTAAAAAACAACAACCAAAAAAAACCCCAAAAAACAATGAAACAACAAAGCAAACAACAAAACCCCTGAAGCCTGCCTGGCATTTGAAGTCCATGATGGCAGAGTCCATGTCTACTCAAATCTGTGCAGAATATGTCCCACTCAAGGACTTTAGGATAAATCTAAGTCTATTTGGTTTGCTTTCCATTATGCTCACACATTTTATCTGTACCTTGATCACAGCCTCCTGGATCCCACCCATCCTCCAGGAAAGCTCTGCTCCTGCCATCATTCCCAAATCCCTTCCTGGACTGGCAGGAAAGGGGTGGCATGACCTCGCCTGTGCAATGCTAAACTCTGAGACCAGCTCTGGCCTGGAAATACCTGAGCTGTGGCAAGAGATGATTCTGCTCACACTGAGCTGTCCAGTGCTCCCAGCTCTCTGCCAAAATATGGTCACAACTTACAAACGCATTTGCAAAGGAAAAGGACACGGGAAGGCTGCAGGGTGAAGATCTTCCCTCCCTTCCATGGGCAGTGAGGGGCATTCCCAGAGGCTACAACAGCCTGTGCAAAGCCTGATCATCGTGGGGGGGAAATGCAGGAGACAGAACTTTCTGAAATGAGCTGTGCTCACAAACATCCTGTCTTCCCCTGGGAAAAAGGGTTTTCCTCCACCTCCTCAGCTGTAGCAGCAGCAGCAGTTGTGAGTCAGCAGGGCAATGTGTATTTTGGCTCCTGCAGGGATTCTTTCCAACCTGCTCACCCTCCTGAATGGCCTCACTGCAGCAAAGCAGCCCCTGAGCTCAGGTGCTCAGGGGAGCAGGCAATGGGTGCTGGCCACGAGAGCAATCCTCACCCACCTCTACCCAGGCACCTCTCCCAGCCCACAGGAAAAGTCCCATATCTTCCTAGCCAGTTCCACCAGAAACTGGCACATTCCTAAAAGCAACTTGTGCCTACAGGAAGTGGCAGTGTGACATCAGCACCTGCAAGTGACTTCTTCTGTGTGTGTCCAAAGCCAGAGAACACAGCTACGTGGCTTGGACCCCTGGACCCTGCAGTCCTGGGCAAAGCTGTGCATCATCTGTGCAACTGCACAGAAAATAAGCATGCAAAGTCACGGCTGCAGTGGAGCAGAGCATCTCACAGGGTCCATTTTCTGCTATTTGCCAGCAAAATCTGGTTGCAATTGCACTGACACAAACCCACTGCAAGACAAGTGTCAGTGATGCATCACCAGTGCCCCTGCCAGGACCCATCAATACAAACCCAAAGCTGACGTCTCTTTTCCTTGTTCTTAAGAAGGAAATGGTCTGATTTCTTCCTTGCCAGATCCCCAAACACAAACAAAACTCAAGTTTTGCCAGATCCTTGTGTGCCAGAAGCTGTGAACCCTAAACAGCAAGACACTGCCTGTCCTGCAGACTACTTTGTGTAGCACAGATACACCTACCTATACCTAAATAATCTATATTTTTATATATGCACTACACAACTGGCTATTTTGCATGTAGAGCAGCTTAAAGACAGGCTGACCCCAAACTTACTTGAGGCCCTTTAGCTTCCAGGCCTCTCTAACAGCATGGCCATCCCTCTGGGGTCTGTCTAGCCTGGGAGGATGCTGACAAAGGAGAAAGAAGAATGACAGATGCTCCCCATGCACGGAGGTAAATAGAGATGGGATGAGGGGAAAATGGGAGCCTAAAGGGAAAGAAAATGAGTGTGCATGCACACACACACATGCACACAAAGACAGGCAAGACAAAGGCAAGGGGGACAAGCAAAAGGAGGAGCTGGAGAAGCCACCCGACGTGCTTGGCGAGGGCTGCTTGCAGCAGCTTCTCGTGCTGCTTCGTGAGATCCATCCAGGACATATCTGCATCGGTGAACCAGAATCCTGACACTGGTCCCTTTGATAAATATTTATCATGCCTGGCTCTCTATCACTTCAGTTTCCACCAGATTAACCTCGATTCTTCCAACAGAAAATGCCCTGGTGTTCTGCCTGACACGCACACGCCACACTGACCTTCCTTCTCTGGATTCCCCAAGGCCCTTGCTCCCGTTCAGCTAAGGGAAAAATTTGCTCTCATCAATCAGGACTGGATTTCTCCCATGCCATGTAAATAATTTAGAGGCACAAGCATCCATGGCACTGCTTATGTGCAGCCCAAACCCAGTGCCAGGAATCTTGGGAAAAGGGCCCAATAATATTGTACCAGTCCAAAGTAATTAAAGTGCATCATTACATATAAATTTGTAATTAAACACTTTAACGTAATCATCCCGCACAGCACGATTCCTGATGAATTAATTAAAAGAACTTCAGAAATTAATGTTTTACTTGTCACCATTGTTGTGCTAGCTGTAGCCATCTCCCTGACTATTCCTGCAGCATGTTGTGAAGTAATTATATAATTACTGGGGAACGGGAAGGCCCAAAGTCCCAACAGAGGAGAAACCTGAAACAAAGTGGAAACAGCAACCACAAAAGGCAGAAGCAGTGCCAGCCTCCCCCCATCCAGCCCCAGCAGAGGGGAGTTTGCAAAAGGAGGGGAATGATGAGATTTCCATCAGCTCTGCATCACAGATGTGTTCTCCCAGGTGGGAACATCTTGCTGGCACCCATATGTGCATGAGTAGGGATGGCTCCTGCACTCTCCTGCTGCCTCAGCCTGGATTCCTTCTCCCCGTACAAAAGTCCTTGTCAAGCAGAAGCAGTAGTCACACCAACAACTGCCCCTCTCCAAGTGTGTCCATCTATTTCCTTGCCTCAGTTTCCCCCCTTCCACCCTCCCCTCCTCCAGCTCAGGAGAGGGGTATTCTTCCAACCCCACTCTCCATCCAACCCTCCTTCCACCCAGACCTCCTAAAATCCTTCCTTCGTGCCTTACCTTACACTGGGCTTCAATTTCCTTTCTCCATCCCCAGCTTCAGACACAGCTGAGGAACCTGGTCCCCCCAAGAACCAGCCACATTCTTCCCATCCCAATGCCTTTAAGTACCACCAGCGCATGTCCCCCACCCCTGAGAGCACTGAGCCCCAGAATTTGCCTCCTGCAGCAGTGAAGGGGTTAAGGATGGGCTAAAATTGAATGTTTGGATGCAGCAGGGGTTGTGCCAGGCCATTCCTGTGCATGTAATGTATGTGTGTGTGCATGTATCTGCACACAGTGTGAGCCTCACCGGCCCAGCCACTCCCCTGGGGATGCACAGAGAGCATCCCTGCAACACCAGAGCCCCGGGCTCTGCCTGCTCGGCAAGGCTGATTCACAGCTGGGTGAAAGCAGGAGCCCAAAGGTGCCCAAAGGCGCTGGGGCTGGGTGCCAATGAGCCCAGTGTGAGGAAGGGCTCCCCGACGCTGCTGCAGCCCCGGCGGGAGCCAGCCGCGGGGACGGGCGGACCGAGCGGCGTTCAGCGTCCCCCAGCAGGGTGTCCTTGTCCGAACAGGATTTGCAGCGCTGTGCACACACGTGGCTTCGCATCCCTCTTTGCTGCTGGGGCTGCCGACAGCTCCAGCCACGGGGACTGTTGGATGGGGTCCGCACAAGAGGGGACCCCAAGGTAAAACCTTCTTCTTCTGCCACCCCACAAGCTGGGCAGGGAGCAGCAGGGGTGTCAGAGTGACCATGTGGGGTGCTGGCCCACATGCTCCATAACAACAGTGATTCAGTCCATAGCTGGAAGTCCCCAGCAGGGCAAAGGATCTCCTGTTGCACTTTTCCCACAAATGATATTCCCAATACTGGTTCCTACTGCTCACTCTGCCCCAGGAACATCCTTTATTATCCTGGGCACCTCCCCTGGTCTCACCTGGCTGCACCAGTGCTGGTGCATGGTGAGAAGTCTCTGCTCCCAGCCTGTGCCTTGGCATCATGGCAATCTGCGGCTTTGGGTTTTCCCTTTTTGTTATTTTCTGCACAGCCAAAACCAATTAAATACAGCTTGGTTTTACAGCAGCAAGGCAAGGGGATTAGGCAGAGTGGGGAAGGCTTGGAAGAGATGACAGTGCCTTCTAGATGAAGCATGGAACCAGGACCCAGCAACTCCCCATCCAGGCTAAGGCACTCATGCAGCGTGTGACTCTGTTTCCCCAACTAGAGATTATGCTTAACTGGGGCTGTATTAGTTAACATTTGTACAGCTCTTTGAAAAAGTAAAGTGTTTGAGGCTTTAAATCCTGCCAGTGGGAACAGATCAACAAGATTTCTAACCCTTCAGAAAAATTAAAGCTTTTGCCAATTAAGCTGGCAAACGCATGGATGTGAATCTAAAAACCTCTCGAGCTCAAGACCAAGACTGAAGCCTCCTGAGAACAGCCTCTCCTGGCTGCTCCTTGCTCTCCTCCTGCTCACCCATGTCAGAAATATATCAGCTAACTAAGTTCTAAGCCCTTTCAGCAGACACATACTTGAAACATAACCAGGCTACAGGAAGAGCTGTGGTGAGGCCACAACTCCAATCATTTAAAATGGACAATATGGATGTACAGATAACATCTTCTCCCACACTGCCTGATCTGACATTTCAAAAATATCATAGTAAAGGATAATTGACTTTAATTTTGCAATTAGCCCTGTAATTTGAATTGCAGCTTTGATGCCACAAGCTATGGATGATCTCCATGCATACATCTGGACCAGCATTGCCTGTGCCTGGGGGATGTTCTGGGGGTTAAGTCACTGCTGGGAAGTTACATCCTCCTGGATGACTCTGAAATTTAAGTACTTTATTTTATGCCACATGAAGCAATTTTGCACACCCTGTCTGCCCATTTTTTGGGCAGATTGCAGAATGTCTACATCATTTTTTGGGCAGATTTGCACCTTTGCAGGCAGAGCTGATGAGCAGCAGCACCAAGACAAGGACCTGGGGAAAACCCCAGCTCATCAAAGGGAAGGGCACTGCCCATCATCACACACACACACGTGGAGAGGGGCATGGATTTACCTGAAGTCATGCAGGCCAGAGGAAAACCACGTAGGACAGTGGCAACAGCACAATGAGTGATCGTGAAGCAAATCACTCAATAACTGAACAACAGCTCATTCCCTTCTGGGCTAACTCCAACGTGGCATGGCCCCACCAACACTGGTTCAGCTTGTGATAGCTCACCAGCAAAAAACAAACCCCTGTACTTGCTGTACCTGCCCAGAGGGTCCATGAGGATGGGTGAAGAGAACATGGGTTGCAATGCACGTGTGCCCAAGCAGGGGCACCTGAAGCAGAGCCAAGGGGCACTTGGGCAGCAGTTTTTGGTGAAGCCATTTATCCTGCAGGCTCAGACCTCAGTGCCTCAGTGCCCGTGGAAAGCACTGTGCCGTGGAAAAATGCCTGGCAGAGCCCAGAGGAGAGTGGCTCTGGGTCCAAAGGAGCTGGGAGACACCAGTTCAGACTTCTGCTCTTTGCCCAACCCATGCAACCTGAAATAAGTCACTCGGCATCCCTGAGAGGGTGGGAATAACCTTGACATTGCACCCTCTGAGCCAGGGCTGGGGTGCAGCCTGGGGGAGTGCTCTGTCCTCCCTACCATGCTAACCCTGGGAAAGGTCCAGCTCACACAGCCAAGGGCCCCTTCTTCACCCTTCCCCAGTCCCCAGTGGAACAATTTACCTTTCGGAGCAAGTCCAAGATATTAATTAAGATAAATCTACCTCAATTTTGAGATTCTCTTATCATGTAATTTATCAAAATTATGTTAATTATTTCTGTAGGGCAGCAAAATTATTACCTCTTCCGTGTCTGATTTGTATTAATATTCATAATTTAATAATTCAGCATCCAAGCCATCTGGTTTGGGGAGCCACGCTCCTTCCCCTCCCTCTGCCAGAGCCAAAACACTGCCCCCATCCCCCGTCCAGCACCCATCCAGGCACCGGCCAGCTCCCAACTAAAACTGTGCCACCGGCTCCTATCGGCATGGGCGCTGGTGTCCCCCCGGTGCCACCGAGGCTGCCGTGGCAGGATCCCGAACCCCCGGGGAGGGGGAGCAGCCCTTCCCCTGTGCCAGGCTGAGCCTCTGTCACCGGCGCTGTCTCAGCCCGGCAGGTGAGCGCAGCTGAATTGACATTTTCCACACTTTGTGATTTTTACACTGTAATTTGACATAATTAATGCCTACATTACTGCTGATAATTTAGCTAGTTAATTAAACTCGGAGGAGATAATTAAGGAGAGGCTACTGCTTGGACTGCTAATTGTTTTTGTCATTATTTTAGGGGCCCGACAGCTGCCGGCTGAGTCATCCTCCCCATCAGCTGATGGCCACACGTGACGGCGGTGCCGTGGGCACCGGGTGCCCGGTGGAGCGGCGGAGGGCAGCTCGACCCTCCGTGGGCTGGCCGGGAGCCAGCGGCCGCCGGCCGCAGCGCGCAGATGGCGAGCGGGGTCCCGCGAACGCGCGGCCCCAGCGCCGCTCCGGCCCGGGGCGAGAGCGCCCGGTTCGCGGCTGGAGGAGACGTGGAGAGATGCAAAGAGGTTTTTTGCAGAGGAAAAGTTGAGTGGTGGGCAGGAAATCAGACTCCAGCGTGCCGGGGAGGGCGGAGAGGGAGGATGCTCAGGGCAGTGGTCCGTGAAACGCCTCAGGTGCTGTCAGCTCATGCGGCAAAGGGGATCCCGGCACGCTTTGGGGCTCACGTAGAAGCGGAGACCCTGCCCACCCAGCCAGCTGGAGAGGAGAGCGAGACCTGCAATTCCCTGTGCAGCAGTGCCAAGTGCTCGCCCTGGCACCGAGGAAAGCCCATCTGCCCGCAATCCCCAGAGCAGGAGGGGAAGGAGGGCAGAGGAGGGTCCCTCATTCCCCTGTGAGTGGCTTTCCCCTTAACCCCACCCCAGCTGCCCTGGGCTGTGCTGCTGCAGCATGTGCCTTCTCCTTTTCTGGTGCTTTGGCTTCATCTTTAACTGTGAATATAACCAAAAGCTTACTGAAGAGAAAAGCAGGTGGGTGAAAAACCCAGCTGTTCCCTGAAGAGAAAAGTGCATCATGAGCCAAAGTCCCTGCTTCCCACTGCGTTTCTCATCTCCTGGAGCCCTCTGCCAGCCTCATCCCACACCACCCACCCTGCCCCATTCCCTGCAAGACTCCAACCAAAGCCCCAGCTCCCCATGGCACCTGACACAGGCACCAAGTTTAAAATGACTCAGTCAATGCCTGAATCTCTTCTACACCAGACCTTGTTCCTCCACCTTGCTTGGCCACGACCTAAACTGACATGGGAGCAGAGAATCCCTCATCCTGAGGCCAGCTGGGAGGTGCAGGAGCTCTGCACATCCCAACCATTCCCCCTTCTTCCCTGCAGCCTGGTGGGAGGAAGGCAGCAAGAGGCACACCCATCACCTTGTTCCTGTCCCATGAGAGCTAGAGAAGCTTTGTCTAGTCTTCCTGACATGCAAAGCCCCCCCAGCCCACTGGGCAGCACCAGCCCATGGCCCCTGATGGCCAGTTTCCCTCCCCACCATGGGCAGCCCTGTTTGCAGGCTGTTTGCTGCTGGAAATTTCTTTCCACCCTCTGCCTCCTGGCGAGCTGAGTGCTCCGAGCTGGAGGCTGCTTTGACATCTCAATCCAGAGATTAGGACAGAGACTGGTCACTGCCCAGGTCTGGCGAACACCCTTCAAATAATTTGATTAATCATCTTAGCTTCGCTCAGTGCAGTTGGCATCCTCCAGAATCGAAGCCTCTCTTGAAATGCTGTGCAGAAAAACCATAAAGCTGCTGTAAAGGTTCAACCAAGCATGGACCAAAGCAGAAGCTGGGACTCCAGAGGCTGTGCCATGGGTTGGCTAAATATTCCCTCTAAATATCTCTACAGCTAGCAGTCAGAGACATATGAGATGTGTAACAAATTGCACAGGGGCTGCTTTTCCTTCTCTCACTCTTAGGAGGAGATTTGTTCCCCCCCTCCTGCATTTCTATTCATCACAATGCAAAACAGAAACGTGCCAAAAGGATTTTATATTTTCACTTGGAACAACAATATTTGGACAGCCCCAAGGATAGCAATTGCAGCAATCATGAAAAAGTAATACTTTGTGCTTCTGTGGTCTCTTTCATCCAAGCATCTCACAGCACTTCACAAATGTTGGCTGTGATCCCACAGAGGCCCATGCACATGGATCATCCAATACAGGAATTCATTCCACTGGGTTCAGCAAATCAGGTCTGTGGGGCTCTGTGGGGCTCTGGAGCTGCTCACCTCCACGCTCACCGAGTCAGCTGCTCCATCAGCACTCACACTGCATCCTGAGTTATTTGTTGATATTTAAGTCTGAGCTCCTGGAGTCAGGGGATTGTGTTTCCATTTTGAAAACTCTCTATTTTGTCATCTTGGTGCAATCCCTGCAACAGGAATCCTAAAATCCCAGAAAGCAAAAGAAAAATAAGACAAACCAAACATACTCCCTTTCCAGCATGGTGCTTTTTTTTTGCAGGCTCATCTCTCTTTAGAGTCGTGCTTCAGGATTTTTGTATTTATTTTCACCAGAAGACAGCAATTCCTGCACTCCAATACTCATAAAAGAATAAACCCAGCTGATCTCAAACTGCTCAGGGAAAACTATGGCAGGGAGAGCGATTTGCCAAAATCTGCAGCAGTGAAAAAAATAAACAAATGTCCTTGTTCCCAGTGCTTCCCCTGCCACACAGACAACCACAGCCCAAACGCTTGAGGGTTTGGTTGGGGTTTCTACTGTCATCGTTTTCTTGTATAAAATCAAAAAAGTTTTCTCTCTTGTTGTGTCCCCACCAGGGATGGGAGGCCAAGATCTCCCACTGACAACATCCCTCCTTCTCCCACTCATCCTCCAGCACCAAAGAACGGCCAACTTTCAAGACAAAGCTCAAGACACAGCCCTCTTGCAGGGCTCCTGAGGGTCATTCCCCCTCAAATGGAGACCTTGCATGTTGACACCTCCATGAAGGACATGCTAATTGTCATTGCTAATGAGCCCCTCTGCCACAGTGAAGCAGTGGGAGATAACCAGCCACGGCTGTGAGAGTGGTTTCTTTAAGCATAAAGAGGTGGCAGCTTCCTCTCTGCACCCCAATCCTGGCATTATCAGGTCATCAGATTCCTCACAAGCACAAAGATGTTTTTGCAAAGGTCCCTGGAGAAGCCACTGCCACTGCATCACTGGGACAGCTCAGCTGAGTGGGAAGCACTGTCCCACAGACGTGCCAGGACATCATCCAGTGCTTCTCTGGGCAACCTGAAGGTGATTATGGCTGCCCTGGGAAGCGTGGCCCCAGGTGAACAGCTACCAGCCAGAGCTGATAGCCCTTCAGAGCTGTTTTCTGCTCCTAGGGGGCACTTCCAGCGAACCATCCAGCCTCTCTGTGTCCCAGCTCCTTCCCCTGCAAGGAAGGACACGTTTCCTGCACTCGGAGAAGCGCAGCTGAGCAGTGCTGCAGCCTGCACTTCAATCCCAGCAGAACTTCACTCTCTCACCTCTGTGCTATCTCCCAGTGAAATGAATCTCTCCCATCTGCCCAGTCCAGTGTCTTTATCCCAGCAGAGACAACCTCAGCCTCGCCTCCCCTGACCCCGTTTCCCCCCGACAGGCTCATGCAGACACACGTGTGCGGGAAGAGCGCCCTTGGCACTGGAGGGGAGGGAGATGCAGAGGGAGAGCATTAGGTGGAATGAGAGATAGCAAAAGCACAGGCATATCAGACGTCTCCAGGCAAGATAACACGATAAATAATCAATCAATCCTTACAAAATCCTTAAGTGCTTGATGTATCCTCCTGCAAATTGAATCACTTCTTCTCAGGAAGTTCTCTCTTGTAAATAAATGAGAGCAGAAATGGCCCATATTGAAAAATAATGTTGTTAAAACCACTGATTAAGTTTTACACAAGCATATGAGAGCAAACTAAAAGGTTTTAGCTTTTTAATTTAAGAAATGAGGAATATGATATAATTTCAATTTGTGATGAGATAAGATGTTCTCGATATTGTGGCTTCAATTGGATTATATCCTAATGTACTTTTATAAAGTGTCAGGCTAGCTGCAGATTAAGGTATGTGTGTAATATTCTTTATTAACAATTTAATGGACTTGCTTTCACTCTATCCATCTTAATCAGTGTTTCCAGTCCACCTGGGAGATCTAGTTAGTGCAGAACCTGAAACTCCAACCTGATGAAAGAGGGAACTCTGTGATCTATCAGTGTCAAAAAACAAGAGGGAAGTACTGATAAAAGACTGTTGAGGATCATCTTTAACCTCCTGTCATCAGCACCACTCCAAAAGCTCTCAACAACTGCTCTTGGAGTCACTCAATGAGACATATGCCCATCCTCAGATCTGCATCCTTCCCCTGCCAGAATAATAAAGGGGCTTTTGGCAACAGGCAGAACTTCCCAGATCACAAAATGTAGTTGCCTGATATCAAGGGACCTGCTCCTATAATCCTATTTTACAGTCAAACACCAGTGCAAGAGCAGCCTGGCTGTGTGGACTCTCCAGTGCTCTGCTCTGGTGCTTAGACACTTCCATCTCATTTCCCTATGAAATTTATTCATGACTAGTTTGTAGCTGCATGTTCTGGTATCAACACTGGCCTTTAGCTCGTCTCCCTCTCTTGTGTTTATCTGCCAGTGCAATCACATCTCTCAGCCTTCCGTTCATTGGGCCAAATAAGCTTTGTTCATTTAGTCATGTCTCATAAAGAGGCTTCCCAACACCTTCCCCACTCTGATGACCTGGCTCTGCACCTCTTCCAGTTTTCCAGACTGCACATAAGTGTGCAGTCCCCCTGTGCAAATTCTTCCCCATCCCTTGGAAACACCTTCTCTCCACATAGCTCCAAGAACCAAGGTGCTACTCCAGCCAGCTCCTGCTCTCCAAGCACCCACCTCTCCCACCCTCAGACAGCCCAGGAGGGTGAAGTCCTCCACCTCAGCTGAGAGCTTTCATACTGCAGCTGTTTGGTGAGGAGCTGCTACTTCACACACACATGCCAGCCCAGCCCAGGGTGACCAGGATGGCTCTGACGTGCTGCACGAGGCCTCGCTGCTGGCTGGCTCCCCAGCACTTCGACTGCCATGTGCAGGCACAAACAGGGACCTGGTGCATGGGACTGGGAGCAGCAGTGTTGTAAATAATGGCCAATCAGGGGAGAAGGAAAAAAAGAGTTTATACATCTCATCTCCTTTAATTCCCTTGCAATGCAATGATTCTGCAAGGGTGGGTCGGTCATAGCTGCAGGTGCTCCCGGACGGGGGAGGAGCACAGAAATGAAGTTGTTTGCAGCTTTTGATTCCATCCCTGGAATTATTTACAGCTGCAGGCAATATTAAACTATGTAGAGCAAGTGTCCTCATTTACATGCTAATTCATTTATACCCTCTGGATTGATTTCTCCAATTCATTTTCAGCCCACTAACTCTTCTGATATGAATTATATTATCACCTCCAGAACAGCAGCAGGGAAATGTGACGAAGCCACCCCAGCTCTTCTGATCTCTAATTGCCCTCGCTGTTCAGAGCAGGCCTGGCCAGCTGCAGCTTTGCCTCCTGGCTACCAGCACCCTGCTTCCTTCCATCTCCTGGAGAAAAACCAGCGGTGTGGCTCGGAGAGGGAATCATCCCACTGCCACCGCTCGTCTCTTATTCTGGGGAAGACCCAAGCAGGAGGAACTTGGGCTTGCTTTGAAAATCATTCCCTCTCTCTGCCCAGGAGGAACCACCTCATTTCAGAGTCCATCTGTGTTCTGCAGAGGGAAGTCCTGGAGTAGTAAAGAAATTGAATTAATCCTCGATTTCCCAAGGGACTTTGTGAGTCTTCTCAGCTTTTCCCAGCAGCCTCACACTTCACTGGACAGAAAAGACACATTCCCATTTTCCCCGCCTTGGGAATGAGATACTCACCAGTGGAGAGAATGGAGAAGGGCAGGGAAGTCTGTTCACAGGTAGGAGCAGCTGGAAGCAGTAGGGCTTTACTGCCATCACTGTCACTGACAAGGCTTAGACATCCTTTCCCAGAAGGCACATCCACATGTGCAGATGCTTCTCTGGAATCCCTAGCTGAAGTCTGCCAAGGTAACAGCAGAGGAGACCCATCTCCTGCACTACACCTAAGCAAAAGGGTGAGTCTCCAGGACACCAGATGGGCTGGAGGGAGGGGAGAGAAACCACCAGCAAATGGAGGAGGGAACATGCAATGATGTAGGTGCAGTGCAGGGCTGCCCACACCTCATCTCCCATAAATTAACTGAAGTTGTGCAGGTTAATCCAGGTGCAAACCCAAGTACAGCACCTGTGTAAGGTGAGGAACTCATCACCAGGAAGATTCTCATCTGGACAAAGCACCTGAATGTGGGCCACTGTGGTTCATCCTGGCCAGACACTTCCCTTTGGCCCAAAGTGTCATTCAGCACAGGAACCCAGCTCATGAGACAGACACCAACACCGTGGTACTTGTAGACACATCCAAATTGGGTAGACAGACATAGCATTCAGTATTTCAAAAGACTTGCAGAAGCCTTTCTACAGCCTGCCTCATTCCTTGCTCAGCACCTTGTTAGAACAGCATGGTCTGTCAGAGAGACTGGATGGTCCAGTCTGATGGAAGTTAAATGGAACCACTTCCCATCCAAAAATCTGAGCAAAATGAAAGCTATAGAGAAATAAAGAGGTTCTGTGGTTGGATTTTTTTTGTTAGTTTTTTTTGGATGTTTTGTTGGTGGTTTTTTTCTCGTCTGGATGGCAGGGAAAGGGCAGCTCTTTGTTCCTGATTTACATCATCTGAAACAATTAATTTGTGAAATCTACAGTACCATTCCCCTTGACATGCAGTGTTTATTATGCTTCAGACCATTTCAAATGAGCACTTAAAAAGGAGAGAGAGCCCCTCTGCCTCCTGATCACTGGAGGGAAGAAGAAAGTTGTCCTAAACAGAACAACAGACTGTCCCTTCTTAACAGCACTTCAAAGCTCCTCGGACAGGAAAATTGATAATTGTGTCAAGTACAGTTTTTCTAAACTTCATCATTTAGTGCTGAAAACTGGGCTATTGAATTCATATAGTTCTTTGATCAAGACCAGTTAATTAAGTTATTCCCTTGATATGACTCTTATCACTTTAGTGCCAGACCTACATCACACTTAAGCAATTTACATCCTGGCTTTGATATGCATCGTTTAAGCTTCCCAGACCAAAATCACTGGGTTTCTGCAGATTTCCTGCTACCTTTCCAGCTTCACCATTAGGAAGGGCTACAGGTCAGTTATTAACAGAGAGAATGTGCACACCAGAAGGCTCCTAGGTTTCTCTGCTTTTGGTGACTCCTGTCCTTCCTGTTCCTTCCCACCTGATACCTCCTGACCCTTCACTTCACAGCCATCCTCCATTCACCCTCTGTTTCTGACCCACCTCTTTCAGCAAATCCTCCTCCTCCTCCACACTTCTGCTTTCCACAGGAGAGTGACAAGCTCCAATTTAGGTCTCCACAGTTTTTCTTGGGCTTATCCCCTTAAACCGGATTAGCTAACGTCTTAATGCCAGTGACACCAGTCACAGCTCACCATCTGATCCTGCCTTTCAGGATTTGCTGCATCTCTGCACTTTCCATTGCTAAACCAGATCCTCTGATCTTTCCTTCCAAGCTCCCCGTCACCACCACCCTGCCACCGTGGCCGGTTCGTTTTACTCCTCCTATCTGGGAGATGCCCAGACCTCCTTCTTTCTTCACCCAGCACCTCCAGGGTCTGAACTCTTCCAACTGGCTGATAGCCTTTGCACCCACCCTGTTTTCATAACAAGGAGTATCTCTTCCAGACTGTGTCCTTCACTTTGAGACACAGCCTTCCTGGAAAACTCTTAGGCCTTCCTTGGGCCTCCCTTTCCTTCAGGTACAAGATCTCAAGGCTTTCTTCCCCACTGCCATTTACACACAAACCAGCCCACATGGTGACTCGTCTTTTAAACCTCCTTTACAGAGCCCACATGGTGAGAGCTCCTTTACAAGCCCACATGGTGACTCTTGTATCTTTTAAAACTCCTTTACAGACCTACATCCTTTCCAAGCATTTCTTCATTCTCCACCCATCTTCACTGCGAGGTGGAGATGCTGCTGCTGGAGCTCTCTCCATGCAGCTGTGCTGAGCAGATGCATCAGGAAAGTCCTTTTCCTCCCACCTCCACACCTTTGCCCTAGACCAGCTCACAAACATCTAAGGGTCAAATCAAGTATTTCATCAAGCTGTCTGTCCTGATCATCTCTGTGTTCCTGAATTTTAGCTAGTCCCCTGCTCTCTGGGTGGAGGTTAGGGACTCTTTTGGCTCAGTAAAACAATTATTACAGGGCAAGGACCAGCCTGCATCTCCTAAAGAGGTTCTGCAGCTGGCACCCACTTGTGACCAAGAGAGGAGATGATGTGATCTGCAGCTTTTCACCATGGTTCTTCCTTTCAGGGACGTGATGGAGGAACCACTGAGAGAAGTGTGAAGGAAACACAGGCAGTGGTGAGCCCCTGGTGCTTGGCCTGCTCAATGCCACCACACCCCTGGGTGCAGCATCCCTACCATGGCTCACTCTGGTTCCCAGCTCATGGCATGATGTAAAAAGCAGTCGCATTCTCTGTATCGATCAGGCTGTCCCTCCACACACATATTCCCTTTGTCCCCCCCAAAATAAAACCCCAACTGAGAAGAGCCACCAGCTGGAGTTTAATTTCAGACTCCAAGGCATATCTGGAGCCAATTTGCAATGCGCTTACTCCGAAAATCACCCTCCCCTGTGACGCTTGACAGCTCCAGACCACAGTCCTGCTCTCAGCTCCGAAGGAAAAATGTTTTAATTTGTCACAAACCAATTATAGCGTCTCATCTATCCCTGAATTACTCATCTTGGCTACAGTCTAGGACAAAGGGCCCCTCTGAGAGGAGATTAGACATGGATATTAACAAGAGAAAAAGTGTCCACTGTCTCACCTTGCTGGGGACACGGCTTCCAACGAGACAGGAAAAGGAAACCCCTCCTGACTGACAGCCAGAGGGAGGGCTCCCATCCCACAGCAAATCCCTCGTTTCACGCGGAAGAATAGTCACGACAAACTCTGTATTCAAATAATATTCATGCATGGCAGATAACAGAGTCACGGCTGGCAGAGCTGCAGCATGAATATAAATAATCTTCACTCCCTCAGCTGCTGCTGCAGATGCTTTGCCACCGTGCTGGAGCGTGGGTGAAGGGGCTGTCAGAGCAGGGCAGGGTAGGGATGCTCCAAAGGAGGCAGTGCCTTCTCTGAGCTCCACGTGCCTCCCCTCTAACGAGGCCGCTTTCCCTTGAGCCCTGCACGAGGTTGGAATGCTGTCCCAAGGACTCCCAGCTAAGCAGTCCTCTCCAGCCACCTCCTCCCACCCCAGCTGCCAGGGGTATTTGTGGCTCTCACAGGGCACACCAGCATATCCCTGTGAGTTCTTGCTTTGGAGCAGACATAGTTTCCCAGGCTCCAAGTTCTTCTGTGTCAGTGCTCCTTCCTTCCCTCTCCAACCCTGCACTCTCTCCATATCAGTGCTCCTTCTTTCCCTCATTAAATCCACGCTGCTCTCAGGTATTACCCTTCAACCCAACAGCCAAGACCAGGGTGTCACCTTCCAAGCTGAGACACGGCCTTGAGGATGCTTTTGGACTGTCCCATCTCCTGAGTAGCTCATGTTCCAACTCATCCAACTGGAAACAAGAGGTGAACACCCAAAGGCAGCACTCAAAGCTCCCATGGGCAAGAAGCACTTTGCATGTACAGTCGCAATGGTGACGAGTTCCAGCCACTTTGCTCAGCAGAGGGGACAAAAAGCTGCGGGCAGAATTGGCCTCAGTCAGCTGGAAAAGCTGGATGTGTTGCTGCTCTGTCTCAAATAGACTCAAAGCATCAGAGGGCAGCCACAACACTCTCTTCTTCCCCATGCTCACTGCAGATCAGCTTCTTATTTGGATGAAGAGGGAGATGATGAAAGTCGATTTCCCTTTGTGCTCATGGCAAATAATTTGGAGAATTCCCCTTGTTTACTCAGAACTGTTAATGATGCGTCAGAAATTACCTCGGAGATTGTAATTAAGGAAAACAGCAGAAGAGAGAGACATACACACACACACACACACACACACACAGAGCCTAATCACAGCTTCATCTGCAAGTCGGGAAGTGGCAGAGCCAACAGCAGCTTCCCCATCACCCCAAACCTGCAGAAGAATCCCCAAAAGCCTCCTAAATGGCAGAGGCTCAGAGGTGCAGCCCCCAGACCCTGTGCAGCCCCCACACTCCTCCTCAGCTACAAAGAAAGCAGTGGTGGCACTCCAGGTATCCAGGAGCTGGTGAGGCCACAAACCCGACTGGAGGCCATCAGGAAATGAGCAGGAAGCTCAGCCCCCTTCAAACCATTTTGGAAGTGGAGCAGCTGACTTCTCTAGAAGAGTAATTAAGTTCTCAGTCATCACCGAAATGCAGACACCCACGTGCACACAGCAATGTATCTGTCAGCCCCCTGCCAGCCTGACCTCAGGGCTCGGCGTCTGGTGGGGCTGAGCACAAACAGCCCTTTCTCATGGAGAAAGGAGAGGAATTTCATTCCCATTCGGTTGTAGGAGGGTGCCTGGACTGCCTCATTACTTATGGAGAGGCAGTCAAGAGCTGGTTTCCCAACACCTCCCTTCCTGCTCAGTCTTTAGGCCAAATTGTCTTGCTTTGCCTTCTGGAGCACTTCCACGGGGTGAGCAAAGCTGCTTGTGCCAGGAGAGCAAACAGGGGTCAGGCAGGGGAATCAGCTCAGCTAAAAGCAGCCAGCTGGAGAAAAGCCATTCCCTTTCTCCTTAGCCAACAGCTTAGTTCTTCTAGGGCTCGTTTCAAGCATTGGATTAGGAGAATGGTGGAATTGCAAATTCTAAGATTCCCAAATTCAAGGCAGAGGAAGGAGGAACAAGCCAGGTCATTCTCATGGCCACCATCAGCATTTGTCAGGGTATGCAGGAGCTGTGGGACAGGCTGTAGAGAGCTTTGTTTTGGTATAGCCTGGCCACAACCAGACAGCATTCCATCGATACAGACAAGAGTTTGAGACCCTGAGCAGGATGTGTTTGGATCACTACTCCACTATTTACCCTCCCATCTTTGGTGTAGAAATAACTGAGGTTAGTCTTGCAGTCAGCCTCACACCAGCAGCATGGTGAGGCAGGCTGGGTTCTGTCTCCCCTCACACTCTCAGTATTTTTCTGTCTAGAGACCACTTAAACCTAAACCCACACAGCATTTCCAGGCGAACCTCATATCCCTGGACCATGGCTACCATCTCAAATAAACTCTCTGCTGTCTGGCTGCCAGGCCTTCCCACAAAAGCAAACCCTAGAGCAGGTCCAGCCATTGCCACCACAGGGCCCTGGGGTTGATGTTTAAGCACTTTGTTATCACATTTCTGCAGAGGTCCATTTCCTGTCTGTTTTCAAGGTGGGTGAAGGCTGGGGAGGGAAGGATTGGATGAGTTTGTATGATCCAAATCCATGCAGACTAAACTTCTCAAGGCTGGAGAATCAGAGCCTGTAAAGATGAAAGCCCAGCAATAATGGCAGCCTGGGATAGCTCATCAGGAAAGGCATTTCTCTTCTTCAGCAGAGATGCTTTCAGCTCCCTTCCTCTCAGCTGGTAGCCCACAAAGGCAGGTTTAGTTCTGGGGATTTGCTGCTACTGCCCAGGTCTGCAAGAGGAGCCCTCCTCTCTCCCCTCATGTTTACACACAGCCCCAGGAAAAGAAAGAGCTTCCTGACAAGCAGACCAGGATGGCAAGGCACAGCATGCCAGCCCCTGTGGTCAGCATGTCCCCCCAAACCAGTTTGTCTTCCCCTGTGGGTACACAGAGGCCAGCCTGGAGCAGAGTGTGGTGGCAGGGCCTCTGTCAGCCTCTAACGCGGTGACACCGCAGCTCCGCCACTCGGGTCACCAGTGCCAGGCTCAGCTCTGCCAGAACCAGCTCTGCCTCTTGTCTCTCCCACACCTGCTGGCCAGGCTGGGACCCCAGAGGCTTTGGGATGTGAGTGATGCTAAAGCAGCAAGAGAGGGAATTGCATTTACCTGAGAGCAGGGGTGAGTTTGACACCTAAACCTAAAGTCAGTGAAAAAACCCTTGGTGCCACTGCTCCCCCAGGACTTGCAGCTGCCCTGCAGGCTCTGGGCAAGCACTGCTCCATCACAGGTACACCACGCTCCAGAGAGGGATTATCAGTGCTCACAGTGACCAGGACAGCCATATATCCCCAGTATCCCCCAAATCACACCGGGATGCTGCGATTTGCTCCAGTAATCCTTTATTGGGCAAAAGCATATGCAGGTACGAGGCATCCCAGCACTTGCACACACGTGGTCCCCGCTGCGGGCTCCGGGGAGCCTCTCGGGGTCCCAGCCCGGCACATCCCGGCCCGGCTGGAGAGTCCCACTGCCACCTCGTGGGAAAGGCACGCATCGCCTGTGCTCCGCCGCCGGCACAGCGGGAGAAAACCTCCTCCCCAAAATCCCTGCTCCTGCTCGGCAGCACGACCCGGAGAAGCCTCGAGTACCTGGCGTGGAGGCAGGAGGTCCACACAGACCAGAGGCATCATGAATGAATCTGATCTTTCCGTGGCTGTCTCCATCCCTGCTCCCCAGGTTGACTGGGAAGAGAGGGTGCACCCAGGGCAGGCCTGGATGCAGACACTGGGCTGAGGGGAGAGTGGAAAGGCTCCCTGCAACAGCCCAGAACCTGCTCCTACACTCCTGGTCCCACCAAGGTGACCCATAACACCCCTTGAGGGCAGCAGCTCTCCAGGCATGGAGCTCAGGGACAGAAAGATTGGTCCTGTGCAGAAGACTCAGCAACAAGACTCAAAGCCATGAATTCCCTTGTGCTCCCACTTAGCACCAGGTGATAAAAATTACAGTTCTGCTCATTTTCATCAGGATAGACCACAGACAACGAGAATGCTGCTTCACTGAGCAGTCAGAGAAATAAGGAGGCTACAAATCTCCCCCACAGAGGGAATGAAGCAGTGAGCAGCCTCTCATGGCTTTCAGAAATCAGCCTACAGCAACTTCCAAAAGAGGTCTGGAAACAAATCACTATTGCTGAAACTGCTGTGGGTCGAGAACATCCCACGCCACAGACAAAGAGGGGGTTCTGCTCTCTGCTCCCCCAGACATGGAGCCTCCAGTTTGCACTGGTGTGACAAGAGGGAAACCATCAATCCCTCCTGCCCTGTAACATCTCCCTCTCTGCACCTCTGATCCTGGCCTAAGAGCCACAGCACAAGCAGAGAGGGAGGAAGGGAGGGACAATGGCCCCTCCACAGCTCAGTGCAGTGTCCTGGGTACTGCCCTGGTGACAGGAATGGGACACCCTGGGCTGCCAAGCTCCTGCATTCAGGACTGCACTGACCTGAGCACTGGGTGAGCAAACAGCCCTGCCCTCCTGAGCTGCCAACAACTCTGAACCAGCTCTGACCCAGAGCCAAAGAAGGAAAACTGAAGTCCATGTGCTAGGAAAGGTATCATTGGGCCCCGTACCAGGGCCAGAGGGGACTGACACTGTCCCTATGGTCAGCAAACCTGCAGTCTCCACATCAGGGAGCCTCTCACAGTCCAGGAGCTCCAGGAAAGTAGCACTCAGGGAAGACCACACCTTTGATGGGGCTCTTGGGGCCTCTCACAGTCCTGCACAGCTCCAAGAAAGCAGCTCTGAGGAAGGACCACACCTTTGATGGGTTTCTCTGGGCCACTGGGATAAGGAATATCAAGCTCCTGAACTTTAATCTTGTTTTTTCTGCTTCCATATTTTGGACAAGCGGAACTTGTTCTTCTTCCTCTCTGGCTCCTGGCTCTCAAGAGATCCATCTGTAGGAGAGGGAGCAGACACAGAGCAGGTTGAGACCCACAGCCCCAGTGAGCCCCAGTGCTGCTCTGTCAGAGAAGGGCCCTTACCCAGCCTCTGTATCATGTCTGCCAACATCTGGTCTTCCTCTTTCTCTCTGTAATGGAACAGCATGATATTAGAAAACTTTGCTGTGTTCATGACCAAAGCCCATGCAAATACTGCTCTTATTCCTCAGTATGACATTACCAACCTCCACAGCAAACCCTGAGAAGGCTGCAGGAAAAAACCCAACAGTTAGAGTCTTAGACATTAGCAAATTCCTTCTGGTTCCTTTGAAAGCAAGAGCCTGTTTGGGGATTTCCAGATCTTCTCACAGCTGGCTGATGAATCATCTGAATTCATGGAGCATTGAGGCACCACCACACCCGATGAGATGAATGAAGTTGAGCCACAGTAGCCCTGGGTGCTACAGAAGGGCTCACTGCCATCAGGGACAAGCACTCTGCTATCACCACCTTGTCCTGGGCAGTACCAGAACCCACAAGCAGGAGCTGCTGCTCTGAGGTCAAGAAATGGAGGCTGTTCTCAGCATCAGGAGGCACAAATCCAGCTACTTGACACAGCAGTGTTCCTTTGAACTTGGGAAGGATCCAGTTCTTGGCTACACTTATTCTTTTCACTTGCTGCAGTAATGAGCACATTCCTGACTTGAAGTTCCCAGACTCCTCCTACATCTCCCACACTGCCTCCAGCCTCCCCATCTCCAGCCTCTCCCTCTCTTCCCCCACATCCCACATTTTCACAGCCCTGTTCTCACAGCAGCTTTAGCTTGAGAGAGAACAGAGCAGTGGTCCTGATCTCTTTCCAACAGCTGCCAAGGATGCAAAGACAAGCAGCATTTAGGACAGGATGGCTGATGACAGGTGACCACCCACCTCTTACGGAGCAGAAGTCTGGACTACAGCCACTCATCCACCCCTACAGCCTGGGCAGCAGAGGAAATACAGTAATGCTGGCTCATTTCCCACCATCTGAGCACCCTCACCTGAGCCTGTCCTCATCCAGGCAATCCACAATGTTATTCCGGTCATTGACTGTGTTCAGGTATGACTCCAGCAGTTCCTTCTCTTGCTCCTTCTCCCTGGGTGTCTTCAGCTCCTCTGCACAAGACAAGGGAAGCCCATCTCACAGCTACAGGCAATACCTCCCCACTGTGGCTCCTGCCTCCACCCTGCTCCAGTAAGGCTAATTTTACTATCCTCACACTCAGGGGCACATCCTACATCCCCTCACAAAGCAGAGGTGGGCTGGATGTCACAGGGAGTCTGCACCTGACAGTCAGGGGACACCTGCAGTGAAGCACAATGCCTGGCAGTGCCTTCAGGACATCCCAGAGCTGGCACACAAAGTGGAGGCTCCTGGGGCCAGCAGGACTCCCAGCGTGGCCAGTCCTTACCTGGTTTGCTCATAAGGCTTCGCAGCTCCATCTCAATATTCCACTGCTGCTCCTCCAGGTTCTGCTGCTTCATCCTGGAAGGAATGACACAAGGGATGAGTTACTGCCCTGCCATGCCCCAGAGTTGGATCCTTCTCCTGTCAGGCTAAAGCTTCATCTCTGTGTGCCCACCACCTGGGCAGGGATTGGTGGGTCAAGGGAAATCTTCATCACATTTCTGGAGTTTCCCTCCTCACAAGCTCTTCACAGACCCTGGGTGTGCAAAGGGGTAATACATCACGATGCTGGCAGTTCTCTCAGAGACACCCTTGACCCTTCTCACCCCACCAAGTGGCACATCATTTTTTTGGGCTGCCACAGTCCCTGTCCTTCACTGCTCACAAGAAGTGCACAAGCAGACAGGGGAATTTCTGGCTGTACTCACTTGTACATCAGCTCTGATTCCTGTCTGAGCAGCAGCTGTTTCTCATGGATCAGTTTGAACCAGTCCACCATAAGGGCATCCTCAGATTCATCTACAGAGGAGACAAAGGGCAAGAAGCTGCATCAGTTCAGCCCCTCTGGCTCAAACACACAATCTCTTGAGGGAGAGCCTAGGATGACTTATGTAAGCTTCAGGCAACCTCAGGTGAAAACAGGCAATCTTTGGAGCTCCTGGGTACAAGGGATGCAAGTGGATTCAAGGATACTCTGCAACAGGACTCCCAAAACTCTCTGATCCTCAGCCAAATCAACATAAGACCTTGCTCAGAAAATATGTTACAAAACACCCAGAGAAGGTTCGAAATCGTCCAGGTATAATTGTACGTCAGGTACCTCTGGCAACCTGGTGTCTCACATGTGGCCTGAGCTCCTAAAAGTGGAGCCAAGAGTGCCCAGGGGTAGGGCATGAGCCCCACACCTCCCCACCACAGCAGAGCTGGCACCAGGTCTCCTTTACCTCCCTCACAGGCACGCAGCTGCTTTTCCAGATCCACTCCTTTCAATTCCAGCTCATCCAGCTGCTTCTCGATGTCATGAACCTTCTCTTGGATTTTCTCCTCAGGGAGGTAGTCTGGGTGCAGCTAGGAAAAAAAGATGTAGGACCAAATACAGCTCAGCAACCCTCAGACTGCCTGAGGTCACAACAGAGATGGGAAAGGGCATAAGGATCCCAACTACAGAGCCACAGCCTGGGAGGGCCAGGTCAGCAGAGGTGCAGAGCTGGCTGTTCCCAACAGAGTGGTGGACACTGCAAGGCTGTAACACATCTGCTGTCAGGCATGGAAGACAACACACTTGTCAGTCTGCAGACATTCTCCCTCCTTCTGTGGGAAATGCAATGTCTACCATAGTTTTGTCTGGCACTGTCTCATTCCAGCCCCTTGTCTCTGCATGGAAGACAACCAGCAGCTTCTCCAGCTTTCTCTGCCCCAGAGCCTTTCATCTTTTCCCTGGGTATAAACCCTCCCAATATGACAAACTTTGATATATCTGGACAAGCACCCCAGAAGGATATTCAATAACCCCTGCCTGCTCCCCTTATACCTGGTTTCCAGCCATACCTTGGTTGGGGACACCACTTGAAGCTTGTCTTTGCTTTTTGGAACGGGGGGTTTAACTAGAAGGGAGGAAAAAAAAATCAAAGAAAGAATGTCACAACAACCTTTAAGTAATTTTATGGTGTGGGACAGAGCCTACACCACAGGAGCACAACAGGTCCCAGCTACCCAACAGAGGTCACAGATGATACACATGCATCCACATGCCTGACAAAAGCAAGAGACTTATCCTCCCAGCCTGATTTACTCCTTGTGGCTTGTCACTCAGGTCACAGGTTGCTGCTTTCAACCCCAGGGTAAAGACAGTCACCTAATTCAGGTGTGACTTTGAAACTTCCACCCAAGAATACTGACTTCCATGTTCATTCACTATCTTGTTAAAACCCAAAGATATTTGTTGTGGCAAAACCCATTCCTTATTAAGCTTCCAAAGGACAGCACAGAAAGACTGGGTTACAGTCACAGGAAACACCAAGACCTACTAAAAATGTCCCTCTAGTACTCTTTTACAAAGGAGTATCAGTAAATACCGATGAAACAAAGATGGTCTTGGGGATCTCAGTGTAGATCTCAGGAAACAGGTTCAATTCCTCCCACAAAACACTTCCTAGGTGAGAAGTCCCTTAGGCCCCACTACACAGCATTATTTGGGCCCTGGACACCTATTAAAATCAATCCTTAAGCAACGTGTATTTGTTCCACTGTGCCTCAGCTTCCTCTGCCCAACTGTGCTGCAAGGATAACTACAGAAGAGTGTGAGGTATTTGGATACCCGAGGGGCTGGGCTGGATAATTACCACAGAGAGAGAACAGAGGCGTGAGTGGATGATGTGATAAGGAAGGAAAAACTCTGCAATCAAAAGAGCACGGCTGTAACAAAGGCAGCAGCGATGCAGGCTCAGCACACACAAGGAGAAAGACAGGACAGACAGACTAGGGGAGCCTCCTGAGAGTCTCTGGAGATTGAGGAAGAGCTCAAGGACAGCTCTCCAGTTGCCCAGCCCTTGCTCTGTTGTGCTTTCTAGGAAGAGTGCAAATGGAGAAGATGCTGGATGTGGCTGTGTTGCTCCTGCACTGCTGCCCTCTGCCAGGGATCTCTTCCCTCTGGATGCTGCTGGTTTGCTGCTTCTGCACTGCCTGCAACAACCTTCTCTTAAAGATTCCTCCAAGAGGGACTTGTCCTGCCTCGAGCTGCCTGCCTAAACAACACTTCTCTCTCCCAGCTCAGTCCTGCATCTCTGGGCTCCTTCCAAGTGGCCTCTTCCAAGCACCTCCAACCAAGGCAGAAAGCTGCACCACTGATGGAGAGAAGAGGGGAAGAGCCTGTAAGATGACACCCTGTGACCAGCTCAGGATCTGATATCCCCTGATACCCTCAGGTTCTGGCTTGACAGACACAGGATGGGTTGGCTGCTTGCCAGCAAGCTGGAAGTAGGACAGTTGGCAGGAAAAACCTGGAGCCTCCTTTCTCAACAGAAACCACCCCGTACCACCAAAGAAAATGAATGATCTACAGAAATGCTCACCATGCACAGCTCAGGGTGAGGGCAGGAACAGCAGCTGACTGCTCACAGGTTTCTCTGAGTGCTGAGGTAAAAATCTAAAGAGGAGCAACAGCTCTGCCCCTAACCCACAGCCTGCCCAGTGACAGCAGCAGGAAACAGCTTTTCAGGTGGGGAAAAGTGGGGAGAGAGTGCCAGGAAAATTTCCCAATGGCCCTCCCCCATGGCAATCCTTAACCTTTAGAAAGACAGATATAAACCCAGCCTCCCTTATCTTAACAGTTCACTTCCTGGGAGAGACCAATGCTGAACCTGGGGCTGAGTCTGAGGAAAGAGGAGGTGGAAAGTTCTGGGAAAATGCTGGCAGAGGAGGCACACCAAACTTAAAAAAGACAGCACAACTGGAGTTTGAATGTTTGGTAGCTGTCAAATGTGCTGACTAAGGACAATGCTGGAACCAGCTGACAAAAAAGCATGAGGCCAACTGAGCCATCAGGACCCATCCTGCTTGCTCCAAGACAAATACCAGGGGCAGGACCGAGCCCTGCTGTGAGAATCTTCTACTCCAGACAGGTAAGACACAGCAAGATGGGGTAAGGAAAGGTGAGATGAAGAAGCTGAGCAAACAGGACAGCAGCAAACATCAGGTTAGGTCCAGAAAACTTCCTTAGCATTGTGGTGGTATATGCCAGAGCAAGGATAACTGGGCATTGGAGGAGAGGTGCACAGTAAAGCTGTGGCTGAATGAACATGAGTACTGGGAGAGTAGGGACAAACTGGTCAGGACATCTATGAAAATCAAAGAAACAGCAGCCTTGGCTCCTGCTCCTGTGGGTTGTGCCAGCTGGAGTCTCTGGATGACAGTTCTCTGCATTCCTTTCATCTCCTAAAGCCACTCAACTGAAGAGGAACAGAGACATCAACTAGGTCCCAGCTCCCCAAATTAGGAGATGGTCCCCCTCATAGCATTAAGCCTAAAGAATGACAGGGCAGCGACCTTGAAAAATTCCTATTTCAGTTTCTTCCTTTCCCACTGAATTCTCTGGCCTTGCTGCTTCCTGCTTAGGCCAAGCTGGCTAATAAAAATTAATTACACAGATTCTGCCCCTGTGACAGCAGCCACAGGGTTAGCCACAGAAAACTCTGGGACACATACGCCATACTGAACACTCAGGCTGTTCCCTGACAGTGCAGAAGAGAGAGTGGACTTCAGTAGGCAGAATAGATCTTACACGTAGCAGTGTTTGTTTTCAACTGGTTGCCATCTTCCTCCTTCTTGGCAGACCCTCCAGGATCTTTCCAGTCTTGCTTTGAATTCTGACAGCTCTTGATAAGATCTGAGCTGGGAATCAACAACTTCTTTGTGAATCCACCAGATGAAGCTGGATTAAGAAGCACAGACAGGTTTGGGGTAAGAGATTTCAACCCTCGTCTCATAAAAATCCCTTTATTGCCCAATGTGTCTGGCACTCACCACTACCAAACTCCATTTCCAGTCCTAGTCCTCCTCTCTTGATGACAATGAAGGGCATAAGCCCAAAGCAAACAGGAAAAAAAGGCTCATTACAAGGCCAGAGTAAGAGGAGAATAAACATTTGGGAGGAGAATAAAACAGTTGGGAGCCATCACTAAGATTTCTCAACATTACACAACCATGCAAGAGAGAGTAAGTGAAATCTTGCTGGCTGTCTTGCAGAAGGAGGGAACCCTCTGGAGACTGAGTCCCTCTCCTTGGGGAAGGATGGGAGCCCATCCATCAAAGGCACAAAACAAAGGCACCACAAGGCTAAAGCAGGTGCAGAGAGCAAAGAGCCCTGAAAGCAAGGCACAGTCTCCACCAACACATTCCTCACATGGACCTTGCAGTAGCAATGCCTGTCCCCTTCCTGATAAGCAAAATGAAGGCAAAGTTTTATCCTTCATACCAGAGTCCTGCTTTGCTGATGGGACAACTAACGGGCTTGGCTTTGGCTCCTTGTGTGCTGGGCTCCCTGTTCCCACCTGGGAGTTATCAGCAGGTTTCTTAGAGCCATCTTGGTCCCTGCAAAGAAAAAAGAGAGGGTGGGAAACAATCCCTCTTGCAGAATGGTCCACAGGAAAAATTCTGGACATCCTGGTGTGAATCTTCCCCTGGGATGGTCACACTTGTCATGGAAACCCACCAGCCCCAAAGACACTCACTTATTGGCTACAGGCTTCAGCCGAGATCTCCACCCCTCTGGGCTCTCAGACTTGTTGTCAGCAACATTTGTGCTTCCTGAAATAAAGAACACAGCAAGGTAAATAAAAATAAACAAGAACAAAAACATCCAATAAAAAGAAACAAGCCAGATTTGACTCTCAGGAGAATCCTAGGAGATAAGCCATGCACTGGAGCAGGTACTATGATGTTATTGCAGCAAATCAGCACCAGCTCAACAAGTTCAACATGGACAGATTCAGATACAATAGGTAGTAAGCAACCTCAGTGGCATTTTGTCCCTTTCAGATCAAATGCTTGAAAACCTACACAGAATTACAGAAATTCAGCATGTGAACAGGCACATTCAACAGCAATGCAACACAAACAGCTCAGATCTCAGAGACCAAAGGCTGGGGCAGGGAGAGACAAAAAGCCCCACAAAGTCACAGCAAACTCCAGACACTTCTGGCCCAAAATAACACCAGGCACCTGAGAGTGCCTAAGACACTGGGAACACCCAGAATATCATCCTGGCCCACTGCTAAGTCACCATGATGGAAGCTTGGCTCAAAACAGATGAGGCTGGGTGACCTGCAATAGCAATGATTTTTTAATCATCCCAAAGCTCTGGCAAGGTCTCCCATCTGGGAAAACCTAAGCCTTTGAAGGCCACCATGATCCCAACGTTTGATGTCAGCAAATACAACTTCAAATACCTGTAGACCCTCAGAGCAGTAGAACTGGCCATGCAAGAGGGAGCAATTGCACAGGGAAGAATGGAGGTGTGTTGAGCCCCAGAGGTCAGAAAACCCTTACGTGGTGGTACAGACACAAAGGACAGGAGTCATGGACACATTTGCTGTACTGGTCCAAGAGGAAGGCAGGAAGTTGGAGTGCTGTGTCCAGGCAGAACTGTGTGAATCATTCATCCTCACCTTTGATGCCTTTTGGCTCCGTCTTGTGCAAAGAGTCAACAGGTTTGCTGGCAGCCTGGCTCTTGGGCACAGGGTCTGTAATCTTTTCCTGCTTTGGTGCTGTGTACCCTGTTTTGCTGGACTGAGTTTTTGGAGCTGGACTCTGAGAACTGGTGGGAGAAAACTGGCCACTGCAAAAAAAGAACAACTTGGTGAGTCTTTTTGAAAGGATGGATCTTATTATTTGCCTCTGGTCCAATGATTTGTATGTGTCCCTCTATATGCTGAGCCACAAGAGCAGTCAGGACAAAGGAGAGAAAGATGCAGGGGCATCTCCAAATTATTTCAAGGAACATCTTGGCAGTAAAAAGTGAAAGAAAAATAGTGCTTACCTGCCAGGTGCTAAGGAGCCAGTGGCACTGAGTCCTCCTGGCCTTTTTGGAGAAGTACTTGATGCAGACAGAGCCTGTATAATATGGTTACGTGCCTGATCCTTCCCAGCAGTGACCTCAGCAGTGGCTCTGGCAGGGGCAGTTCTATCAGGGCCATGAGGAGACGGGACTTGTTTGTGAGTGTCAGAAGATTTACTGCTGGAGGACTCCAATGAGCGAAAAAAGTTTTCTCGGGCTTGCTGTGTTTTTGTTGTGGAGGATGTCCAAGGGGGCTTCGATGGGGTGCCTTCATGGAGATCTGTTTTATTCCCCAACGAGGCACCTTTGCATTCATCTGATTTATTTACAGCTGAGGAGGACCATGGAGTATTTACACTTTTGAAGCCAGAGCTTGCAGAAGATGAAACAGATGGCTTGGTTGAATTAGTGAGGCCTTCCTGGCTGGGTTTCTTCAGCACCTGCTCCGGTTTCTTGGGTTCTGCTGCTTTCTGGAACGCCTTGGCAGCAGTGGGGGCTGGGGTACTGTCAGGTTTTTTCCCAGTACTGTGGAGACCAGAGATCTGGACATTGTCTGGCTGCTGATGGCTGGTACAGATGAACGTACCGGGCTCAGGCCCAGCTTTGTAGCTTCCAGGAAGAAGCAAGTTCCAACACTGCCTGCACCTGTGAATACAAAAGTCTCAGCAAATATCCTCCAGAGTGTTGGGAAACACGTAGCTGGGAGTGCAGGCACGACTTCACCATCCACAGAAGGGTGAAGGCACCACACTGGCAGTGAGCAGACCCTGTGTGCACACTCCTCAGGCACCAGAACAAGAGCTGTTGATAGCACAGCCTGAAGTAGGAAAGGTGTAGATGAGCACAGACCTGTGGAGACAGTTTCCCTTACATACAGGTCAAGAGCAAGCCCAGGCTGCCTCCATTCTGAAAAAAATGTACCACACCACTCTCTCCAGTTCCAAAGGAACCAGGCTGGCCCTCTGTGACCCCCAGGGCTGTGCCCCTGCTTTGAAGAGCTGCTGTACCTGAAGCAGTTCCTGTGATAGAGTTTTCCATCGACCAAGTAGCGCTGCACCAGGTGCACATGCTTCCCACAGACCCCACAGCTGCTGCTGGGGACATTCCCACTCTCTGCCAGGACTCTTTTCTGTGGGGAGAAGCAGTGAGTGAGCAGACAGGACCATGGCCCTGGACACAGCTACAAATCTCCCAAGAAGGCAAGTGTTTGGCATGCACAGCCAGGACAGAGAAGTGACATCCAGGAAATCCCCTCTCCCTCTAATCCCTTTGTCACAGAAGCAGAACAGCCCTAGGAAGGACAGAGTATGGGGAATATGGCCCCACAAAGCCAGAGGACTAGGGTGCCACATCTGCCTATAGATTAAATTTATCTGAATTAAATTAATATGAATTAAATCATTTAAATCTGATTTAAATTAGCTGGGAAAGGGCTTCTACCCACTTTTCATCCCTACGCTGCTTTGAAACCGTATCCAATAATTGGATCAATGTTTTCTAGCAAAAATGATACTACATCCTGTAAAAACCTCCATCCCCAATATCTAGGAACAGCATATCTATGTCCTAAGACACCCATGTCCTGTTCACAATGTATCCAGGCTGACTGGATTTTCATTTCCAGTGACTCCCACCTCAATCTATGCCAGAATCAGACCTCTGGATTAAACCACTCTTAGTGAACAGAAAATTTAGAGTCCTGACCACCAGGAGCCTCGAACTAGCCCAGAATTCTCTCTCTTCCACTGAACACATTTAAGGTATAAAGAACACTCAAACCCACATTTCTTACCATGGTAACTGGAGAGGTTTCCTTTGGCTTAGCTCTGGCTGGTGGGTGGGCAGGAGGCAGTTTTGGTGGCACTGGCTTAGGAGGCTCTGGAGCAGTTTTCTTCCCAGGATGCTGCTCTGGAGATTCAGAGGAAGGACGCTTGATTCCCGCCATGCCTCCAACTGGAAAAATGGAACAAGGGAATATTTTTAAGGAAACGTAAGGAAAACTCACAGGTTTAGGAATAATTTACAAAGTAAGACTGTCCAGAGGTGCCTGATGGGTAACATGAAAAGCACACAAGGAGACACAGATTTCCTGCTTGAGCAGTTCTGTACAGGACTGAGGGGCAAGAGGCAACAAGTGAATCGTAACAACATTCAGAAACTGCTGATTTTTCTCTTCTCAGGGAATTTCAACAAGAGAAATGCAAAAGTGAAGAAGTGCAAATAGCCATCCATTAATGGTGAGAACAAGACCTTGGGTTTTCAATTCCAGCCCATGGTTTGGCTGGAACTGATCCCAGCTGAAACAGGCCCTGCTGGAACAGGGAGAGGTGTTATGGCTAAGGAGCTGAAGTACAGAGGGTTTTGCTTCATTCAAGTTTCTGTGCTCCAGACTTCCTGCATAGCCTGAACATTCACTGCTGCAAGTGCCCATCCCAGCTGGGATTCCCACAGAGCAAACAGGCTCCTTGAATGTGGAAATGACCACTAAAAATGGGTAATTCTGCAAAGACTTGGAGGTGCCATAGACGTGCTGATGTGGAAACCAAGACTTGCCACCAGCAGCCTGAAAATGGCCAATTCTCTCTTCTTTGCAGATGAAATAGAACCCCTCAAAATTCACTACAAGTGGAGAAAAGAGAATTTGCAACACACTTCAGTCAAGCAGGGAATGGTGCCCTCTGCCCTGGGAAGTGCAGGGGAACTTCCCTGAGAAATAAGGCTTTGTGCCTTTTTTTTTAAATTTAAATTTAAAAATAAGTTTTTACAGACACAAACCCAAAGTGTCTCACAGGGATGTTATTCTTGCACCACTTCCTATTCTGAATGAGATGTCTCTGTGCTCCTTGTGGGAAATTCGAGCCACAGCTTCACTTTCCAAGTGACACTTAAATGGCCACTCATCTGAAAAGAGATTATACCCTGCTCAGTAAACACAGAAAGGGCAGGGAGCAGAGAGGGGGCCCAGTTCCCAGCAGCCTGCCCTCAAGAAAGCCAACTCTCCAAATAAACACCCAGGGCTCCAACTGCAGGGACCAAGGGACAGCAGACCCAGGAAGGAGTTCAGGCTCAGACTGCCCCTTCACCTCCCACTTGTGCCATTCACTGAACTCCCAAAGCCCAGCACAAAGATGAGGGGCTTCAACTCATCCACAAAAGCATGACCTCACTAAAACATTGTCTGCTCACCCTCTCTGTCCTCCTGTGTCCTGCTTATTTCATGGTCCTGCTGGAACCCATCTGAAGGGCATGACTGTGATTCCACAATTCTGCTTGGTGTCAGAGGGCACATTCCAGCCTGGGCTCATTTTCAGACATTCACATTCACCCCAGCTACAGGAATGCAACCAAAGTGTTTTGTGGGACACTGGAGAGTATAAAAATGTGCTGTGCTTGATGACGTGGTAAACAAGAGGCAGGGGGGAGGGGGCAAAGACCCCAACCTGACCCAGATTCTCAGCACTTGGCACAAACACAGTGGAACTTGCTCGATTTCAATCAGAACAGTTTTAAAACAAGAAATAAAAAATGAAGAGGCGGAGGGAAGAAGTTGTGGAGGGAGAAAAAGCATCCATAAACGTGTAAAGAGGTGGAGAAGTAGGAAGAGTTTAAACATTAAAGGCAGCTCTGAGTGAATTGTGCTTTCTTTCCAAGATATAGGACATTTTCACTACATATCTCTCCATTTAGATTCACATTAACCAGTTAAGTCATTCATGTCCCACTTTTTAAAGTTTCCTCTGGAGGAACCTGTAAAATTGGTTTATCATATTACTTCATTTTGTGTAAGCTTAAAGCCAAATATAAACCAATACTACAATAATGCTCCTGTGAGCCCAGCTAAACTCTCCAGCACGTGAATGTAATGCCTTGGCAGCTCTGTGTTTGACAGAGTTTCTATCACAATTATGTCAGTTAGAGTGATAATTTTCTTCTCCTTCCTTCTATCAGTGCTGCTGTGCTTTACAAGCCCAGCCACTGATGCTGTCACACTGGCACAGCCTCACAGACAAGCTCAGCCTTGTTCTATTCCATGTTCTCACCAGCCCTCAGGTGTGGCAAAGACTGGAACTGGGGTGGAGGTGCTTGAGAATGGAAAGCTGGGGTGGGGACCATAGAGAGGAACCTTCAGTGCTCCTCTCTGGCTGGACCATAAGAAATTTTAGACTGTATTTTAAATTTTAAGGCAGTAGTTTCAAAGACAAGACATGGACCTGTACCCTTCCAAAAGCACTGGAGCAACTGTAAGTTGGTGTGCAAAGAGTTCAGATACCCCAGTGAAATAGTTCTGGTACCAAAAAGGCCTCTGTGCAGTTTATTTTGCTTTTCCAAGCTGTTTAGGAGGCAGGGAAGCATGAAATGAAGCTCTGATTCTCCCCACCCCTTCAGGGAATATGGTACTTACTAGGAGACCGTCCATGGAAGTAATTGTAATACTGGGAAACGTAGGTGAGGATACTCAGCCTGTCTGGTACCTTCAGAGCAACCATATCCTCTGCATCCAGCAAGGCTGGGATCCCCAGCTCCTCCTCTGCCACTCGAAATGCCTGGAGAATGGGAAAAAAAATAAAATATAAGCATTTTATCCATGCCAGGCAGCAGAGCTGCTCCTCAGCATAAGTAAGAAAGTGCACTGCAAAGAGCCCCACTCCAATAATAACTCTACTGGGGAACAGCTGCACCAGTTTAACTCCTACATCACAGGAACCAACGGAGTCGTGGCTTCCAGCCACTGCCTTGAGAAATCCAGGCAAGGAGCCAAAGATCTGGCCTGGCAAGCTGGCCATTGCTCACTGCACAGAAACTCACCTGGGCTTCCCTTGCTCTTCCTCCAGCCTGCCAGTGTGTGTGAGTGCACAGCTGCAGAGGCAGGCCTGGCAGAAGGGGATGTGTCAGTCCAAGCTGGCAGACTCAATTCCAGGCTCCCAGCCCAACCTGCAGCACTCCCCAGTTAAGGGTGGGCTGCTAGGTGCTTGCAGGCAGCTTTTATCTCTGAGTGCTGTGCAAATGTCAAAGCTTCCTGCCTCCTACTGCCTGCTCTTCTCCATCTAAAAATGGGAAATCTTGGGCTGCAGGAGGGATCCCCCTTTCCCAGACCAGAAAGGGGGAAAAGAGGTGTAATGCAGAAGAATTCCTGATATATAGCTCCTTTCCAGTTTAACTGTTTCCATGCTGCCTAAGATGTATTTGGGGTAAATATTCCTCTTTGTGCTGTCTTCTGCTTTGAAACTGCAGGTAAAGGAGGCAAAGGCTATTTTCTCTTGCCTCTGAACAAAAGCCTTTAATAGAACACCAAAAAAAATTGCAACATCCAAACTTCACCCTTACTCAGCTCAGTTTAGGGCTTTTACTAAGGACCTTCTCCAGCTTTATTCCTTCCCAACTTATGGGAAAAAATCCTTTTTCTTCCCCTTTGGAGCATCCCTGTTGAAATGCCAATACAGAAAAGAAAAACAGCACTTGCAGGACCAGAGGCACAAGGAAGGCTAGTGCTAAAGTCCACAGTGAAAGGGTTAAAAAAACCCTTGAATATATTAAACCCCTCCGCATCTGACCTCTGGCATGGACACACACAGTGCTGGTGTACAAGCCAACCATTCCTGCTCAGAAGAAACAAACAGCCACTATTTTTCAGCGAGATAATTACCATTTTTTTCCATTGGGTATCCCAGTAAAAATGTAACAGAGCTGACATTAAAAATGCTTCCAGCCAGTTACCACCGGCTGTCTCATCCCAGCTGCCAGCCCAGCCTGGCCCTTTCCTGTCTTGCAGACTGGTACTCATGACATTCTTTGGAGTGTTCCCCACTGCACTTGCTGCACAACTGGTCTGACCAGTTGAGTTTTCTTGCTGGACGCTCCTGGTGTGAGGTGTAGTGGGAGCACAGGTCATGCCAGCTCCTGCCACACTGTGCCATGGGTGACACTGGGGCATGAGGCACAGAACACGTGCCAGGGGCTGCCTGGACCACAAAGAGGAGGATGCTCTCTGCACCCACCTGGTTTGGCCAGAGCCAGGTGAGCAATGAAGAGAGCAGCATTAGGACACGGTGTCTCCTGTGCCTGCAGCATCCTTGTGTTCCTGGGAACTGCTCCTGCCTGGAGACCCAACAGGATCACCACCTAACAGGACCCAGTCGCCCTTCTCCTCTACCTGCCTGCCCAGGCTGGCCTTCAAAGGGCCAACATGTTGGTTTTGCATCATTTTTGCATCAGGGCAGCTCCAAGTGCTTTCCAGGGGAAGAAAGTGCCACTGCTGCCATGTCCATGCAAAATGGGAAAGTGATATGTTCGAGGCCACGCGAGCTGGCCTGGCACAGGTTCCCTCTGGCACAAGCTCTCCCTGCTACACCACACCACCAGCACTGACTTCAAGGCCTCTAGAAACTTTCCTCCTCTTTCTACATTTTTGAAATCTCTAGCAAAATAAAAAGCCACCAACTGAAATTTTACTAAGATTTGGGGTTGGTCTTGTGGCACTTGAGAAGTGACCCATTCTTCCTTGACAGATGACCTTATATGACAAATTGCAGTTCAAACAAGGCTGTTTTGCATGCACAGTACAGCTCTTGTTTGATGAGTAAGGCATCGAGATGGGTCTGGACAATAGCAGAGGAATGGGAAGAAATCAGGCCCACTTGTATCCCAAGGACAGCCAGAGCAAGGAAATGTAGGAGGTAGGATAGAGAGCAGCCCAAGGGGGAGGCCAGCCCAGGAGCACAGGCAGGTGCAGGGTCAATCCCACAGACAGCACAGCCAGGGCAGCAGGACACCAGCAGTGAAAGGACAACACAGACAAGTCATCCCACAGCAGGCAGGGTAAGGAAGAGAGAACAAAACAAAGGACATGAAAGAAACTAAGAAAGGGGGAGGAGGGGACACAAAGACTGCAACAAAGGAGGAGAGCAACTCTTTATGAGAAGCACAAAGAAGCTTTTCATTAATAAAAGCAGTGGAGGCAGCTCGCAGAGCTCATTTCCCAGACACAAGCAGACACCATCAGCCCAGCTGGACAAGGAGCAGCACTCAGGGATCCTCAGCACTTCAGCCAAGATACGCCTCCACGGCAGAGGCCCAGCTCCTGCCAAATACCAAACCTCCAGGGAAAAACCATGGTCTGAATCTCCCCTTGAGGAAAGGAACACCCAGGGCTGAGCCCCAGAGTGTCACTAACTGCTCACAGGCTGCAGCCCCAGCCTGGGGACACAGGGTCTGTCATGGAAGCTACAGACTCAGCCAGGGATGAAGGGGAGCAGAAGCTAAGGAGCCATGGGGGGACAAGTTCAGCTCTTCCAGAGGCAAGAAGCACTTCAGTCAGCTCACTGTCTGAGAAGTGTCACTCCTCCAGCCCAGACAAGGGTAAGCTGCCATGGCTTGTTCATGTCCCAAGCTCCTGTCAAGCAGCCATGAAACTGTGGAGCAATGCCAAGGGAAGAGAAGTGTTATAATTCATTGCCTCTCCTTTTGCAATGGAGAGAGGGAGAGGAAAATCCCTCCTTGGATCACTGAGACCATGCTAGAATCCAGTGCAGGAGGGGGTTGGCCTGCCTAACTTCTATTTCCTTTGTGGAAAGAACCTGAGAAAGTCCAATACCAGGGTGGTACTGGTATTGCAGTGTCCAGGCAGCACCAGGTTTTGGGATGTATCCACCTTGATCCCCTGCACCAGGAAGGAACAGAAGTGGGAGGACACTCCCTGTGCTTCCCCTCTCACACCAGCTTCTTCCCAGCTCCTGCTCTATCCCTCAGGAGCATCAAATACTCAACATGTTTTGAGCTCTAGCACCTGTGTCTGAGCTCCTGCTGCCACAGGACACACTGGGAACAGGCATCACTGTGAGGCCAGCTGAGAAGTATGAACAGTCTGAAGGAGATTTCAAGCAGCCAGCCAGGCTGGACACTGCTGTTCAAAGGAGAAGGCTGGAGGGTGCAGAATAAGGGAAAGGATTGGAACATGGCACAATGGGCACACTGTGTCTGCAGGGTCTGTGTTGCTAAATCACA
Organism: Anthoscopus minutus; assembly: GCA_013399455.1. Lineage (NCBI taxonomy): Eukaryota > Metazoa > Chordata > Aves > Passeriformes > Paridae > Anthoscopus > Anthoscopus minutus. The sequence goes on from VWYI01043095.1 coordinate 219,302, forward strand.
TGAGCAAAGTACCAGGTCACAGACTAGACCAAAAGTAAACATTAAAAGTCACTTACCAACTTGTTGTTCTCATATACATTTTCTTTTCTGAGGGAGTCAAAGTTTCTGAAATACAGAAAGAGAAAAATCTCAGGCTGGTGATGTAGAGCTGCTCCACTTCAAGCTCTCAAACTTCTCAGAGCCTCGGTGGCTCAGGGGACAGAGCAGCCCAGAGAGGGCAGCGTGGCAGATCCCACCTGAGAGTCACAGACCTGCTGCACCCAGGGCAGAGATGAGCAGCAGGCACAGCATCTGCCTACAGGCAGCACAAGACAATTCTGGCACATCTGCCCTTGCAGGGCTGACTCTCACAGTTGTCTGTGGACAGGACATATTAGTGCAAAACACATCCCAGGCAGACTGAGGGGTTCTGCTGAGACAGCCAGGAGCAGCCTCTCATTCATGGGGTGGTTTCTTGGCCCCCAGAAAAGCCTTGCTTCTCTCCCACCTGAAAAAGACACACAAATACCTGCTGGTCAGGTATTAACACTCTCCCTGAAAGCACTTTCCAGTCACATCCATGCTCTTCTCCTGACTTGAAAGTTGTCTCCACACAGAGAGAGCTCGGCTCCAAGGAGGTCTCTCATGGATCCCTCACACACTGCATATATCACATGCTTTTCCAACACACCCATATCCTCTGATCTCAGAAGCTCCTGGGTCCAGCTGCACATGAGTTCAGGCTTCAAATCCTCTTTTTTCCTCTGGCAGAACTCCACTAAACCAGCACCAGGGATCTGCCTGGGAAAACCTATGCCCACACCATACTGCATCTGATAACACCAAGTTGCCAGCAGAAATCTTACTCTGCTTTCCCTAGGGCTGTAACTTTTGATTTGTGATCATAATCAGTAACTGAAAAGGAAGTGACAATTACTGTACAAAGCCAAGCCAAAGTCAACAACTCCTTTCTGCAGTCCCCAGACATCACTTCCCTCTTCACCTCTCCCCAGATTTGCTTTCCCTCTCCCTGCTCCAACCCAGATGATGCCACTCTCTCTGCACTGTGCTGGGAGCTCAGAACCTGGGACGTGCTGAAGCGGGAATGAAAGCACAGTGGAGAGTTTGTGCTACTGGAAGCAGAGCCACAGCACAGCGTGCTCCCTCACCCACAGCAGAGCGTGTCCCTTGCTCAGGAAACAGCCACCAGCAGCTTTGTTTTAAACTGACTGGCACTTGCTAAACAGGGAATACAAAACTGGCTGTTGGCTGGCAGCCCTGCTCTCCAACACTGCTTCCTTCTGCCCAGGCAAGTTGGCAGGGTCAGTTCCTTTCTGATAAACCCGTTTCACCTTACAATCCTTGTGTCTGCTGGCACAGAGCTGAGCCAGAGGCTGACACCTGAGAGGGAATTCTCACAGACAAACAGAAAACAGCACCAACTTTGCATTTTTCTGTATGTTGCACCCTCATATCCAGTGTGGAGCCACCTTCTTAGCCCATCCCTCACCCCTGGGATAAGCCAGGGTAACTCTGAGAGCCAGGGCAAAGCTGGCTGCCAGCGACCTATTCATGAGAGAAACACATGATCTGTATCGCAGCAGGGGAACTTTTTCCACTGCTTGTAACAGCAAGGAGCCAGCCAGGTGCTTTATCTACTCAGCACAGAAAGTGGAGCATTACATCATAAATAAGAGAGGCACCTCAAACAGGCTTGCTCACCATGCCACAGCCAATGCCTCCTCCCTGCTTCCCACATCTGGCATTGCTACGTGGGATAAGGAGAGAGAGAATGACAGATAAGACCCTGAGGTTAAACTCCCCCAAACAGCACATAAAGACAAGGCACATCCCACCTCTAAAACAGACTCTTTCCTGTGCAAAATCAAAGGGAATTGCAGAGGTTTTTTCTTCAAGCAGTGCTCCTGTCCGAAGATTTCCCTTCCCCGAGACAATGGATTAAAAGAAGTAAGAAAAATAATCATGTGCCAAAAAAGTCTCAGTGAAACAATAGATACAGCCATCCTTGGTTAAGTCAGGCCAGAAAATTGGCTTTTTTTAAGACCCAGCTGAAGGAGGTGATTTCAGCTCTTTGCCTCACTCCCAGTTCTGCTCCCAAACAAGCTCTGTAGCATGGAAATGCAGCAAAACACTGCAAGAACAAAGAGAAGCTCCAGCTTCCTTGGTCATTCTGACATGGAAGACAGTGGAATTACTATTTTTTGTTGGTCAGTGGCCTTCAGCCACACTAAATGTTGTTTGCTGTGGTGGTGTGTGCAGTGCACTCCTTGGCATGCAGCAGAGACTTAAAACCCCAAATCTTTTAATGGTGAATTTCTCAAATCCCCTTATATTCCTCAAAACAAAGTGCAAACAACCAGGTTATTTGGTCATTTCAAGAGTCTCCTGACCTCTCAGCATCTTTCTTTCCCTAGCTAATCAGGTGAACTGCTTACATCTAATATTTCTTTTGGAAATGGATCTTGCTGGTGCATCTTCTGTCTTGGAATATCAAAGCTCTCTGGACCAATGTAATCCTAAGACAGCAAAGGTAATACAAACAGGGAAGTAGGAGTTCTCCACTGAGAAAACACAAGCAACTGAATTAATTGGAAAATGTGAGAAATATAAATGTGACCCAAGAGAGGCCTCCAGTGTTGGAAACAAATCAGAGTGGAGTTCACTACACAGGCATAGCAGAGAAGTTTTTAGCTCTGAAAAAACCCTTCCCTTAGCAAACAAGTGGCTGAGCATTTCTCATGGCCACAAATCTCTGTGACCACCCCCTGCTCTGGCTGCACAGACCCAGCACTCACAAACATGCCACAATCCTCTGCAAGCACATGTGTTTCCACAGGAGGAATCTCTGCTGCTTCAAGCACTAACTTGATTGGAAACTTGACCTTGGAGCAGATTGAGTGAAAAAAAAATCCCAGAGCCTTGATGGCACCAAAATGTTTCTGCTTTTTGGCACTTTTGTGCTATTTTCTCTACAGACAATAAGATGTGCAGTCAAAAGGATCACTGTAAAAGAGTGAGGCAGCCTTTGTGAGTTCACACTCCTTGGACAGGAGGCTCAAATCCAGCATGCCCTGCTGGGAACCTTTCAGCTGTGCCCTTTCTGGAGATGCAGAGTCTGGGAGGTGGGACAAGGCTGGGAATTCCAGGCAGGAGATGTCCCCCATGTGCTCATCATCCTCTCAGGAATCCTCCTCCACACTGCCATGCTCTGGCTGGCAAGTGACAGAATGCTGCCAAAACGAACCCCAAGCCATCCTCCCCCTGCCCACGCCTGTCACACAAACCACAGACCCACCAAGCCAAGCAGGCAGCTCTGCTTCGCCCCAGCCTTCTGCTGAGGAGAGTCTGCAGACAACCCACCCCCAGCAGGGCCAGCCTGACCTCATCCTGCCCTGCTGAGCTGACAATGACCTGGAAATGCTGCTGGAGGAAAGAGCACTGCTGCTGCTCAGCTGCCAAGGGGGATTTCACCACCAACCCATTCCCAGAACACCAATCTGGGAAAGAGAAAATCCTGGATGAAGAGAATGATCTTAATCAAAACCTTTCCTTGACATCTGGCATTAATATCTCTGTGAGAGTGCACAGCTCTCCTGCCTCCTCCAACTCATTTATCAGGACAAGCCCACTAAAATCGTGGCTGAAGCTTGCACAGCCTTCACCACCACATGTGGCAGCTGCTGACCTCAGCCTCCTACCACACTGCCATAAGGTTTCATGTTCCTCTGACAAGAGATGACCCCAGGCTCCACAACCATCCCAGAAAATGGGCTGGAGCCTGCCTGATACAGCGTGTGTGCCCAGCTGGGACTGACTCTGAAGCACTCTTCATCTGGGACAAAAAAGAAGTGGATTTCCATGGTAATTCAACATGGATCTCCACTCCCCCTGAGCATCCTTGCATGAGTGGGAAGTGAGTGGGAAACGCATTTCTAATTTTACACAGCTTGCTCTGTTCACTGGTAACACACAAGCCAACACTGGCTAAGTTCAAGAGAAGTTATCATATTTTCCACATGTTTTCCAGCAAGAAAACAGGAAGGAAGGAGAGACCCACACCAGCCTGTCCTCTGAGCCACATACCTCACAACAGAAGCCCATGTTTATGTCCATGCTTTGAGCTTGAAGTTTTCCTGGTAATTTCTCAGGCTCCTGCAGGAGAAATCCCCTGCACTCAGCCCAAAAATGCCATTTGTGTAAACCAAGACACAAAACACACTGTTGCAAAACTGATGCTGTGACTGAATCATGGCCTGCAAGTGATCTGTGCAGCAGAGCTGCTGTAAACACACCAAGCACTGCAAACACCAAATGCCCCTTTCTAGTTTTACTTTCAGTCTCATGTTTTTAAGCTTTCACTAGGATCTCTAACAAGGACAGGAGCTCAGGTTGGACTCCTGGGAAGCAATAGTCACAGTCACATGTGCACCCAGCTGCACTTTTCCACCACTGTACCCTGCACCAGAAACACTCAGAGAAGGTTTTAGGGATACATGGAGAGTTTGCACAACTATTCTGCCCCAGCATCTGACACATGGCACCTGGCAACCCCTGCCACCACCCACCTGAAAGCACCATTTGCTTCCAGGAGGACTTTGTCCAGTCAATGGTACACGTGGTGCTTTCTTGCATTACCACACTGACACTGATGAAGGAGGTCACAAATAAAAGCTTCTCTTACTCTAACCTTCAGGCAGCCCTTGCTGAGCTGGTCTGAGTCAGAAAGAGCTGCTGTGATGTCCCAAATAAAATCAGGCGATTCTGCCTGTCCACCATAAAAGAAAATGAATGGGAACAGAAAGATGCCTCAAGGAATATCTTCCCTCTTCAGCACAGGAAAATTTATTGAAGAGATGTCTATCCACAGCCCTTTTTGAACAGTTCAAGGATTATAAACACCTCACTAAACTGGGCAACAGGATTACTGCAGCTCTCACATAGCTGAGCCCCTGTGTACAGCTGTGCTCCGGATGGGCCAGCTGCAGGAAGCAGTCACAGCCCCTCCACAAGAACACCTCAGCCTTTCTGCCCTGGTGTTTTGTATTTCTGGGACTGTAAATCAAAGGAAGGAAAGGAAATATTTGGAGTCACACGGACATGACAACATGTCAGGAAGTCATACACAGCAACACCACTGTGACTGCCCAAGCACTGGGACAACAAAGCGTGCCTGGAGCTCCTGAACTCACCTCCCACTGCCCAAGACTGCTCCAGCTCCTGCCAAGTTTCAAGACAAGAGAGGAAAGAAAACAAGAGCTCTTCTCTTGGGTTCAAACACAAGCAAGACACCTGCAAGAGGGATGTCTGCACACAAACTCATGTGGCAGGCTGTCCTGGGAACATGAAGAAAAAGGAAGAACACATAGGACAGGAGGAAAACTGCAGTACAGATCACCCAATCTGTTCTTCACCCAGCTAGACACATCTGACCAGGTGAGTCCTAATGCTTAAATCAATACTCCTGGGCACTCCAGTGCTCCCTTGCCTTCATCTTCCCCCTCAATCCTCCCATCTCAGAGAGCCCAGAAAATAAAAAAAAATTAAAAACTCAAAAAACCCCAACTATGAAGCAGGATCCATGACTCCCTTTGGTCATTCACCTTCCCAGATGTTAATATTTGGGCAGGGTCAGTTCAAAACCCACAGGGCACCAGCAATGGCACCAGCAAGGTGTGGAAAGCACTTCACCTCCCACATACAGAGCTCTAGATGGGAAAAACAAGGATGTGCAGGAATCCAGTGGCTGTGGGGCCCTGCCCTTTTACTGCATTTTGTTTAAATAGCCCTTGCCTCATGACTTGTGAGCGCTGCACTGCTGTCAGGCTGAGCGAGGAGAGCCCAGCTGGAGCAAACACAACAGCAAAGAAGGAAATGCTGCCCCAAAGATCAGCGCCTGGACTTGTTTTGCAATGGAAAGGACGCATTTAGAACATTCATAATTCGGCTACTGTGGGAAGAAAAGGGAAAAAGGAAAAATGTATGGAAAAGCCCAGCATGTAGGCTGTGAGAGCAGAGCTTTTCTCTTGGAGATTCTCAGCGTGGGTGTGAGCAGAATGCTGCTGGTGACGTGCCCACAGGGAGGGCAGGAACCATGGGAAGGTGGAAGACCAGCTCAATGGACGGCAGGACAGCCACAGCCCATCCACAACTTGATGGATGGCAGGATGGCCACAGCCTGGAGAGGGGTCTTGGGTGGACAGAGCACCCGGGGTCTGCAGCTCAGTGGATGGAGGGATGGCCACAGCACATCCCCAGCTCTGTGGATGGTGGGATGGCCACAGCACATCCCCAGCTCTGTGGATGGAGGGATGGCCACAGCACATCCCCAGCTCTGTGGATGGAGGGATGGCCACAGCACATCCCCAGCTCTGTGGATGGTGGGATGGCTGCAGCCCAGCGAGGGCTCTGCAGGGATGGAGGACACAGGGTACACAGCTCGATGGATGGTGGGATGGCTGCAGCCCAGCGAGGGCTCTGCAGGGATGGAGGACACAGGGTACACAGCTCGATGGATGGTGGGATGGCTGCAGCCCAGCGAGGGTCCCGGGCCGCAAGCTGGGCTCCCAGCCCCCCGAGCCAGCAGCCCCAGCGCGGCCCTGGATGCCCGACACGGTACTCACATGAGGTCGGGGCGGTGTCGGTGCAGGATGGCGCAGAAGGCGAGGCCGTCACGGAACGAGGTGGTCATGTTGGTGATGCTGACATCGCGGTAGCCCTCGCACTGCTGCCGGCACCACAGCTGCAGGTTCTGGATGGCCGCCATGGCCCGCGGGGAGCCGGGGGGCTCGGCGGGGCCGGGCGGGGCCGGGCGGGGCCGGGCGGGGCCGGGNGGCCGCCTCGCCTCGGGGAGCGGCAACCCCGGCACGGGGGAGACCGCACGTCCCGCTGCTGCCAAGGGCAAGGGAGTTTTCCTCTGCTCCCACACAAAAACGTCAAAACGTCCTGCCCCAAGGGGCGGCCACCGGGGAGGCGTGAATCATATTTAGTCGCCGGGAGGGATGATTTCTCCCCTTTGGAGGAGAAAAAGTTTTAAAGCATCATAAATCACCTAAATGTAGCTGTCGGCTGGGTTATCCTGAGCTGAGTGTGCGGATACATCCCCAGCATCACCAAGTAACACCGAGCGTGAGCGGCGCCGGAGCCGCCAGAGCCCCAGCGAGAGAACAAGGGCAAGGAACGGGGAAGAGGAGGGAGGACAAAGCTCGGCTGCCCAGAACCTGCCCAGAGCCTGCCCAAAACCTGCCCAGAACCTGCCCAGAGCCTGCCCAGAGGTCAACTTGTGGCCAGGGAGGGAGGCCAGTCGGGAGCAGGGGGTCTGTCCCTGCTGGGCAGCGCATCAGGTATCGGCAGTGTCATGGAATCATGGAATGGTTCAGGCTGGAAAAGACCCGCAGAGAAGTGTGGGGTGGCTGGGTGAGGGGGGAAGGAAGGCGGCCCCCGCTGCCGTCCTGCCCCGCTGGGCTCGCTCCAGCGCTGTGATGGCCAGCTCGCAACAGCTGCCCCGCAGCACAGCATCCCATGAAATAACTCACCAGACCTCATGCAGCTGGCAAAACATGAGAAAAGACAAGGTAACACGTAAACAGCTGCCTATAAATTAGGTAAAAACAATCAATAATACATGTAATATATTAACAGCATTTCTGTGACATGATATGGATAATATACATTAATATATAAATACCTCACAAATAATTCAGAGTGTTTCCATTTCATCAACAATCACTGGCCAATGTATTTACTTTATGGTAAGGATTATACATTTCATTATAAATGGCTTGCTGGGCATGTCAGCAACTTTTACATCTCCATTCACTTTATTATTAATGGTTTCCTGAACAGTAATGGCATAATAATGCACACAATGCAGCATGAATATTTGATGTGGCATCTATAGTCTCCCATTTATCATTTATAACAGGCTACAAAAACATTATAAAACATTTATTACAAATTTATAGATCACTTTATACTAAAACAAAGTTGTGTTATAAATACATTATTAATCCTTTATGCCATTTATAGGAATCTCTTGTAATAAGGCCTTAGCATATGTTGCTGCACAACTGTAACAAGAGTGGTGTTGTGAGGAGGAAATACGGCACTGTGAGGCTGCTCCCAGGTCCTGGGTGTATTCTGTGATGGAAAGCAGAAACATCTGCACTCAGAATTAATCAGACTACCAAGGGACTGATCAAAAGCAATGCTGGATTAACTCAAAGTTGGGTTTTTACCACTCACTTCCCTCAAAAAGGACACTTGCTGGAGCCCTGAAAGATGAGCTGTCCCACATTTCCACAGCACCTTTGATAAAACTGTAAAATTTACAAAAAGCCTGGCTAACAATGAGCAGCCCTTCCCATCCTCAGCTTAGGGCTTAGTGAGAAATAAAGAGGAAGCTCTGGGTTTAGGAAATGTGTCTGTGAAGTTTCTTTTTAGCAGTGTGCATCCCCTGCTGTGCTCCCAATCGCCACAGTGCAGCACTGGGAAACGAGGGGAAGGAAATGAGGTTTGGAAATGAGTGATTGCCAGTTGCCAATCATACAAACAGTGAAAATCAGCTCCTGAGTGCAGCTTTGACACAGCTGTACTTACCCCTTCCAGATTTAATGGCCCAGATGGGGTATGGCCCAGGGAATGAGACTTAGTTTTTTTTAAAAATATATTTGTTTAACATGACAATCTGTCTTCTAACAAACCCAGTTTAATGAGTCGATGCAGTTAGTCCCTTCTCATTACCTTGTGCTTTGGGAAGGGGCAGCTGGGGCTGGGTGGCAGGGGACACAGCACATGGAGAGGGAAGCCAGGCTGGGCTCAGAGCAGCTGTGATTTCCTGTGTACCACAGGCCAGCACGTTTCACCTCATCCCTCCCTGCACTGAGCCCTGCTTTTTGCTGGGACGGTTGTACCACAAATCCACGCTTGCAGACACACCAGAAGAAGAAACTATTAGTTGCTGGCTCCAAGCTGTGCATCCCAAGAGAGGGTTAGTCTGGAGGTACAGCCCTTGGTACACCAGAAGAATCAGCCCACAGGGTCCACTAAGGTGATTAAAATGACATTGCTGAAGGAGTTTACTAATGCAGTATTACTGCTGGCCCAATAATGGCTTTCCAAAGTACAGGCAGCAGAGACTTGTGCAGTGTTAGCTGGTGATTAAGGACAGCTCTGTGGGAGTTTGCAGCTATGATGAGCCTTTAATGCACCAACAGGTAAACTAACACACACTGAGAGAGGAACAGGGCAGGAAGGGAGCAGAGCTGCCTGTGCAGCTGCCTGTTACCCACAGCTGCTGTTCTCCCAGGATGTTCCTCAGGGGATGATGCTGACAAATCCTTACTCTTGTACCTCTCCTTTCTATATCTTTTCCTTTGAGGGAGCCTTATAAGTCCTTATGCTGTTTTGCAGACCTTGCCCCTGCTCACTGAGCTTTTCCCAGAGCTGCTGGGTGAGGTTTCACACCTGTGATGCACCGCTGGCTCTTGGAGCAAAGTGTGTCCTGCAGCACAGTGCCTGCCCCCCTAGCTCCCTTCCCAAATTGTGTTTGGAAGCTTGTTGGAGCAGCAATCTACAGACATGGACTGGTTTATTCTTCTCAGCTTTTAGACATTCTTCTTTCTCTTCCTGAGTCCTTTCCAGTTCTCTTCTTAGATACCACATTGCACTGGAGAAATGCTGAGTGCTTCATGACAGTTTCTATGACTTGTGGGGACTACTTTGCCATCACCTCTTAAATTTATCCTGGTTCCCATATACAGCAACCAATGGATTTTACCATTAGTAGAGGAAAAACTTAGATATCTGACTAGACCACCCTAAAGCCCAAAAAAACCGACCAGTATTTGTCAGCTTGAGGACTCAAGGGGAGGAAGGGCCCAATTCCTTGTATCAGGAAATGCCAGGTCTCATGAAGCAGAGAATCAAGTGATGCAATTTTTTATCATAAGAAAAAAAATCTTTTAACTATTGTGAGAAATCAGCTGATCAAATTGAGCTACTTCATAATTTTGCCGTGGGCTGTGTGCAGGGCTGTTCACTGCCAACAATAGGAAGTGTGTGTTGTAGCCAAGAGCTCTCATGCATCCCCGTGCCAATGGCTTGAATTAAATTGAGGGATTTAAAACAAGAAGGAAAAAGCATTTGTCTCATCAGTAACATGCCTCATCAGCTCTCTCTTCCCAGAAGGCAGCCAGGCTGACTCCACAGAGAGGGAAAGGCCCTAAACAGGGAAAAGAAAGCCTCAACAATTTCACAGCTACTCACGCAGAAATGCTTCCACATTATACCTGCCTCCCCTCAGAGTCTCACTAGTCTGACCTGCAAAAGTAGCAGGAAAAAAGTTATTATGAAATTCAAGTCTGAAGAAGAATTTCCACTTCTTCCATTCTTCCATGATTAAAGAGAAACGTGAAGCTACAGGAAGAGACATTTTGGCAAATCTCTCTGCAACACATCCCCCCAAGAAGCTCATAAAAGGTAAACCCATTATCCTAAAATCTCAAAGGACCAAAACCTGTGAGCATCAGAACAAAAGAGTGTCCTGTCACCTAGGTATAATACAACATCACATCAAAACAGAAAGAAGTGTCTCTCCCTTGTCCCTCCTACCCCACCAGCCAGGTGTCCTGCTGGCTTTTCTGGCCCCCGATGCAGTGAAATGAGGGACAGGCTAGAGGGTGATTTCAGAAAGTTATTTCCAGGCAAAGAAGATAAGAGATTGCTCACATCTTGCATCCTACACACCAGGTGATAGGAAAAATGGAAAGGGCATAAACAGCAGCTTGGCGGGTCACCAGTCCCAGGGAGCTGAAAGGAGCTCTCTAAGAGGTTGGGGGTGGTATTTCTTTCATAATGTGATTTCCCTTGTCCCCCAAGGAGGGGAAACAGGTGATGGTGATCCCCAGTCTTTGCACTGCCATGGCAGAACACTCTCTCTGGTCCTCCAGGAGCTGCAAACCTCCCCATTCTTATCAGAAAGTGAAAGCAAAGGTGTGTTTTGCACACCAAAACCTCTTTGGATCATGCAACTGGGTGAAGTGACCCCAGGTTTATCAAGGCACCACCATGGGAGCAGGACACACCCTGGAGCAGGAACTGGCTTGGGCACTATTGCCTTATCAGTAGAGCAGAGTTTAAAGCCTGTAAAACCAATCAAATTTGTTAGTGATTAACAGTGTGAACGTGCTGAAGCAAAAAAGCACTTCTTGTTTTCCAGGCCCAGTGTAGACATGAGTTTCCTTTGAGGGTAGTGAGGGTAAGTGAGGTGTTGTTCTTGTTTCACAGGACACAAAAACTTGCTCATCATTCAGCTTATTTCTGAACCCTGAAATCCAGCTGGAACCTCACCTGGAGAAGTCGGCTCTTGCCTCATGTTTCAAACTTAATAGCAATAAAAGCCTTGAGACAGAGTAACTCTAAAGGCCAGAACTTTCCACTTTTGCACTGAATTGACAGAAAAACTACAAAATTGCCTTGTTTTCACCCAGAGCAAACCTGAGACACTGTGCTTTATTAAGGAGAGAACCCTAGAATATCTATGACTGTTTAAAATTGGGACTTTTCAGTCCTGGCATAGCAGGCTGGCCACTCTGTGTCCTCCACAGCCACTGGCACCCTGTGTCCCTGTGTTGGTGCCTTGGTGGCTGCAGAACCTGAGTATGGCTTGGTGTGGGGCACTACAAGCTCTGCAAAAGAACTCATGGTAGATGTGTTTTGAGATGCCCCAAAGGGGCAGAGCACCCTTAGAGGTCTCACTCCTCTCCAAAGATACAATAAAACCATATGCATCACTTCAGATTTTGAATATCATTATTAGTTAAAAAAAAAGAGAGAGAGAAAGAGAGAGAGAGAAACGGAGGTAATGTTATTACTCTTATGGTATGTTTTCCATTATTTGCATAATTGCTTAATGCTAATAAGACAATTAGCAATTCTTACAGCTTAATAATTACCCAGCAATGACTGGGCTACTGTAGCTTAATTAATTTTTTAACTGTTGCTGGGGGTCTTGACATTTTTTGCCAGTATCTTCTGGTGTTAGAGATGGTGTTCCTGCAAACAGGCTGATACCAAAACACCACCAGCAACACAGGACAGGCAGATATGTTATTACAGAGGTCTTCTGATTTTAAAATTATGGGAAATTTCAAGCTCTATATTCTGCTACTTTATGGGCAAATTATCTAAATACAAGGACAGGCAACACAGAGAACAGTCCACCTCAGGCAAATGCTACCCCTATAACAGCCAGGCTACTTAGCTGGCATGGGGCTGGCCTTGACACTCCTGAAGTTAACAAAAGTCTTACCATTTTTAGCTTTTAGCAAACAAGTCCTCGAGTTAAGTGTGAACTGTACTGTCCTGAACTGTGGTATGGCCAGAAGGAAGTTAATTGAGGGCAGGCAGGGCCAGGATTGCATTTGTCACTGATGCAGGTCACAGATGAGGTTGGCTGAAGGAAGTGGATGGCAAGGCCCCAGGGAGCAGTCCTGGGAATAGACTCCACTCACAGACACGAGCTAATGGAGACAGAGTTTTTCCTCTCCATTTTTATTTTGCACTTCTTGCCTACTGCTCCTTGCAAGCTGAGGCTTCTCTTTACCCTTTCTCATTTCTCATGGCTGGCACATCCCAGTTGGCGGCTGTTACCTGCACACCTTTCCCTGCACTTCCACTGTTGGCACAGCAGGTTGGGCAGATTTTCCCCTGAGCTTAGTGTTGGGACTCATCCAGATCCACAATGCCCAGCATGTCCCAGAGGAACCAGCCAGAGTCAGGAACAGGCACCTCCCTGGTTTAGTCATGCCCTGCTCATGATCAAATTTACATGCTGCTCCAGGATACCCCTCACAGTTCCTGGGATGCACAACCTTGCCCAGAGCTGTGTCAAAAAGCCAGAAACCTCCAGGACATTGGCACATGTGAGGGATGGGCCATAATTCCAGCCACACAGGGCCTGGCAGGGGTGTGGTACAGCCAGGTTAGAGGTGCTGACTTGTGCCCAGCCAAGCAGTGAAGGTCCATCATGTGCATGCTGGACAAGAGCCAGCTCTGCCCTGAGCTGGGTGCAGCCACAGGATGACAAACAAACCTCTGGCCAGTTTTCCCTTCCCCAGCATGCCTCCCCCTAGCGCTGGCAAGGGATTCCTAGTGTATCTGAGAAGACAAAAAACCTCCCCATGAGACAGTACATTCCCCAGCCCCAAACACCACCTCTGGCAGCCCAGTTCTCTTTAGAAAGCTCTTGACTACAGATGATGGTAGAAAAAATCCAAACAAGCATTTTGCACCAGTTTGGGATGCGCTGCCTATGACTTGCACTGGGTGAGTCATGGGGCCCCATGGGCTTGGCCAGGAAAGACCCTGCAAACCTCCTCACCACTGCTCTTGTGATCAAGTCACAAGCTCCTGAAGATACAGAAGATGGCCCCAGCCCCAGGAGGAGCCTGGGAGAGCTGTGAAGGGTGACACTGTCAGCTCAGCCGGGATGGGAGAGGAGGTGCTCAGCCAGGCAGAGATGGAAGTTACAGAGCACAGATTACAGGCAGGCAAGTGTCAGGGCATTATACCACTGCCACCAAGCATTTGAGAGCTGTCACAGCTGCCTTCCCTGACAGCAGGGATGGGCTCCTGCCCTGAGCTGTCTCCACACAGCCAGGCACCCTCTGACAGCCCTGTTTTCAGCACTGATCTGGTTTGATGATGTGCTTCAAGCCAAGGCAGCCTGCTTAGCTCCACTGGGTCCAAGCAGAGGATGGCAGCACAGAAAACACATTGTGGGAACCTTCAACACAGCAAAAAGGAGACATCAGCAAATCACAGATGATGATTTTTGTACTGGGAGATCTATGGAAAGTCTCAGTTCCGCAGAGTAACTTCCACCCACATCATATCCATTTGACTTCATTTCCTGATCTCCCAAAAGGTGATTGCTGCTGCTGCTGTTAAAGAGATGCTCCTTCCACTTTCCCAGACCTATCTCTTTCCACACAGCTCTGCAAAGCCTGCCTGTTCTGGACTGAGGGGTCATGAAGTAGTTCTGCCAATATCCAAGCGTGCTCTGCTACTGTCACCCAGGTATCCTGGAGCAGGTTTGCTCACCACAGGCATTGCAAAACAGACACAGGACAATTTGGGACCAACCACATTGTTTGGTTTTGCCTGTAAATGTTTCTAGTTGCAGCCCCAGAGTGGAATTTCTGGAAAGCCCCAGCTGCAGAGAGGATCTTCACCTAAGCACCACTCTTATGTTTGACTCACTGTCTTTGCACAACAGTCTTGAGACATCTTCCTTGCTCATTGACTCAGAGTCCTTAAAAGCCCTTTTCCAGGAAGTCCCACAAGCTCCCAGCTGCTCTAGGCCCACAGCAGCACCAACAGAACTACCTCCCTGCTCTGACAAACTGAGCAGTGCCTTAATGATGTGTGCTAAGGGACTAAAGCAAGGGTTCCCAGTGAGATTACTGGCTCCCCTTGGACAGGCGTTAATCCTGCTGTCACTGAGCCCCTCAGGAAACCCATTCCACTGACTTGATCTCCTTCAGCTGTTCCTCCACATAATTTATATGGAGCTAATTGCCACAGTAGTGGCTCTGGATGCGAAGCAGACGCTGCTGAGGAAAAGAGCATGTTGCATCCATAACTGATGGCTCTAATCTCTGTTTAAAGACAAGGCTACTTAAGAGTTGATGGGAGGTTCAGTTCTCCCCCTTTTCTTCTCCATTTCTCTGCAAAGCCAGCTGGACATTCATTCATATTTTGACACACCAGCTAAAGTGCTCAGCTGTGGTACTCCTCATGTGCAAGACCAGACAATATTTCCCCACCCAACCACCTCTGAGGTCACAACTGTCCCTGCCACCAGCAAGGAGATATAGATAAAATTCCTCTAGGATGTTTGTCTTTACTGTATTAGTGTTTCTCTACTAACAAGTGGAGCAGAGGAATTGAGACAAATGGTGATTGAGAACAAACTGGTGATCAGAATTAAGTGAGGCTGGAGAACAAGAACACGGAGCAGTAATTTCTCTGGAGCAGGGAAAAGGAAGATTTCCTGTCCTCAAATGACAGCTGGCAAATAAACCAACACCCCTATCAGCAGGCAAGGACCAGACAGCAGTGGTCAGAAGAGTCACAGGGAAGAACTGGCAGATCCCAGCTGCTTGTGCAAAGCCTCCACTGTGACAGTGGCCAGCTGCTAGGATGTTTGCTGATGTGCCAAGAAGTTTGTTTTATTTGTTTTTAAACAAAAATTTTCCAAGGAAACTCTTAAAAGTTGTCCTGTCAGCAGCTAGTGCTGACCCAACTCATCCATGATACCCCACTGACCCTTCCAAATCTGCTCAATTTCTTGCATACTCTGCAAAAGGCCAAAACACTCTGTGAGCACTAGGCCATGGAGACAGGTCTTCCAGAGATGCTTTGTCTAGAATAACAAGAGACTGAAGAACAGGGAGAGAGGGATGTCAAGCTATGCCCAAGGGAGCAGAGAAAGGCACAATGGAAACAAAGAGAATTTTAATTATAAAATAAAAAAAACCACCCACACACAGAAACCAAAATGGTCTTTCCTCCTGCATAAATCTGCATGTTCTCTCCACACAGAGTGCAGACAGTTCAAGTGCAAGGGCCATCACTCACTCCCTTGTGCTCTCCCACCAGCTCTGCCTTCTTGGAGAGACAAAAAACCCCAAACAACAAACTGACAGCCACTGCCCCAAGACACCACGAAGGAAGTGGTCCCTGTTTGGCACAATGTTTAGGAGATTTTTCTCCCACAATAATGGCATCTTAGCCAGCCAGACTGATCCTTGCCCCTTTCTGATCTTCAGTCAGCACCTTCTTCTTTTCCAGCACAGTCTGGCCTGCCACGTCATCAATTTGATCCTCCAGCACATGGGTTGCAATACACTGTTCTTCTTACAGGGCTGTAATGCAGCTGATGAATCCATTAAATTAGTTCCCCTGGAAGTGGAACTCCCAGAATCACATGTTCATATCATGGCCTCCATGTGCAGAATCTTCAAGGCCTCTGAGATCTGAGAGCTGGTGTCGATCTGGCCGTACATGCCCACCAGGAAGGCCCTGTGCAGCAACACTGCTGCATGTTCTGGGAAAGGGAAAGGCAGAGTGAGGACTGGCCTGAGGGCTCCATGTGCAAGAGCAATCCACCAACAACCACTGGGTGAGCATTTGCAGCTGCACGAGAAACCTCTCCTTCCATAAGAACTTGGCACAATCCCCACTCGAACAGCTCTGTGGGTTTGTGATCATGTGAGAGGTCACAACTCACAGAAAACTGTAAGGGAGCAAATCTAGTTCAAAGAAGCCCCCCTGATCTCTGTGACAAATCCCCCTTGTGAAGCTCAGCCCACAGCTACTATTGGTATTGACAGCCTGGCCTAAGCAACAGCAATCCATGGCAACTTCCCAGGGGAGCTGTTTTCAGCTCAGGACCACAGCTTTGACCCTTGTGAGGCCACCCATGCCCAAAGGTGGCTGATTTCCACTCACCCTGGCAAAGGAGGGTGTATTCAGGCAGGTTCCTCAGCGCTGTCTGCACCACCTCGAAGTCTCGGCTGCCGAGGCAGTACATGTAGGTGGGCAGGAAATCTGCAGCAATGCTGGGAGTGGAACATGACAGTGTCAGAAATCTGCAGCAATGCTGGGAGTGGAACATGACAGTGTCAGAAATCTGCAGCAATGCTGGGAGTGGAACATGACAGTGTCAGAAATCTGCAGCAATGCTGGGAGTGGAACACGACAGTGTCAGAAATCTGCAGCAATGCTGGGAGTGAAACATGACAGTGTCAGAAATCTGCAGCAATGCTGGGAGTGGAACATGACAGTGTCAGTACAGTCCAGATCAGGCAGCACAGCCTCAGTCCCAGTGGTGCTCACCTGGGGTTGTTCTGGATGGAGCGCAAAGCCAGGCTGAAGGCCAGGTTTCGGCAGGAATCCTCTGATGAACTCATCAGCTTCTGTAGGTTTGTCTGAAAGATGGACAAATGTGGATCACAGGGCCATTCAAGGTGCACAAACTCCTCAGACTGGCATTACTCCCCCTCCACACCAATCCAGCCCAACACAAATCCAGCAGGTACCGGCTGACCCCAGAAATCCATCTTTTTAAGACAGATTATCCTGCTTTTGAATACTTTAAAGAACTCTTCTGGAATCTTATTTCATGCAGGACAGATCAGTTTTCCTTAGTTTCCAGCTTATTCAACAGAACTGTTCTGTTCTGTTCTGTTCTTTCCTTGCTCTCGGAAGAGGACAGAGGTTTAATTCTTCCTCTGACATAATTCAGATGATGGTTGAGCCAGTATGCAATAGAGGGCAATATTGTCTGCCCTCAGCAGGGCTAACAGAAGACATTTTACTCCTAAAGTGCTGCAACAACCATCCAAAAAGCAGAGGATGAGAAGTGATTAAGCTGGCTGTGCAACAGACTCGGCCGAAAAGAATCTTTTCCTTCCAGTGGCAGTTTGAGACACCAATACTCACAGCAAAAAAGGCAAGAATTTCTGGCCTCCGTCTGGACATCTCATCAATGTCTGTCAGCACCTCAAGGATGTCTGGGAGAAGACACAGGTTGAAAAGGTGACTGAAATTCACTCATCCAGCAAAGAATCCTTTCTTTTTCCCCACAAAACCAACCTCCCAAGCCATCAAGTTTTCCCCCTTGCACAGAGAGATAGTGTAATAAAGGCAGTTCTTCAAAAAGGAGACCAGGGAAGTGCCAGATCAACACAACCAACCTGCCCAGGCAGAGGAAGGAATGTAATGGGGTGAGAGGTTTCAGTTTCAGATCACCTTCTTCTGTAACTAAAGACCTTCACAGAGTGTCTCTTTAAAAAACAGGGTACAGGCAGAACTTTTTTGTCCTATTCTAGCTTGGAAGGAAAACTCTCACAATTTAAGTTTGAACACAGGACACCTGTAATTCTAGAAGACCTTTGAAGAAGATCATTGTTCCCATATGCCAGGTTAACATGGTTTTCTACCATGAAGGACATCTGGAGATTTCTAAAAAATCCTGCTTCTCATCAGTTTGGTATGTCATTCCTAAGAGCACTTCAGACCTGGCTTGAACTGCAGCACTCCTTGATTTACTCATACTGTCTTCCAAAATGCTTAAAGATCTTGAAGAGCCTCAAAGTAGAGGCCACTGAAGTACTGCTGACCTAAGTGATAACAGAATTGTAGCAAGCCTCTTGTCTTCAGGAGGTTTTGGACAAGTTAATCCAAAAATGGAACAACATCCTAACTGCTGCTGACTTCCAAACATAAGACTGAAACAGGAAACCATGCTGCTGCTCACAGATAAGTAGCAAGGTTGACAAATGTCTGCATTTCCCGTGTCTTTGCACAGCTCTACAGGTCCTCACTCACCCTCCACTGTTTGGCCTCTGGAGAGCCTCTTCATATATGGGGCCATTTCAGCCGGTGTCAGGGGAGTGAAGAGGGACACACTGACCAGGGGGAGAGAGCCAGCAGCTGCTTCATCTGTGGGGAGAGAGAGACAGCAGGGCACTCCTGACAGCCTGTGGACTGGCCAGAATTCCCCCCCAGTGCAGTGGTGTATTGTGAGCCACCAGCAATGCTGTGATACAATTCCTGGCTCTCACAATGTCTCTAATCTCACTGCACCTCCTGTAACCCCCTCAGCTGACACTGAGAAGGAAGCTTCACAAGCTCTTTTAATACTGAATAATTCTGCCATATAAGCTGTGCAAGCTGTAAACAGTGGAAGAATGGGTGTACCCTTAGAGTCTCCCCAGCAGGTCAATCCTTAAGTGTGGATTAAGAAGCCAAAATCCACGACCAGGAAACTCACCCTTGTTAAGGGCTGTTCTTCTGCTCCAGTACCACTGTCAGGAAAACAAATTAACCCATCCCAGATACTGGTTCCCAACTGCTGAGCACACAAGTGCCATTCTCCACTCTAAACACATTGAGCTGTTACAGGAACAAGCACAGTATACACCCAACAAAAACATCTATTCTCCAAAACAGACTGCAGGTGCACCAGCTGGAATAACTCTTCTCCCACCCAGACTCACCATCCTTCTCTTCATCAGAGCCCCTGTCCAAGGTGCCACTCTTACTAGGCAGACTCAGCCCAGCCAGGAGGGACTTCAGCATTGCTAGGTCACTGTTGTCTGATGACAGGTCACTGGGAAAAAGAGGTGGCGTGTTTGGCTTTCAGTAGCAAAAACGACATGAGCACAGATACGTACACTGAAAAAAAGAGCTTCTCAGAAGCAGAAACAAGATTTTTCCTTTCTTTGTAACTGGAACTCAAATGCTTTTTTCCCATGTATCTGTAGGTGGGACCCTGCAGCCACTGCTCTGGGGAAAGACTCTCCAGCTGCCTCTCTAGAAAGGTTGCAGGGCACTATAATACCTCAATACAGCATTTAGGCCATCCTGTGAATTAAAGTAATTTTGTGACTTCCTTGGGCTCAGTTCTCACCTATAAAGAAGAGATATGCTGCTCATTTCAGCAGAGACTTAAGGGAGCCAAGGGTGAAAAAGTGCCATATTAGCAACTACTCTGTCACATCCTCTTGCTGCCTTTTCTCTAAATAGCTCCTGGCAATCTGACTGTGCATGGGCTAACAGGAATAAGGAAGCTTACTGGAGTGGATCCGAGTGCTTCTGCAAGAAGGAGACAGCTGCCTGGGCATTGCATGTGATGTACTTGTGGATAAACTGGACAAACTTGCTGATGAAGGCAGCCAGGTGCCGTGAGGATTTTCTGTAGTTCTGGGAAAGAAAGGATCAAGAAGGTGAGAATTAACCAAAAAAAAGCAGCAATGCACTGCCCCATCCTGCACCTCTGGGTACCAGGGAGCAGTTTCTTGATCTGCCTCCTCTTCAAGCTCTCCAAACTACTTCACGCACTTTTTTGTTCTTAGGCATTTAGGAAGGCTTTCCCTTCAAATGAGAAGCACCAAGGTTGGCCCTGTGTTACATAAGCTTCCCCATCTAGTGGCCAGCAGCCGGCACACGGAGGGAAGCAGGGATTTTCCTACCAGCAGCAGACGGATGAAAGACAGGAGACAGTCCCAGAGTGCCGCCTGGTGCTCGTTCTGGAACACCTGCGGCTGCAGCAGCTCCAGGATCCCCAGGACATGGATGAAGAAGGTC
Organism: Anthoscopus minutus; assembly: GCA_013399455.1. Lineage (NCBI taxonomy): Eukaryota > Metazoa > Chordata > Aves > Passeriformes > Paridae > Anthoscopus > Anthoscopus minutus. Next base: position 239,456 of record VWYI01043095.1, read on the forward strand.
AAGTGGTTCTGCTGCCTGAACTCCTGGAAATTGAGGTGAACACGGCCATGCAGCAGTGCTGCAATCATTGGCAAGTGCCTGAAACACCAAAGAAGAAAATCTAGGCTTAGATCTCTCAAGAAAGTTACATGTTACCTCAGTTCCCGGAAGGCAAAATCCCTTACTCTCTCTGAGTTCTGGTCTTGATCCCTATATCAATAGATTCAGCAAGCCCCATATGCTGTTCCCTAGTCTCCAATTCCAAGATTATTTCCTGACAGACACAAGGTGTTGCCTCATTGTAAAAGCTGTAACTTTGCTACTTTTTCTCTTGACTTCTATACATGAAGGTGAATTCTCTCACCACCGTTGTGACTGCTCCAAGTTTATTCCCTTTCTAGGACAAGGGTAGATGCTTTTCAATAAGCCCCAGCCATACAGAGGGAGAGAGAGGTACCTAAGGAGGAGGATGGGATGAGCCACAGCCAACTTCCTGCAGGCCATATTGGCATCCCACACGCGGCTTTCAGACGACTTGGAGTCACTGGTGTCTGCGAGGAGGTTAATGAATCTGTGAACCAGGCCATCAAGCTGGAAGAAAAATAATGAGCAAACTGTTAAGAAGTTTAATGTACAAACCAGCCCCTGGCTCTCCAGCAGTGTTTCCCAATCCCTTTCCAGCTACACAGGGGGGTTAACAGAAATTATTTTCAGGTAGAATCTGTGAGTAGATGCAGTGTTCCAGCTGGCATGGGATCTGAAGTCCACAGTCCCTACAGACATCAAAGCAGGATCAGATGCCTGCACACTCGTGCCTTACAGAAGCCTTTGGCACACAGAAGCTTGTGGAGCTGATATTATTTTATAGAAGGACACAGCAAAATAAACCACACCAGAACTCTCTGCTGTGGAGAGTGCAGGCAGGGATGGGGTAACAGAAAAGCAAAATAAAGAAACGAAAGTCACCCAGGAAGCTTTTGCCAGCCCTCGCCATCTAAACTAAGCACCAAGGTAGCTTCCATTCTGCATACACAACTGTAAAGGGGCTTTCTAATGCCTCTACCTTTACCTTGCAAGTGCTGCTGTCTCTGGCTCCTTCACTGGTAAGAAGCATCTCAGGCATAGGCACAAGGAGCTCAGGCAATTGCAGATATATCTGCAGCAAAAGGTCCTGGCAGCATTTGCCCACAGAGCTAAAGGAAAAAGGGAGAGGTCAGCCACTGGCTACTACATTAGTTCAACCAGCAAACATCCCAGACCCATCAGACTAGTAACAGCCTTCCTGCATGTGGCAAACAGATCATGTGAAAACACAGGTATCACTGATCTCAGCCAGTGTTTTTTAAGTCTTTGCTTCTTTTGAACAACTTAAATCATTCACCTTCCACAGAGATCCATCCACAGATCTGGGGATCCATCACGAGGCCATTTGGAGTGAGAAAACTGCAGTTCCAAAGGGCACAGGACAAGAAAGCTCTGCTTACATCTCCAGTGCAGAGTTCCTGCATGTGGTACTCACGGTCAGCCCCATCCCAATTGGAAAAGAAGTCATAACCACAACTATTCAGACTAACCAACATATTCTCTACACATCTGAACCCCCTGTAGATCCCTGATATAGTCTGTACTGAGGGAGGAGGTAGAAAGCAACAGTTACTCAGAATCTTTCCTAATATTATCATAAGCAAGGTTGGAATTAGGTCAGTTCCTTTCACTGCCATAAAAACATCATCTTCCTGTTCTTTCCACAGTCCTAAAATAGCTGTTAGGAAACAATTTGGTCTCCATTCAGCTTTGAAAGCAAGTCTGAAGCAGGATGTATTACAAGCAGTGACTCAAGCAATGAGTAGACAAGAAATCCCACGTTAGGAACTAGCAATTAAAAATAACCACTGCCTTAAAGAACAAAAGGAAAAAACCCAAGCATGTCAAGAATTTCATTCTGAAATCCTAAAGCAAAAGGGCCCTTAAATTTCAGTTTTGAAGTCAGCTTCCTGGTCTGAGTACCACTTATAACCACTAGTTATTCCCCCAAACCTCAGGAAGGATAGTGTGCACTTTTCATACAGGCTGTGGAACATGATATTCTTAATGAAGACATACTGGCAAATCTCATTATTACCTGCCTGTGCCCAAGAACTTCCAGCAGACAATGCTCCTTATTTGCAGCCTCACCTGCTTCCCCACTGCTGGATGCAGCTGGTCAAATATTCTGTTACTTTTTTGATGTTCTCAAGGTCTCCATGAGAACAACTGAGCAACAATGGCAGTCGAGACTGGATGAGTGTGCAGGAGGCCTCGTCAGTGTTCTGGTATCTGGTCTCTGCTTCAGCCAGGATCAGCTCCACCATGCTGATCAGTTCTGATGCCTTCAGGTGGAGCACAAATTCCTCACGGCGCTTCTGTAATGCAAGAGAATACCTCAAATGATTCCACACCGAATTCCAAGATCCTTAGTTCCTTCTGGTCATACCTTTCCCAACTGGAATGGAACATCTTAGAACCAGACTTAGAACAGCTCCATATCTAGAGCTCTGAAAGCATCACAGCCCCCAAATAAAATAACTTTACACCTCCTCTATGTCTTCATTTACTTCCATCTCAGCACATGTGATGGGTCAGAAAGCATAATTCAGTCACCAAACCAAAGAAATGCTGTATAGAAGAGACACAGCCTCCCCTTCTTTGTAAAACGGCAATTGTCCCATGCTGGGTTTTAGCTTGCCTGCCACTCTAGCCTTGTGCCTTTACCAGATATTGTGGCAATTGCTGCAGGGGAAATGCCAAGTGGGCAAACTTTAAGCGCTCCTATCGGTTTTTTGGACTCTAAATTGCCACTGTAATATGTAACAGCAGAGCAGCTAAGTAACCAGCTGAGGTACAGGCAGCAAACTTGGCACGCTGCACCTGAATCACTCCAGCCACCTCTTGGCCATGGAAAAATCAGGCACTGTGAAAACATTGCCTCTCACTCCATCCAGATAGAATCTTGGAGGAACTGAACCAGTACCTGAGGAGTTCTCTGGTCCCTTCCCTGCCAGATTCGAGGAATGTGAATACAGGCCCACAGGAAATCCAAGGATGCAGCTGGGTCAAACCTGCCAGAAGACAAAAGAAGACAGATTTGCAACTGGAGTCAACACAACCCTCGGGCAGCACACAAACACATGGAAGCGTCACTAAACATGATGAGTGCTGTGAAGAAAGAAACATCTGCAAATGTAAAAATAGGATCTATTAAGTCCTGAGAAGGGGGTTGGTTCTGTTCCCAGATTATGACTAAATAGTTGTTGCAATAAGCACAGCACAGTGTACAGAGCAGAACAAATGGCATTCAGCAAATATGAGGGCTATGTGGAGCCTTCACAAAGCCAGGAGTTGGTCCTCAACACAAACAGCTGGTACAATCAGACCAGTGACCTTACTGTCCCTATCACAGCAGTCACCTTGAACTGAGAAATTCATGTAATTTTGAGCAAGAAATTAAGAATAAAATAATAAATTTAAATACTACCAGTTTTATAAGTATTGCTGTTATTAGGTGTTAGCATTTCCTGGTTCACAACTGTAATAATACGACTACACTAGAACTTCAGTTTTTGAAAGCTGTGTATAGAAGCTGAGAGCGAGGGCTGCTGCAGAGATCCAAACTGGGAGGCTGATGTCATGAAAGGTTTAGAGAAAGACTGGAAATGGAGTTTAGTACAACCAAAAGATCAATCAGAGCCTGCCCAGGTACAGAGACAGCCCTCAGTTTGCTATCCAAGCCATCCTGCACACCCTGTGCTCATAAACATTATCAACAAAGGCAATGCAAGATGGATTACCCACAATTAGCACTTCCTGGTTAGAACACAACCAAGTCTTTATGTGCTGCTTCCATCAAACAGTAAGTAATACTTATATCAGTATCAAATCAGCAGGACTGAAATCTGCATCCTTCTCACAAAGTCCATTTTTGGCTGACTTACATCTCCTGGCAGACACATCATGAACATGGCAGGTCTTGCTCTCTCAGACAGAGCTGCCCAACTCAATCCCTTGGCTAGACCTGCCAAACAAGACTCACCTTTGCTCCCTGTTCCTGCCAAGCAGAAGCCTGATGCACTGGTGCAGTGTGGTCCAGCTGGACTGGTGAGTCAGAAGAGCCAAGAGGTACGGGCGGAAGGAGGGCACCTGGGACCCTGCCTGGAAGCACCAAAAGAGGAAGAGATGTAATGAACAGCTCCTGGTAGCAAGGTGGGTGTAGGAGATGCCAGGTGTATTGCAGAAGGATGACAATCCAGGAGGGCAGACAGCACAGACCCCAAGAGGATTTTAGGGCAGCACTTTCTGACAGAACATGGCATCAGATGTGAAATTCAGTTTCAGCCTCCTTAACTTTGGCATGGCACTTTGGGCAAGCTATTAATCTGTCTGCAAAAATACCAACAAAAACACTGCTGCCTGGGTTGTTTTGGGACCATGTTGTGTCTGTAAAGCACTTTGAGAGCCCTAAATGAACACAGCTGAGGAAATATAAAGATAAGAGGAAACATAAGCCCTGCCCTAAGGAATGTGAGCATTGCACAGAACTGTCCTCCTAGTCAGCCTGTACTGCTCTGGAACTCATACAGTAACCTGCAGCAAAACATAAAACTACCCCTTCCCTGTTTCCTGGTGCAGGGAAATGACCCCAGAAAGTCATTACAGCACAGCAGTCCCTCTGCCCAACAACTCTTACTTTGTTCCAGGAGAACAGTAGCTTCTGCTGTAGATCAGGGCAGCTGCTGATGACCTCTGGATCCAACATCTCCAGCCAGTCATTGAGAAGGCCAGAGGCAGGCCCTGGCCAGGCTGATTCAGCACTGAGGACAAACCAAGGCCAGTGTCACTGGTGATACTATGCACCCAGACCTACCTATGAATTCCCATCAGTGCCTTAGCTCACCTGCAACTGTCCACCTCCTTCTTTACTGGTGTTTCTTCTTTGTCCTGGAGCAACAAGGAGCACACCACAGCAATTGGTTTCATGGCAGGACACCTGGCAGTGGTCTCAACAGTAGCTGAGAAGAGGACAGTCAGGAGCTCCTCCAGGTACGGAGAGTGGGTTTCAATCAGACCTTGAAGGACTAGAAGAGGGAGAAAGATGCCACTCATTAGGAGTGGCAGTCATCAGGACGTGGTGAAAGGTATGGAACTGTGCAAGTATTATTCCTGATAGCCCAGCTCAGTGAGGAAGAGGGAAGCCATTTTTATCTGGGATAGAAGGCTTCTATTTCTCTTTTTGTTAGTGGAAACCAACAGTTTGCTCAGAGACAAAATCCCAGCCCCAGATCACAGTTTATAAACAGTGGGGGAAAGTAGGTGATACAAGATAGGGCCAAGCTAAGATTAGTACCCATTTTCTGATCCAGGGAGAAGGCAGATTCCCACAGCCTGCACAGCAGGCACTGCTTTGCTGGGCTGGAGTTCAAAGAAGGAGAGCAGAAGGACATTCATACCTTTGCTGATGAGCTCTGGCTCCACATTACACTTCTCTCCTGATTTCAGGGTTGCAATGATGGCGCAGACCGTGGAGCTGATCAAGTCAGGGTCACGACGGAAAGAAAGAGCTTCTGTGAGGTGCAGGAAGCCACCTCGAACTGCAACAAAATCACAGCACTGGCATCACAGGGACAAGCCAGCCCCCACAACAAACTTCCCTCCTACAGATTCCCCATGTGGCTCCAGGGCACAACCACTCAAACATACAAATATACATCCTACTGCCATTTATGGCCACCACAACCCTGGACAGCTCTCCTGCATGTTACAGGGACATGAGGCTAAGGAAAAGCTCTGTAACCACAAACCCATTTCCAGGCCCAAGCTCTTGGTTAGACTCCTGCTCCCAGGGGATGGCAGATTACAAACAACATTACAAGTCATGATGTGACCTTGTTCCAGAGGGGCATGCTCATCTACCAAAACTAAAGCTCACACAGAATTCCTGCCCTGAGAAATTACAAGTTTTCCCTGAGAGACCTGCTGTGCTTGGTGAGATGCTACCAAGTATCTACTACAAGCCCCCAGAGCTAAGACACTTACTCACAGCCTCCAAGAGTTTCTGTAGCATCGTGTGCTACTTTTATAACTCCTTTTGTCACTTGTCTAAAAGGCTGCCCATGGCACCTCCTGCTCCAGGTGCAGTTTTATTTGTCTCTTTCCTGTCCCACTCTGTCCCCTCTGAGTCCCACAAGCGGCTCAGTGCCAGTACCATCACTGATCCTGTGCCTTGAGGAGTATTGCACAGCGAAGGCCTTCAGCTGAGCTCGCAGGGGACCATCTTCCACAGCAGGGTTCTCCAACCACTGCAGCATCTGCATGAGCACTTTGAAGAAGAGCGAGGAGAAGGCAGTGTCCTGTGGCACGAAGCGCTGGGAAGAAATTCTTTATAGTGAGGGTAGTGAGGCACTGGCAGAGATTGCCCTGAAGTTCTGGACTCCCTATCCCTGGTAGTGTTCAAGGCCAGGTTGGATGGGCTTGGAGCAACCTGGTCTAGTGAAGGCTGCCCCTGCCCATGGTAGGGGAATTGGGGCTAGGTGATCTTTAAGATCCCTTCCAACCCAAAACATTTTATAACTCTATTAATTAGACTTCAGCTCTCAAACTGTAAATGTCCTGGCTTGCAAGACATGTCCAATGCTACAGAACAGCACAGACTAGAGATCCCAAAACAGCAGAGACCTACAGCTGTAAATGCAAAAAACTGGTACCAGGGTAGGTAAGGCACACTAACTCTGCAGGTAATCTCAGCAGCGCTAGGCTAACATGGTCAGGCAACCTGAGCTTAGCATTACAAAGTGCACACACAGCAGAGCAGATGCACTGAAGAGTTCCCATTTCTCCCTTATCCCCCCCCACCTTTATGCTCCCAAATGGATTTCCCATTTCTCCTTCACCCCTTTATGAAAAGCTCCCAAAGCCACTCACGTGGTACTGGTAGAGCTGGCGCATGAGCGGGCAGGAGATGAAGTGGTGGCGATGCATGGCCATGACCAGGGCGCCGCTGTGCGCGGAGTTGAGCAGTGCAGCCATGGCCTGCAGCAGCCGTGCCGTGATCCCGCTGGCCGTGATCCCACTGGCTGTGGTCCCACTGGCTGTGGTCCCACTGGCTGTGATCTCACTTGCTGTGATCCCACTGGTAGTGATCCCACTCTCTGTAATCCCACTCTCTGCGATCCCGCTGGCTGCAGCCCCTTGGCGGATGTGAGCCAGCTCCTGCCCCAGTGCCTGCTGCAGTGCCAGGGCCAGCGGCCGCAGGCTGGAGTTCTGCCACCGCGGGTCTGGGGTCAGTGGGAAAAGCTGGAGGATACAAAAGGGAGTTTATGACAGACAGTTTATGTATTTATGACAGACAATGAGAGGATTGCTCTACCATGAACACCTGAGGCAGAGGAGCGATTTACTTCATACTGTTACACTGACTGCAGGCTAATGGGAACCTTCTGATACAGCTTCTTCTACATTCTAGTGCCTGGCACATGAACATAAGCAGCATCTCTGCAACTCCAACATGACTATCAACACTGATGCTGCAGAGGAATCCTACTACCCAAACACCAACAACTGACTTGGCCAATTAATTCCCTGTAGGCTCCTACTGCAGTCAGCGGAGGGAGGGAAGCACTGTAAGAAGACAAGCCAGAGTACAAATGCTGTTTGCATACAGCTTTGCTGCCAGGGCCCTGTGAGCATTTCACAAATCCTGCATCCACTGCTGAGAGGAAAGGCACTATGCACAGAACAAACAAGGTGCAGAGACAGCAACATGCTAGTAGGCACTGGCAGTACTAGGCATGATCAAAAGCCATCACGTTCCAACTACAAGAAAAAATTCCTGCCAGTATCAACTCCACTAGGCTGTAATGGCACAGCCTCATTGCATCAGGGCTTTCATATTTATTGCCTGCAAACACTGCAGGATAAGGAGTCACAAGATGCAAGTATAAGAGAAATGGATTTTGTAAAGCTGCTGCAGGGAAGCAGCTACTCAGCTGGAGGTTGTAACAGTACCTGCAGAAAGATGCCAGCCAGATCATCTTCTGGGCCCAGAACACGGACCTGGCTCAAGGCCCGGATCCGACTCTGACTTTGAGAATTTTCAGGACTAGACTTTGACCTTGCAGTCTCAGCGCTGTCTGCAAGAAGAATAAAAGGAAAGAAAGTAAAATGCTGTTAAAGTAGATAGCATCTGGAGCCCCTACACCAGATCACCTTCAGCTTTACAGTCTCTAACTACTGAGGAATTCAGCAGCTTTTCTCTTAATTTCAAGCAAGACCTACTTTTCCATATGACTCAGAAAATCTCACTGTAATAAACTCCAAAAATACTGGAATTTCTCTCTTTGCCAGAAGCAAAAATCTCTAGCAATGACTGGTGTCTAACTGTAGCTTGTTGGTTTATTGCAACACAACTGCTTTTTAAGACATCTCTGCCTGCTCCTCTCAATAGCAACAAAGCAGGGAAGTTCAGAAGATGACTTGGATATTTAGGCTATCCCACACAGTACCTCGGCGGGCTGGTAAGGAGGCAGTAAGCAGGGAGTGGAAAGTCTGGCCTCCTGTTGCTCCTCTCTCATGTTGAACCTCCACAAGATGAGCCATGTAGTCTGAAAAAAGGAGGAAATAAGAGCACATCATCATCTTGCCCTCTTCAGTAAAGCAGGGCAGAACTGGCTGTTTGTACAGCTCCCACAAACAAGAGAATCTGCTGTTCCCACAGACTTTGTAAACATGATGCCTTGAAAACTTTGTTTCTTTTACAAAGTACCTTCCAAAGTACTTTTTGACTCTGGACATTCCAATCCAAAAAAATTCTTCTCTATTTTGGGAAATACAGCCAAGGGCCACCCAGATGTCCACAGTGATAACAAGCTGCCAAAGCAGCCTGTGCACAAAGTTTGCTGAACAGCTTGGATTAGAGATACTCATGGAAACTGTTCAAGAAAAGGTTAAATGCTGAGTCAGCCTCATCTGTAGCTTACTCTTGTCCATGATGTTCTGCTCCAGTGTCTGTGGGTCATGAGATACTGCCTGATCCAGGTACTGCAGAAGTTTGCTCATGCTGGAAACTGGGATTCCAAAGGACTGAACAAAGAGAAGCAGCTGCTGTGGCTCCAGGTCCTGCAGGGCTGAGAAAGAAAAACACTGAGTCCTCAGACCTCTGAACTGCCTATGGAGGGTCATCTTTATTACCTGGTCTTTATGCTTTTGTCTGGACCAACAGTGACACGTTAATGACAGGGCTGCAGAGAGCCTAAAGCCAGAAATCTGACAGCTGCCTACTATATGTTCTTTCCTCTGCAAATCATTGCTGCCTTATTGCATCTTCCAGTTAATTCACTCACTGGCTAATCTGATCTTCTGTTTAATTTTATTAGAACCTCAGTAATGCAATCATTTGTATTAAAAAATAACTTCCACCCTATCTCTTGATGGCTGCAGGCAGGAATTATTGAATAATTCAATCACGGGCTATAGACAGCTGTCATTTAATTAGTAAAATGGGATGAAAGCTCTGAATACCAAGAAGAAAGAGAGCACTGATGAGTGATAGGAGGACCAGAGTAACCAGAGGTTTAGCTTACATCCTTAAAGCATAGCTTTCCACAGTGCTCTGCCTGTTGTCTGGTGATTGCATAGCTTAGTTCCATGTAAATTGTTGTAAAAGAGATGGGACCTCAATTAAAAGTCTGCCATTCCTTTAAAATACACAGAAAAGGGAATATCCATTCAGACTCACTCCTCTACTTCAAAAATAACAGTGATAGATGGCTCCACCCAAAGGCATCCAAGTAGGATGGCTGGGCACATTTGAGCAGGGAAGCCTCTCCCTTTCCTTTCAGCAGGGTTTGAAAGACCAACAAACATGCCACAGGCTCACCTGCATCAACGAGACGTGGGACCTCGGAGCGGATCATCCTCAGCTTCAGCCAGTCAGGGAGCAGCAGAGCCTCCTCAGAGGTGTCAACCAGAAATGCAGTAGGAAGGGGCTTTTTCTCAGGGAACCATATATCCAGTAAGGTGTAAAAATCACCATCCCCTGCTTAAGGGTGGATAAAAAATTATTTCCCATGTTCACAAGCACCTAGAACACCCTGCCCTTCTTGATCAATATGCCAGAACACACCACTATTTTGGTATTTCCAGCTGTCTGCAGAAGGCAACAAAAAAAAAATCAGCCTGCAAATCCTTCACTCTCTGCAGCAATATTTTGAATAAATCTTACAGCTACAAACAAATACTGCAAGGGTCAAGCCTGTGAGTACAAGGATTAATACCAGCCTGACCTGCTAGGAGACAGCAGACAGAGAAAAGTTACCCTGTATTGACCATTACCCCCTAAAAAAATCTGAGCATACTTCACCAACCTTGAGGTGGCCCCAGTGTCAGGAGAATAACCATGGCATGGACCACAAGGATGTGCATGGTGGCTGTTTCCCCACTAGTCCAACGAAGGAACACCTGATCCTGGGACTCTGACTGGAAAAAGGCAGGAAAAACAGGATGAGCAAAGGTGGGGAGAGAAACAACATATGAGAATGAACAAATTTAGTTAGACCATAGTTCCAAGCATCTCCAACTGTAGCCACAAAAGATACTTGGGGAAAAGTTAAAAAGGCTTTTTACAAACATATAGGCTTGGCTCTGATACTGTGTCATGATCCGGTTATTTTCATATCAGCAAATTCTTGAGCTGGACTTGGTTTATTCAAATTGAGTAACCCATAAAGGGCTTCTGTTTTGTTAACCTGCCCAGTCTCTGTGACCTGCAGGGGCAAGGCAGGAGGCACTCACCCAGCTGTACACCTCCTCGCCCTCCTTGCTCTGCCGCATGCGCTTGATGTAGCGGGAGAAGATGGAGAGCAGAGCCACGAGCACTGCATCTGACTCAGCACTGTAGGAGAGCTTGGAGAACAGGTGGGACATGATGGTGGAGCGCTCCACGATCAGTCGAGCAACATCCTGCAGGGAAAAAAGCATCCAGGAGGTCTTTAATGCAAAACACAGCCAGGTCCCCATTTCACTGCGTGGCGTTCTCCAGTTCCCAGCATCAGCCCGGCACACACCACTCTGGAGATCAGCTTGTGGACTCAAGAGAAGAAATGACACAGGAGGGAAAAGGTCAGTGCTTTGCCTGCATCTTACAGTGCTCCAGTGGAGCACAGATGCCTTCTGACGCACCCCATTACAAAGTAAGAATTCACATGGCATTTCTCAGAAGAAAAAGACCTACTGACACTTATCATTCAACCTCTGTGTATCTACACAGAGGCACTATCAGCACACGAGTCTTAAAAGCAACAAACAAAGCACTCAGGGAGAAAAAAGAAAAAAATTATAAAAAAATGTCACCAAAAGCTTTTCTAAAAGTAAACAAATAAACCCAGAAATCTAGTTTCGGTTACAGGGGAGTACATACCCTACCTCTAAAGTTCCTGACTTCCCATTCTCTCCCCAAACACATACGACTGCAGGTTTAGCACCTGCTTCCTTATGAAACACTGCCAGGTGGTGGGATTTCCATCAAACCACTATCCACTCTTGCATTCCCCATTCCAGCTGATGGGCTGCTGCACTGGAAGATATTGCTCTGACTACCATTTCATTATATAAACCAAAGACACAGGTCCACCTTTCAACCCATGCATAGAGACACAAACATGCGGTTATCAGAGTAATACACTCCCCAAAACTCATCTTGGTGGTACAGCAAGTCCCATGCCTACCACTGTCCTGGGACATGCCACGTGTCCCCCACACAATCCCTCCTCTCACCAGAGCAAGGTCATTGTGCTGTCCCTGCTCCTCCACTGGGGCATGCTGGGAGAGGTACACCAGGTAAGCACTGATGGTCTGGGGATCTGTCTCCATGTGGATGGCCTAGAATGAGAATTCTCTCAATTAGAAGTCACACTTTAATGAAACCAAGCACAAACATGAGCAAAATTATTCTGCAAGCACATAGACATGTCAGTATCACAGCCAGATCCAGTTTGTTTAGATCTGTTCCAGCACTAGTAGAAAAAGAACAAGCTTGGCACTCCTCCCTTCAGCTGCTTCCACCCACCTGCTGCAGGGCCAGAGCTGTTGTAGCCCTCACACTGTCAAACAGTGGCAGCCTCGGGAGGTCTCTCAGCAGCCATTGATATCCCTGCAGCAGCTCGGAATCGCCAGAGTCCTCCTCCATGGGGTGATCCTTCTCCTCCCCATCACGCATTCCCCCTTCCGACAGCACCAAGGACAGCCCCTGCACAAGTCACACAGATACAGCTGTTGCAGATGAAGCCACTGCGAGTTTCATACTAGTGAATGCAACAGAAACATGCTTCAAACACCACGGAATGAACCAAATGCAGAACACAACTGGTTTCATCTCATATGTGTTTTCTTGACAGATACCCTGCTGGAAGTTTCAGTCTGAGCATGATACTTCTGAGCTCCTTGCAATTCTCTTTGCCTTGTCTAAGCTCCAGAGCACCAAGCACTCACTCACAATCCTCACAGACAGCAACCTCTGTCAGTGACTCCAATCTCCAATCTCCTGGTCAAATACTGTCATCCCCTAAGTCTACACTTGAACTTCACAGGAAACACAGTAAAATCCAGCTCTATCTTCAGTCCAACTTAGCTGTTGAACAGTAACTTCTGAGCAGCAGGGAGCAAAAGTGTATTTGATGGAGTTTGGAGATTGAGACAAATCACTGAAGGAGAATCACATGAAACAATTTCAGTGTGCTGGCTCTGGACTCAAGACAACCTAGAGCTCTGCCCTGGGCTTCAGACAGACCCTAGTCAAGATGTTTTTTATTCTGCTCACCTTCATGGCCAGGACCCGGGAAGCCACCTGGGAGGAACTCAGGCGCCGCAGGAAGTAGTCAAGGACCTCACAGGTTGTCTGCTCATCTGCTTTGGGTCCCAGCAGCAAGTCTTGCAGGCGTCCAAGCAATTGCCTTTGTTTCTGTTGTCTCTGTGAAGTGATAAATTGGTCTGTCCAGTGAAATCAAATCTGGGATGCACAGAAAGTAGGTAACAGAAGGGATCCCCAACAGACTGCTCACCTGGCGTTTCTTGGCACGTTGGTCCTTACTCTCACCCTCCTCTTCTTCTTCACCTGAGGTTGATTCATCAGCAGCATCATGAAGCAGGAACTCACAAAGACACTGCACAGGCAGGACATCCAAGGAGCCCTCGCTGGACTGAACCAGATCTGCCAGCCATGGCATTGACTGTGATGAGGCCTGGGAAGCACGAGAGTAACGAGGTCGGCAGAATAGACGCAGCACACCGATCATTTAATTCCTGAGCAGCAAACCACCTTCCCCTGAATCTCACTTAGCTTCCTTTTGCCCCTCACTCTGCTCAAGTCTCAGAAGCAAGAGATCCAGTCCCACCACAGCCCACCTGTCTTTGAATGATGTTCAGCAGGAAGTCAGGATGGCGACTGCGACACAGAAGGTGGCCCAAGCGAAGCGACTGGTTCAGGCTTTTCACCTGCTCCAGGACATGTGGTGGAGGTCTGCGAGGGGGGCCCCTGCCACAAAAACAGCAAGTTACCCACAGCCTGACAGACTTTCACTCTGATGTGATGAGGATCAGTCAGTTCTACAGTGCATGAGGGGTTTATAGGAAGGTGGCAGGCAGGTTGGAACCAGATGATCTTTCAACCAAAACCATTCTATGATTCTGTGATCCCATGGGTTACCATACCACAGGGTTCTCCTTCCGCACATCAACCACCCTGTAGGGGAGCAGGGCTTTTTGGCTACTGTTGCTAACTAGGATTTCATGATGCTACCAGAATGCAGAAGGCTACTTACTGAGGGTCCAGACTTGTCAGCTGGGACAGCAAGAGGCTGCTGCTTTCTGTAATTGTTTGTTTTGTGGATGCAGCTGCCAGATGACCCTCAAATGCAAGAATCTCCTGTTTTTCTCTCTGGGAGATCTGAAGTTCACGATTAATCATCTCTGTGCGTGTCTCCTCATCCGTCAAGGTACATTGAGGATAGGAATAATTACTGAGAAAATAAGTTAAAAAAAAGGAAATGGTTGTCTCATTGTACTCAAAATTCATAAACCACAGCCAGAAAGATCACAGGCCCTCGGATCTAGTGGACAATGTAGAAAAAAACAGGTTGTTTCTCAGTGGAGCCAGGAGACTGAGACCTTCTCAGCAAGGCACAGCAGTCCTCCCCCTCCCCCTCCCCCTTTTTCTCAGCGTTGTTCCCTTGCTTATAATATTTTTATCGAGGGAAGGCACTTTTCCCACTCCAACTGCAGTGCTGATGCCAGTTTATTTTACACAATTCCCACTGGAAAGGAAGAAGTCACATGGCACAAACTTCATTCAGAAATGTGTGTTTTCAGTGGTCTGTTTGATATACATAGGGATTTAACCATACTAACTTGGTCATGACCATTTCCATGAGCATCTTTAGAGAGGGGTACTCCTCCCATGCAGCCAGACCTGCAGCAGGGAAGAGAAGAACAATAAGGAATACAGGAAAAAACCAGAACCTTCATATTTACTCTAACACATTCCAAGGTGGGGAGACACAAACTCACTTGAGAACAGCTCTTAACACTCAGAGCACAAACAAGGTGATTCCAACCACATGCTGGTCCAAATCCCACCTCCAAGCATTTTTCCCCCACAGGGGATACAGAGTTATTTAACTGCTGTTACCTTACCAACCCAGCACAGGCCTTGCACACAAGCAATCAGACTTCTGCAGAAAGCACCTTGGCCAATTTTTGCAGCAGAACTGGTATCCTGAGAAATGCCCACACTCACCAATATTTTCAGGATTGAATGCAGCCACTACAAGCAGGAGAGGCCAAGCTTTCCAGTAGAGAGTAGAAATAGCTAGATTTGGAGGCTGATACCTGCAAAAGCCAATAAGAGAGGTAAGGGGTCAAGTTTGGCTCCTTAAGCCCACCTCAAGTCTGCTTTTCTCCTTAATCATGCACTGTTTAGATTCAGTCATGCCAGTTCAGTGTTTTTTCCCAACTAACAGATACACACAGACACACAAAAATCCTTTCAGGAGGGACAGCAGGATTCAGCTAAAGATTTCTAGGGCAGAAAGGTCAGTGCTTGCAGAACAAAGAACATTCCATGACTCAGGTCTTGATCACTCTTGAGAAATACCCACCTGAACATGACCCTAAAAAGACTTCCTTGTCACTTTGTTGCTACAAATTTTAATAGAGAAAAGCATCTTAAAATCTGTGAGCTGTGAATGTTAGTCACAAGGTGAAAAAGAGCTAGATCACAGCAAGATTATCTATGTGATAAGTCTTACCCTGGAGGTAGCTGGATATTCTCTGGATGGTGATAAGTGCACAAATTTAAGACTGCATCGATCAGCTGGATTCTTTCTACCCTCAGGACCTCAACATCTGGAGGAAAAGAAAAGACTGAACAAGTTATTGACCTGTCTACCTGCCTGAAAGCCCTTCAAGAAAAGCATCACAGTATAAAAAAAAAAATTACTCCAAGCAACTATGTTATTGTGGGCTTGTTCTTGTGATATTACAGAAACAAAAAAATCAACATTTAAAGAGCAACAACACTTAAAAAAATCCTATAAGTCAATATATAAGGATATGGAGCTTTTCAGCAGCAGTCTGGTTTAAATTCTTAAGGGTACTTTTTTTCCCAAATGCATCCAATATAATACTTGTAACTTTTTTAGAACTTTGATACACTACTTCAGGTAAGCAACAAATCTGCTCAGAACTTTGGGGGCTCAGAAGAACTAAAAATGCATTTCAACTTCGTTGCAAGTTTTCAGACTCACTCTAATTCTGAGTCTTCCAGTATATGAAACGGTGGAGGATTTAAAATCCTCTGTGTGAGGCTGGGAACATTCTGGGAGAATACTGAACAGCAAAGTCTAGATCCTTCCACAAGCACTGAGCAGTTCAAGATCACTCTTTGCCATTATCCAGTCAGCACTAAGAGCGTGTAAGATGCTTTCTCAATTCTGCCACAAACATAAAGAGCACAGCTGAATGAATATATTTCCCAGCAATGCAGGAATTTAGACAACTGCAAAATGAATTCATAAAAAGGTAAGAGTAAAGATTGCTTTTGTAACTGCTATTCTGTAAGTGTTCCAATAATGGACTTGGGAAGAGCACACTACTGGGTAATTAATTTAACTTCCAATCCTTCCACTTTTGCATAGCCTATACATTTCGTTTTACAGTATGTACAAAGGACTAAATTGAATTTTAAAATGCTGACTCAAAACTCCGGGTGGTTGTTCACAGTCCTTCAAGCTCCACACAACCAACAATTTCCCAAACACTCCATGATACAAAATTAGTAACAGAGAGAAACAGTAAGAGAAAATAAGAAGCTTCTCTAGTGAGAAAGCAACAGCAGTACATGTCTGGCTTTGAGCCAGGTGCTTAGCCATCACGACTAAAATATGCTTTAAGTGATGCAAAGGCTCTTTGGGAGGTGGTAGGAGCTGTCTCAGCCCTGGGTGGCAATAGGAGGACATGGAGACAGAAGCAAGCACTTGCTGGTGGGAGCTCTGTGCAGCCTCACCATCTGCTTGCACAGCTGCAGCCCTCTTCACCAAGTGGTCGGCGAGCTCCATGGCATCGGCGGGGCCCAGGGGCAGGTCCCGCGACAATCCGATCACAAGGATGCGCATCAGCGTGTCCTCCAGGATGGGCACCTCGGAGCACAGCCGAAGGAAGAAGCTGCAGAGACACAAGACATCAATCACACTTCTTTGGGCAGCAGTGTGAGGGCTCCTGGAACCCTCCATAGACCCTCCTCTGAGCAGAAGATATATCACAGCTTAGTTTACATCACCTTCCCCGAACTCCAGCTCCAAGTGCAACTATTTGAAACAAATTGTTATCTGAGTATCATTTGCATCACCTTGTACCTCTACGCCTCAGCCTCGAGTCTGAGCTGCCTAAGCTACCCCAATTACCCACACACTGCAGGGCTGCCCTCTTTACAACTACAGCCTCAAGATGCAGAACAGCTTGGCACAGGGAACAGGAACGAAGAAGGAAGAGGAACAGATGGAGAGTGGAACAACACCCCCAAATTTTATGGCAGTGTAACAGATGAAGAAAATCTGAGCACAGTTCCAAGCCTTTCCAACTCAGAGCTATATAAGGATCACCAGAAAACCCATTCCTCTGTCTCCAGCTAGAGCAGCTCCCCACCTGCACCCGCCACGGGAGGGGCACGCACTCACTTGCGGTCACTCTCAGGGGGCCAGTTGTCCCATTTGTAGTAGGTTTCTGGCTGTTCTGTGAACAGAACCTTGTGGAGGCTGTAGAAATAGGACAGTAACCATCATCTATGAGGCCTAAGAACACATACAACAGTCCAGTCTCCCCCAAATCCTGCTATATCTTCCCATCCTACACATGAAGGAGCCCCCTCAGATAAGTGAGTCTAGCAACAGTAACAACATGACTCAGAACAGAAAGGACTATACAATATGGGCTCTGGGCTTTTATACTTTCAGTAACTGATCTTGCTTACTATTAATTCTGGCTTCAACTGCCTCAGTAATGCCTTGTGTCAAGACCCCAGGATACCATCTGTGCTCCAGAAGTATCTGTGGACACCTCAGCCATAAAGCCTTGAAAAGGATGTCAGACAAAAAACCAACAAGGACTCCACAGGGAATCTGTTTGGTCAGATAGCTAAAAATCCCCTATTGAATGGATCTAAATAATATAAATCAGAAATATTTTTCAGAAAGGGAGACAGTCCCAGCCTAAACCCTGCTAAAACTGTTTCTGCTCCCTGTCTGAAAACGGGAGAGAAGTCTAACCAAACTGTGGTGTACACCTGTTTTTTTATAATATATCACAGTGTTGGGGAAGGGACTGGTTATGCACAGACATGACCAGGCTGACTCTCACCAGTGCACATAGTCCTTTGGAGCCAGCTTGCTGATGGATGGAACAACTGTATGCAGCCACCAGACAGCATCACGTTGGATAGCAGCAATTTGGTTCTGGAAAGAGCGCAGCACTTCCAGGTCTGAAAAACAGTCAGGTCACAAAATACACACATGGACCCCATCAGAAATGTGGTGGTTTCAAGATAGTAACCAGGACTCTGAGGCATCAAAAGTAAATCATAGAATCACAGAATGGTTTGGGTTGGAAGCAACCTTAAAGATCATCTTGTTCCAACTCCTGCAGCATAGGCAAAGACACCTTCCTCTAGAGAAGGGGAACCAGAGGAGTATATGAGAAAGATTTGAGCCCCCCAGCTCTGACAGCACATGTTCTTTGCTTTCTGACATATGCTGCAGCAAAAAAGCACAGGCACAAATGGATTAGTTTTGTGAGATGAAGGCATGTGGGCAGTCATGTCAGTGCCACACCAAAGGCCTGTCTTCCCAGCCCCTTAATCCTTACAGCTGCCCCTTCAGGCCTCAGGCCCCTTCACCCACAGCTCCCTTTCCCCAGCCTCTCAGACACTGCTTCCATGGATACAACAAGCACCTGGCCATGCAAATGCCACATCTCCTAAATCTGTCAGTCCCAGGATGACAGCAGGGTCCCAACCCTAGCTGATCTTCTCCCAACATCAGAGGCAGGTATCTACCAAGATGCTCATCCTCAGAGAACCTAGGTTCTTCTGCTTACTCTTTTTCTCTCCTTTGTCCCAAGCAATTCCAGCCTCCTTCACCTGGGCTGTGATACCAAGCATCATGGAGACAGCTAGCAGGTCAGTTATGTGGATGACAAAACGCTCCTTAAAATAGAAAAGAAAAAAAAAAGGAGTTGAATAGCAACACCCAGAGCTGCCTTCTGGAAGTGTTTCAAAAATGATGAATGTGGATGTTTGGAAATGAGATATGGGAGTGCTGCTATGAGACACACAAATAGTGACTCACTCAGACACCAAAGAGCAAAAGAAAGAATGGCCAGGAAAGCAGACACAGAAGAGCTCAGTGCATCACTGGCACCTCCAGCAGCACAAGGGTCAAAAATGGTACCTTGAACTCCATCTCTGCATACAGGGTCTCCTTCCGTTCCTGCATGAGACCCAGACAGAAGGCCTGGAAGTTGATCTCATGTTTTGTCTGTTTGATGATCTCTCTCAGCAGAGCCCGTGAAGCTCGCAGGTAATCGTCCTTGGTGGTCAACAGGTCCTGGAACACCATTGCCAGGTACTGGGGCCACACAGAGAGAAAACTTTCAGTGCACTGTAATGGGTCTGGATCCACAAAATGAAGAGACACAAGGGAAACCATGCTGGAGGTATCCTGGCCTTCAGACTCCTGGGGAGCTGCAATAATGTTTCTCTCATGAAACTGCATATTATCATCCAGAATGTGGGAGTTAGAAAATGCCCCTTTATGTTTATTCCCATCAAGAATAATTATATCATTTCAAAATGGTATGATACAGATCAGACAGCTGTCTGTGAAAAGATTCATCTGAGCCTCAAAACAACTAAATCTGTCAGGTGGGGTTCTGGGGTTACCATCAGTCATCCATGACACTGCACCTACCTTTGGAGCTTGCTCTGAGCTGTGCTGAAGCACAGTATACAGGATCTGCATGTTGTTGGGATTTCTTGCGTTTGATAGTTCATTGAAAATCACAAACTTAATGGTGGTGCCCAGGTTATCCCTGTGTGCATTCAGCAGCTCTCTGCAAGGGAAAACCAGGGATACCTGAACTGACATTTCATTGCAGCTGGACACATTCTTTTCCTTTTTCCTTGAAGTATTTGGCACACAAAAGTGAAAAGGATGGAACAGCGCTTATCAAAGGACTACTGAAAGATTTCTAGGACAATGAAACTCATTTAAACGAACATAAGATGTCTCATGCCCCAAGCTGGTATTTAAAATCACAGTGCAGAGACATTGAGACTGTCAAGTCCCTGGGCACATCTCCCACAGTGCTTTTCCTTCCTGTCACACACCCAGCCACTCACCTGATGCACAGCATGTAGTGGTTGAGAAGGACTTTTGGCTTGAGACGAATTTTGAT
The DNA here is from genome assembly GCA_013399455.1 of Anthoscopus minutus. Classification (NCBI taxonomy): domain Eukaryota; kingdom Metazoa; phylum Chordata; class Aves; order Passeriformes; family Paridae; genus Anthoscopus; species Anthoscopus minutus. Next base: position 259,463 of record VWYI01043095.1, read on the forward strand.
CAGGTTAGAGATAACTTCCATGTCCTCTGAGCTGTGGGTGTTACAGTTCATACAGACTGACATCAGCAAGTCCTGAGCTGGTTTGGTCAACTGCAGAAAAAGAGCAGAAAGACTCCAGCCACTCGCCACTACAGACCAGAAATGTAACTGGCATACAGTATGCAGCTGTCCTGGCTGGATTCCAGACCAGGGCTGTGCTTCAACAGCTCCTCTCCTTACCTTTGGATTCTGCAGCCACATCTCCAGCCTCTGCACAGCCATCTGACGCACCTCTTTGTAGCCACAGGTTGCTGTCAGCAGCCGGAGGAGGTTCCTGGAGACATTGTCCATGGGCTGGCGCCGGTTGAGCTGGTCCCGAAGCATGTCTAGCACATATTCCTCCACACTCTCTGCAAGGTCTTCATACCTGGGCCACACAAATTGAACTTTACTCGTTTCCACAAAAGCCAGTCCAGAGATCAGTACTCTTTCTTGTTTGTGGTATGACTTGCAAACCAAGAAAATCCGCTCTTTCCTCCTGGAATCAGTTTTATCTGATGCTCAGCGTCCCCCAGCAGGTGCCACAGGAGCACAGACACATCTACAGACACATCTGCCACACAGCTGTGTTAGGAGAGGAACAGACACTGTACCTGGGCATGAGCTGGCCTGCCTGCTCTGGGCTCATTTTCTCCTCTGCAATCAGCAGCTCACTCTGGCTGTCCTCCTCCTCTGTCATGGAAGGGTGTGGGCTACTCCCTAAGAGAGACCAGGACACAGCACACTCCATGAGACAACTCTTCTCTCTAGAGATCAATCACTCCTGCTCTGGTTTGTTCAGCTTCTTTCAGGGATCCCTTTCAGCAAGACTACAGCCTCTCCCACTGCATGCCCATTTTCCACTACCCTCAAACATCCCCTGGACATGAAAGAGCCTCAAAAAGAAGAAAAGCAATGCCTGGTACTCAAAGTCTGGCCTATGTGACTCCAGCCAGTACATCTCACAAGTCAATAAGCAGTGCAGGCTCCATCCTCTCCCTAAACCTTTGCTCCTGGTTCCCAAACATCCTCTTACCAGCACTAAGGTCCCCTCCACTGCGTCCAACTTCTCCATGCAAGAGCATGGTCTTAGGAGGCATCTTTGTGTTAAAAGCTGTCTGGATGTTATCCACAAAGGTCTTGCAGTGAGGGCTGTCCACCCAGATGCGCTCCCCAAGGGAGTCCTCAATGTACACCTAGAGCAGGGAGCACAATCCATTTCCATGGGGTTAATTAAAGGAGTATTTGTGAGTTTTTATGGATTTCCAAAATAGAAACCAGCATAAGCAGTGCATGAATGAAAACCAGATCATACAAGAGCAAAAATACACACCATCACATCCCAAGCTCTACTGGGCATCTTCTCAAAAAAGACTTTACAACAATTTCTACCATCAAAATATACAAGCTGATCAGCTCAGCCTTTTAAAGTTAATGGGCTATTTTAATCCCTACACACCAAATAGAAAGCAAGGAGTCTCTGCAACACATCAATACAGATTCTTAAAGACGTCCCAGAAAAGAGCAAAGATAAGGCAACAAAAGGCAATGGAGGCTACAGAAACCCATGGAGATTTTTCTTTAAAGGGATGGGCCCAGACTCTAATTTCTGCCTCCTCCAGCTGCATTCCCACAATGGAGAAGAGGACACGAGCCATCCCCTTCCCTACAACTGTAATAAATCCTATGCTCTCCTACTCCAACACATCCACATTTCCCTACCCAGTCTGCCCACCACTGCCTCAGTCCAGCATTATCCCCCTCAGTTCACCAACCTTGACAAAGATCTCTGGCCAGTTCTCATCCTCTTCATAAGCTGCCATGAGAAGGTTGCATGCCAAGACAGACACAAGACTATTCCCTTTGGCTTTGAAATTGATGGAGGCATCTCTTCGGAGCAGGCTGCACAGTGCCTGGAATAACAACCACAAAAAATAAAATAATAAATAAGTCATCTATTGAGAAAGCATGCAGAGAAGCTTCAGGAAGAGAAATAGAAATTGCAGCAGCTTGCCACAGAACTCTGGTATTTACAAAGCCATGCAAATCACGCTCTGGCTGGAGACAAAGTGCAATCCTGCTCACAGTTTGGCAGGAATGATCCATCAGCAAGTTTGCCAGTCCTCACCTCGATAACCCCTTCGGTGGCAAATATGTTGGGTTTGATTTTCGCCAGGTACATAAGGCTCAGGTACAGAGTGGTGTCAGGTTTGGCTCTGTTCATCTTCAGCTGCTTCACAGCTCCACACAGCACCCCCTCAATACGGTCATCGTTGCCTTCTGCCTCTGCTGCCTCAATCTCATCCAGCAGCACCGTGGGGACAACTGCAACCACCAACACACAGGCATCAGCTTTTACCCTCTTGCCAAATAATCACTCTGAGGTGCTGCAGGACCAGTCACAAGGGACATCAAAGTACAAAGCAGCTCACTTTTAGCCCCTGCGATAGCTTTTCCCTACTCAATTGCCATTAGAAGTTCTGTTTCACAACTGACAATGCCCCTTCATTGCTTCTCCATGCTAGTACACTCCTCTACGAATGTATCCAACATCAGAAATGGAATCAAAAGGCAAAATCCAGACTCAGGGTTTGCCAAAGTACACGAATAAAATACCACAATCCAGGCTTTTGAGATTTTCTTAAGGGAGTATTTCACATATGGCTACCAAACAGCTGTCAGACAGAATGAAAAGAACCCAATGCAAATAGAAGAAAACCTTTACTTCAGCCCTATTTCCAGCGAAGGCAAGCCTCGAGGACAGCACACAAATACTGTGTGCGCTTCAAGAAACACTCCTGGGCTGAGACTCCAGAGAAAGAAGTTGCCCCGAGGCTTCCGTGCGAGGGCAGGAGCGCAGTGAGGCCTCACCTTCGATGGGGATGACAGACGGCTCCTTGATGGAGGGCGAGATGGCTCTTTTCTCCGCCACGGCCGCCTCTGCCAGGCGTCCCAGGGCGCTGAGGGGCGGCGTGGAGGAGAGCTTGGGGCGCTTGGCCAGCCCGGGCAGCCCCGCCGGGCCCGCCAAGGCGGCGGCCGCGTCCCGCTTGCGCTCCGAGGGCAGCCCGGGCGGCGCCGGCTTCAGCAGCGTGACGGCGGCCTTGCCCTCGCCGCTCTGCCCCTTGGAGCCCAGCGCGATGAAGTCTCCGGGCGGCGGGTGCGCTGCGAGGGGAGACACAGCGACAGTGAGCGGCAGCGGCAGCGAGCGGCCGNACCGGGCCGGGCACGGCCCGAGCGACACCGGGGACGGACGGACAGACACCGGGGAGCGAGGGCCGGGACAGACCGACGGCCGCGGGCACACGGAAGCGGAACCGCCGCCGCTGCGGCACCGCCCGCCCGCCCCGCCGGGCAGCGCCGTCTGGCGGGCGGGAGGCGGAACTGCAGCCCTGGGGATCGGGAGCGCCCGAGGTCAGAGAGGGGCCGGGATTGCTGCAAGATGTGGAGTATGGAAACATCTTCTTAATAAAGGATGTTCTTTGATGTTTGATCTGTCTCTTCTCCCAGGCAACTAGCAGCATGACAAGAGGACGTGGTCTCAAGCAGCACCAGGGGGTGTTAAGTCAGACATCAGGAGGAATTTCCTCACGGAGAAGGGGATTACATATTGGAATGGGATGCCCAGGGGTGGTTGATGGAGTTACCGTCACTGGAGGTGTTCAAGAAATGACTGGACATGGCACTCAGTGCCATGGTGTATTTGAAAGAGTGATTAGTCCAAGGCTGGACTTGATCTTGGAGGTCTTTTCCAGCCTAAATGATTCTGTGACTGGGGGATCTGGGATCTAAGAGGGGAATCAAAGGTGGGATTTGAGGCTGGAGTCAGGGGTTGAAATTGGGGAGCTACGAGTAGTGGCTGAAATTGGAGGGCTGGAATTCGGGGTGTTGGATTGGGGCTAAAATTGAGCCGCTGAAATGGGGTGATGGAGTCAGGAGAACAAAGGTCAAGGACTAAAACTGGGAGCCCCACAGCAGCTGGCTGCTCACTCCCTCTCCCCCATGCCAGCCCTCCTGTCCCCATATCATGCTTCCAGGACAAGCTCTCCGCATGCCTTTATTGCAGCAGGAACTGCGGGTGCCCACACCTCTACCCAGGACCATGCAGGGGGCACCCAGCAGCCAAGCCCCCATCCCACACCCCCTGTCCCCAGCTGTGCCGGAGGGGGATGAGCAGCAGGTGACAGTCCCCAATGTCCTCTCCATGGCAGCATCCCAGCTTCAGGGGCTGGAGCATCTCCCAGAAGGGGGTCCTGGAAAGGCGCTGGTGACCCCATGGCTCCCTGCTCACAGCCACTGCAGGGAGAAGCCCTGGCTGAGGCTCATGCCAAGGTCACTCACGGTGAGAACCTGTAGGGAGATATTTTGGATACAGCTTTGACAGGAGGGCAGTGGAAAATGCTTTCCCCTAAACCCTGGCACAGCAGGACAGCCACACAGTCCTCACCCTCCTCTTTGGTCACACTGTGACCCTGGAGGAAGAGGGGTGGAGACCCCCACCCAGCAAAGGGAACTCTGAAATGGGACCATACCTGGTTGTCCAGGTAGGTAAAAGGCTTCTCCTGGCCATTCAGGAGGACCTTGCTGGGCGGCTTCTGCACCCCAAAGATGTTCAGCGTGTCAATAGTGACCTTGGTGGCCTCGGTGCTGGCATGGAGGACGGTGGAGGTGAAGATGTTCTGTAGGAGGGGACAGCATGAGCTCAAGGTGACCAGGTACCCTGGGACCCCCCCCTCCTGCCCTCCTCACCACATCCCACCTGTGTGACATTGAACACCACGTAGGAGTAGTTGCCCTTCTCAAAGGTGTCCAGGCTCTCACCATCGTCCCAGAAAAGGTCACCCCAGGCAGTGGCATGCGAGGACAAGGCCACAATGAGACGCAGGGGGTTCCCTCGGGTCACCTGTGTGGTGGTTCCTGGTTTCTGGGGTTCAAAGACATGAGTCCTGTAGGGCCATGACCACTGGGGTTGGGAGTCCAGGAGTTGAGGTGCTGGGGGACACACACACTGTGGACAGCACCCAGGGAGGTGATGGGTGGGCATTCACCTGGGTGGGCAGGATGGAACCTTCCCGAATGTGCAGGTTGAGGTGCTCCAGAGGCGCCGACATCTTCAACACCTCCCCACTGCTGTTCACCGAGGAGCCCTGGGCAGGCAGTGACAGACATGGGTGTGAGGGATCAGGGCTGAGGCACGGGTCTGAGGAGCAGCCATCCCCAACCCTCCCTCCATTAGGGCTCACTGGGCTCAGCCAGGCCTTCCCACCCACAGTCCCAAGAGGATCAAGCAGGGATCACCCGGCCCCTGGCCAAATGCCATGATGCTCCTCACCGTGTAGAAGTCGTACCACATGCCTTGGGGGATGTAACCTGTGACTGAGTCCACCCCAGGCTCCAGCACTGGTGTCACCAGCAGGCTCCGGCCCCACAGGAACTGCCTGTCCAGCTGCCACGTGGCCACATCCCCAGGGAACCTGCGGCGGGACGGAGACGCCGCTCGATCGGGCACTTCTCCATGATTCAGCCCAAGCATCTCCCCAGCTCCTGCTGGGGACAGCCTTACTCAAAGAACAAGGGCCGGGCCACGGTGTCCCCTCGCAGGTGGGCATGGTGGAAAAGGGTGTAGAGGAAGGGCAGGAGGGAATAGCGGGTCAGCAGCACATCCTTCATGGCTGTCCTGGCTGCGGGGCTGAACGCTGTTGGGTCCTGGGCCTGGGGGAGACGCGGGCAGTCAGCAGCCGTCCCCCAACCCCACCTCCTGCATCCCCCATTCCACATCCCATATCCAGCATCCCACATCCCACGTCCCATATCCTGAATCCCACCCTTAGGATGCCTCCCACTGCCCTCGACCTTCTCGTTCTGGGTGTTGTGGTTGCGAGCGAAGGGGTAGAAGGCACCGAGCTGCATCCAGCGGGTGCACAGCTCCTCCGAGGCGCTGCCGGAGAAGCCGCAGATGTCTGCCCCCACCAGCGGGATGCCAAAGAGGCTGAAGCTCAGCAGCCCTGAGGGCAGGGACAGTCAACAGGGCATAGTTTCAGAGACATCTCCAAACAAGCAGAAAGCTCTAGGAGGGCTGTTTGGGGCTCTGTGCCACGCACCTGGAATTGAGTAACACATGTCCTTCCACTGGCTCCGGTTGTCACCCAGCCAGTGCCCTGAGTACTGGCCCTGGCTGGGGAAGGTGGAGCGGGAGATGATGAAGGGGCGCTTCCCCCGGATCCTGATCAAGGCGCTGAAAAACAACAGGACAGCTAGGGGCAGAAGGTAAGAGCAGCCAGGTGTTTGCCTTATCCCACAACAGTCAAGGGGAAATTCCACCCCCTGGCAGAGGGGTGGAGAGTCAGTCCAAGTAGTATGGCAAAGGCTTCCAGCAAGACCAGCCTCATTCACCCATTCCCCCCAGAGCAGTGTCAGCTCCCCTCTTCTCCCAGGTTATTTCCCATCCCAGAGGCTGTGAGCAGACAGTTTCTCCCCTTCAGATCACACTCAAATCCCCATCCTTTTCCTACTCAGCTCTGAGAATGATTTTGTCCCAACCACTCCCAGGCTGTCAGGAAGTGGTATGCTCAGGTACCTTGCTGTGGCTTTGGCTTCCATCAGCCCATAGAGGTTGTGGAGATTGTAGTGCACCGAGACTTTCTGCTTTGCTGAGGCACACACCGTCCTTGAAAAGAGGGAATCGCCCAGCACGGCTGCCAGGAGGGAGAGCCCAGTTGGACTCAGTGCTGGTGAGGTGCAGGGAGTCCCCACACTTGGCTGGCTCTGGGTCAGCCCTCCCACAGCCAGCTGTCACTGCCAACCCTGTGCCAAAAGCTCATGCAGATGGCCCCCTCCTGCACCTTGACATGGCCCTAACAAGTGTGCATGGCTTAGACACGGATACTGGCACATGAAGGTAGGGATGGAGGCATTCAGGACATAAAAGAGACACAACGACTCTTAGAAATGGTTTTCCTCCACCCTGCTCAGTTGGCAGCAATCTCAAAGTGCATGCACAGCCCTGTATCTCATCTCTCTCCTTACCTGGAGTGTAGGGTGGGCTGTCGAAGTCTCCTGGGGGGCAGCCATCTTCAGACCCATCCATGAAGTTGGATGGCTCATTCATGTCCTAAGCAAAGAAAATTGTGCAGCAATTTCAGGTGTATGTTTTCAGAATTAGTGGTAGACCTGGAAAAGCTGCATTTGAGGGAGAGTTCTGCCAGGTCACACACTGGGCATGAGCTGAGCTGCTGGCAGGGAGCAACCATGGGCAAGGAGGGACTTACGATCCAAAGGCCATCAAAGGGCACGTGGGCATAGAAGTGCTGCAGGTTCTCCAGCCACCACTGGTGCGTGTCTGGGTTGGAGAAGTCTGCAAAGGCAGTGAAACCAGGCCAGACCTGTGGAGACACCACAAATCCATGGGTTCAGCATGTAGGTGGTTTGTGGGGAGCCACCATGGGGAACAGTGTATCACAGAATGCCAGAGATTTCAACTGGGGGTGAAACTGGCAATGAGACAGAAAACAAATGCTTCAAGTCCTGGGTGCTACACATACACACAGCATCTCTCCTATCTCCATGGTATGGGACCACCAGGTGCTGAGGAGTCCTCACAGTCCATGGGCAGGGGCAGCTGATGGAACAGCTGCTCTGCCCTAATTGCACGGGGGCCTGATACCACCTCGCCAAGAACATGTCAGGGAAAACCCATACTTTCTCTGTGCTTTGCCTCATTCCAGGAATTTTAGCAGATTCATTTCCCCCCATGTTTTCAGGCTACATCAAAAGCCCCCTCCTTGGAGAGATCAAGAGAGAGCAGGTGGGAGAACACAGCCAGAGGGGTCAAAGTGGGAGAGAACAGCTGCAGAGCAGGTCTGGAGGCACACTGCCCATCACAGACAACCTCCCCTCACCCCAGAAACAGGAAGGGAGACAAATCAGATGATCAGCCTTAGGCAGCACTGCTGACTCTGTTAAGCTCATATGACTTCCACAAGCTCCTCTGTTGAGCAGGGGCTGGCTCCCAGGGCTGGTGAAGACACCAGGAGGTGACACATGAGGAGGACAAGGGCTGAGCCAGGCTCTGGCAATTATCCCCGAGTTCCTTGGCCAATTGGCTTTCCCTTTATTGTGATGAAATCCCAACCCTGGTATTGCACAACCCACTGGGCTGGGATTTCCCCTTGGAGCTCCTCACCTGCCCAATGAGTGGCTGCCCTTGCGTGGTGTTGAGGAACAAGCCTCGTCTCAAGCCTTCATCAAAAGGCCAGTAGGAGCCGTGAGGGCTGGTGCTGCTGATGCCAGGGTCCTGGGGATGGAGCAGGGGGTTAGTGCCATTCCAGACAGACCACAACTCCTTCCCCCTGCCAGACCAGTGTGATTCACAGAAGAGAACCCAGACAGGGTCAGCCAGAGCCCACACAGAGTGGCTGTTTACCCCCAAGGGGAAGAGAAACTTGCTTCAACACTTCCAGGCATGCTTTCTAAAATACCACTTCTGCAAGTCCCCAGGACCCATTATGGTGTTTTGGGGAGGGGGAGACAAATAGAAGAAATCTTGCTCTTATGCAAGAAAAGTCAGGTCATGGACAGGCTTGGGCTACTACAGAGAGTTCAAGGAGGAGGAAATCCAGCCTTCCCCTTCAACGTCCCCACTGCCTCCAGCAAGCAAAACCCATGCTGCCCCCTCCTTGCAGAGGGAAGAAGGGACATCAGAGCCAGGTCACAAGATCCCAGAACTTGTGGGGATGTGAGGGCACCTGAGCTGACCACCACAAGTTAAACTGCCTGACCCACAGTTCCTCCATTCCTTCTTTCAGAAGGGTCAGGGCCACCCTTGAATCTGCAGAAAGACAGGAGCACAGCACAAGAACCTGGTCATGTCTCCAAGGTCCCGGCATTAGGGGGATTTCCAGTCACAGCTGGAAAACTTTCAGTTTACAGCTGCTTGACCAGCACTGGGAACAGGCCTCCTACAAAAATCCCCAGGGCCAGGAATGACCAGCTGGGACCAGGAACATCCATTATGCTCTTGTCTGACATCCCTGCAGCAAAGGGAGCACAGTGGGAGAGGAGGGGGAATACCAAGATCATAACATAGTGCTGCCCATGTTTGTGCAGGTCTTCCACCAGGGAGGGGAGCGAGGCAAACTTCTGGGAATCCAAGGTGAAGTCCCGGTACCCATCCATGTAATCGATGTCATTCCACTGTGCATCCTGAGAGAAAGAGGATCAGGAATGGGTGATTCAGACTGGATCCCCTGCCCCACAGGCCTGGGGGGTTACCTGTGGGATCTGGTAGTTCCTCATGGCTCTCACGGTCTGCCACGTCTCATTGCTGGATCCGTAGCCCCAGCGGCAGAGGTGGAAGCCAAGAGCCCAGATGGGTGGCATGGCTGGGAAACCTGCAGTGGGAGAGTGGGAGCACAGATGGGGTTTCCCAAGATGACAGCAGCATCTCAAAAGGATGGGAAGATAAGGGGAGAGGAAGGATAAAGGTGATCACTGACCACAGTGTGCTAGAAGGGCTGGGGATGGGATGGCTGGGGGATGCTGATCCCTCCTGAGCTGAGAGGGTTAGGGATGGGGGTGAAGCTGGGGTGAGACAGGGATGTGGGCACAAAGGAGGTGCCTTCAGATAGCTGTGCTGGGGTCTGGACACTTACCTATCACCTGCTGGTACTGCTGGATGACCATGCTGGGATCAGGCCCCAGGAAGATGTAAAAATCCAGCACCCCTCCAATGGTCCTCCAAGTCAGACCGGGAGCAGGCTGCAGAGCCACCTCTTTGAGTGGGATGGTAGAAAGGGAAAGAGAAGAGAAAAAGGTAGTGACAACTGGGGAGCAAACCCCAGACCTTAGCCTCTATGATGGGGCCCAGGCAGCACCACAGGCAATGCTTAGGGGAATGGAGAAATCCCTGCCTTGCACTCAGCAGATGCTAAATGGGTGTCTGGAAGCTTAAATCATCACAGCCCAGAGAGATCATGGCTTTATGCTATCTGGAAAATCTGCTCCTTAAGCTCAAATCTGTGCCAGCTTCCACTGCTGGACCAAGACTAAGCATTTAAGTGCAGTGCTTTCCTTCATGTTCTCCCCTGAAATCCCCTCCCAAGTGAATCGAAAGCTACTTGTACAAGCAAGCATGTGGGAGCCAGGCCTTTCCTGGGAAGGGCTCTTCACATGGAGGAGCCTTTGCACCTCAGCTCAGCTAGCTGCATCTCGCGGGAGCTCCTCCTCAGCATCATCACGGCAACAGAGCTGAGCACAGCTGGAGCTTCCAGAGCCCAGTGTGAGCAACATCATCCCAGCTGGCTGCAAGAGGCAGCTGCTGGGAGGAACAGGTGGCCCTGGTGCCGCCCCTGACATGGCAGGGGCCTGTGGGAGCTGCTGTGTTCTCAGCTGGCACAGGCAGGCAGATCCCCCGGCCGCAGCTGGCACAGCACAGCTGGGAAGGGTGCAGGTGACAGATGGCATCCCGGCTCACCCCAGCTGTGCCCCGCTGCCAGGCCTGGGGGCTAGGACATTTCAGTGGAGGGGGAATGGGCATGGACCTGTATGGAAGAGACTTGCTCTCCTCATGGCAACTCAGCAGCTGGGACTGTGGTTAAACTGCTCGGCAGTTGCTAAAGAGCCTCGCTGTAGCCAGGAAACAGATGGCTGTGCTCAATAACGGAGCCATCAAACCACATCTTTCCCTTCTATGGCTTCCTCTCACCCCAAGTTCCCAAACCAGCCGCTCCAGTAGCTCCCATCTGTCCCAATCTGCCAGGTCCTCCACCATGGACAAGCTGGCCTGGGTTCCCCTGGACACCTACCCATGGCGTTGCTGTTGAGAAGGAAAACACCATGAGCATTTCCACCCTCCTCCATCAGCAGGTAGAAGGGGTGGGCGCCGTACAGGTTGAACGATTCCTGCAATTAGAGGTGCCCAGTAAGACAGCAAAGAAGGCCAAGCAGGAGAGCCCCATGTCACTGAATGTGAATAAATGACCCTGAGTTGCATATGCTGCCACCACTGACCTAACCAGGCATCTGTCACTCCTCTGGAGCATGAGGCAAGGAATGAGGAGAGGTTTGGAGCTTAAGGCCATGGGAGGCTGCTTCTTCCTCCAGCTCAGGGGCTGCTACTGAGCTGGGCTGGCTGAGGGGGAAACCTGCTGCCTCACCACAACACATTGCATGAGGAGCAGGGTGGAGCAGAAACACCCAGTGCCCTTGGAGTGCCAAGAGCATTTTGCAATTGCTCTGAAATCCTCCCAAGCACATATCTGCACATATCAGCCTCAACCACCCCCAGCCTCTCCCAGTGTTGCTGCCCACCCCTTCCACGCTTTCCCAGGGTTTGTCCAGAGCACAAGAAAGTGGCAGTCCTGCCCTCAGCCCCTGCACCCCTACAGGGAGAGGGCAGATGTACCGTGGGAGAGACGTCACGGGCCCACAGTGTGAGGGTATTCCAGTCCAGGCTGTGCAGGAGGCTGCCACGGTGCTCCCCCAGCCCATAGAGGAACTTGGATGGGAGGGATGTGGATATCTGGAGAAACTGGTCAGCAAAGATCAAGGGGGCCACGGTGGTGTTTAATCTGTCAGGGTGACACCAAGAAAGAGAGAGGGTCAAGAGAGATTTCTGGAACTCATTAGCATCCATTTGCCCAGCAGTAACTGATCTCTTCCCTCTCCAATCATCTCAAGGGGCAGTCTAGCAGAATAACCCACCTTGCATCCAGCCCCAGCACCTTGGCCCAGGAGCAAATTCAGGTCTGGCTGGACACAAGGCATAGCCCGAGCCAGCCTGACCCAGTGCAGCATAGCCTTCCCTTGGACACCAGAAGTTTCCAACCAGGTTATTATTAACCACTGAGGTGATATGGCCTTGGGGTTCTCAGCCTGCTGTCACTGATAAGCAGCTCCCAAGTACAGGATGGACCTTAGCCACCAGAAAATGGGAAGGAGGAGGAAATGATGAGATCCCAAAACACCCTGACCAGACATTGTCCAGCTGTCGGTGCTCACCGCTAGCTTAGTGTGGGCAAAGCTGTGGAGGTGACAGAAGGTGTACAGCAAAGTCACCCACAGTCCTTTTCCACAAAAAGCCTGAAGTTGTGGGTGTCCCTATAGCCTAGACAGCCAGGGAAACCCAAAATCAGGTAGAGGGCAAAGCCACAACCATTCTTTGGCATTTTTCCTGAGCCACCAGATCATTTATCATTTAATGGTGACGTGCTGGGATCTACACAATGTTTGGCTTCTGTAGAACCCTGGGAAGAATCAGAGCACTGAAAATTTTTTGGAGAGATGCTGATCCCACACAGCTCTGCCATGGCCAGAGCAAGCATGGGACCAAGAAGCCACCTGCTGCCACATCCCCATGTAAGCACTGCTCAAAAGATGCAAGACAAAGAGTAATAATCAGCTGGAGATCTCACAGCATGCATTTTCCTAATGAAAAACCTCTGGGAAGCATGCTGGACTCTGCCTAGGGTGGGATAAGCTCCCTCCCTCCACCTGCCACAGTGTGAGAAGGTGAGTTCTTACAGCACTGTCCCTGTTTCCTTGCGCTGCAGCAGCACCCCAAAGGGATCCCAGGAGAAGTTCAGACTGTAGATGGGGTTTTCTGCTCTCTTCATCACCCGGGGAACATCAAGGGGAACCTCATAGCGTGGGTTGGCTGCATCTGTTATCTGCAAAAGGGAGAAAAACTGCTTTAAAGACCAGCAAAGCAAGAGGGCAAAGGGCTCACTGGCCTCACACAGCCATGCCTGAAGCACAGCAGATTCCAGACTTGGTCCAAGCAACGGACGGTCACCTATGGGATGGCAGGTGCAAGTGTCAGGAACACAGTCAGAGGCTCTTGAGGGCAGCCAGCAGGAAGCTCACCTTGATGTGCAGCCGCGTGTCCATCTCAAACTCCACATCCAGCCTCAGCTTCTCGATGTCCCGGGGGTAATAGGCCTTCTGCCTTCGCACCAGCAACCCCACCACGCCCAGCGCTGTCTGGTTGAGGCTCTCCAGGGTGTAGCTGGGGAAGTCAGGGGGATAGAAGCACCAGGGCACCCCCTGCTTGCCCTCTGCCGGTGGGGGACTCTGGATGAAGCAGCAACCCCGGCTTTCACAGAGCTCCTGGGTCACCACCACGCGCCGCTCTGGGTAGCAGTCAAAGCGATGGCTCTCAGGTACCAGGAGACATTTGGGGGGTGCCAAGGGTCCGAGCCAGCCCCCTGACACTTGTCTTAGCACCCAGACAGTGATGGTGCTCAGCAGGACAGCAGCCACCAGCAGCCCAGTGCCCACCCAGCACGGGGCCAGCTTCCCATGGCCAGAGGGCATCGGGGCAGCCCCTTCCTCTTCCACCCGGCATGCTGCTGGCTGTGTTGTTGTCAGCTTCTGGTATGACTTCATTGTCCTGGTGCTGGATGGAAGGGGAGATGGTGGCAGAGAGGGGGAGAGCTTGCCCAGGCCTCAAGGACAGCTTCCCCCTCTCCTGATGCCTGTGGTTTGGGCAGAGCCCGCCTGCCTCAGCACCTTGCAGCATCACATCTGCACCTTCAGCCAAGATGCACCTGGCAAACTGGCCAAAGGAAGGCTTTGCCAAGGTCAGGCAGGTAGTCCTGACTCTGCTAAGTGTGGCGAGACATTGATACCTGACTGTCCACCAATTCCAAGGGACAAAGCACCATTTTCTTTTGGGAGGTGGCAAAGCTGCCCCTCAAGGAGCTTTTCCCAGGTATGAATTAACAGGCTGCAGTGTTTCTGGAAGGTGCAAGCAAAACTGAGCTTGCTCTTCCTGTGGGAACAGAGCTGTGATGCTGAGAGCTGCAGCTCCGAGGTGTGGAGCATTCTCTGCTCTGAGCATTCTCCTGCTCTGAGCATCCTCTTCGAGCATTCTCTGCCATCATTGTCCAAAGCCCTGACTCAGAGGTTTTAGACCCGAGGAGGGCTGGGCAAGGGATGGCTGGGAATATACCGTCCACTTTCTTTCCAATGATAAAAGCTGAGTCTGGCAACATCTCAGGCAAACATCTCCCGGACTCTAAGCAAAGGAGACCCCCATGCTCCTGTTAAGTTTGCAGGCAGCAATCTCAGCATCTTAAAAAAGACACACAACTTTCTTGTCTCCATCTCCTTACTCTCACTCAGACCTGCTCCCCTCACCCAGCTCCCTGCAAAGGCTCAGAAAACAGCTCCATCCCCCACAAACAGGTTTATTCCCCCGCAGCGCTCCCCCAGCTCGGGCCACCACCACGGCTCAACCCACCGGGGCCTGGCCGCGAACCTCCCGGAGCGGCAGCGCCTCCGCTTTTATGCAAGCTCCCGCCGCTTCCCCACGCACGGGGGGCTCCGGGCGGGCAGCGCCAACCCCGAAGACCTCTGCCCGCCACCGGCACACGCACCCAGGGGCTGTGCCCGGCCGGCCCGCAGCGGTGGCACTGCGGGGACGGGCGGAGGGAACACAGCCCGTCTCCGGGCGGGCACGGGGAGCGGCGCGCCCCGGGAGCCCCTGGCTGCCTGCGGGCCGCGCTCCGGCCATGCCGGCGCTTACGTACACGTGTCTCCTCTTGTCATTGTGGCAGCGGGCAGCGGGCAGCGGGCAGCGGGCAGCGGGCAGCGGGCAGCGGGCAGCGCTCCCGGCGCTGCAGCTCCGCCGTAAACACCCGACGAGCTGTTCGGCCGGCTCCTACCGCGTCTCTCTAGTAGCAGCGCATCCCCACAAGCCCCTCCTCCGCTCTCTCCTTCTCGTTGTGTGCTTTTTCGATTTTATTTTTAATATTTGTGTCTACGCTCGGCGCTGTTCAAGAGTGGGGTGTATGGGAGATCAGCGGTCTTTTAGGTTTTTCCCCGCGCCGATGCACGCAGGGTGTCAAAACCCAGGGAATGAGAGCCTCTGTGCCCGCTTGTAGGGTGAGAACACTTTGTCCCTGCTGGGTGTGTTTTGAGCACAGAACAGGTGGGCTAGACCCACAAAACCCCACACATCCCGCCCCTTTTCCATTCAAGTTTTCACCAGAGGTCCTGCTTCCTATGCACTCCATTTACTTAACAAGTGTGTGTACTGCACAGGCTTTCCCACTTTTCAAATGACTGGACAGTGGTTCCTTGTTTACTATTGAAGGCCACTGCAGTCTAAAGTTCAGCGGCGAATGAAAACAGACCTTTGGAGCAGAGGTACTTCCCCAGGGAATGAAAACGGAAAGTAACCTGTTGTGAACAGGACAATTCATCCAGAATCTGCTCCCTTCCTGCCATATGTGATCTGTCAAACCCTATGTTGTTGCAAAAACAGGGAAATACCTCAGTTCTGGTGAGCTCCATGTGTGGGGGGTTGTCACCACAGAGGGTGAAACCCTCATCCAGGATGGAGCCAGCACATTCCTCCTGTCTTGGAGGACCATCATCTTGTGGCTATCTCAGGAATAAACCCTGGATGATTTAGGATGGCTCTGGCCACTCTTGGTTATCACAACTCAGAGAGAACACAGGTGCAGGTGGCTTTGTTGGGGACATCAGTGGCCCCAAAGGCTCCCACAACCAGCATTGCTCTCCTTGCTTGTCTTGGCTCTCTGAGCCACTAGAACCTTCCTGGATGGAAAGGAGATCTGGAGACAAACCTCATAGGCATCAGTGGCCACCACAGTGATGGCTGAAATGTGCCCTTAGCTCACCCTGTCCCAGCAGCCAGTGCAGGATTTCAACCAGTGTCTGCAAATCTGGGAGAAGTGAAGACCAAAGCTGTTGCAGCTACACTGGGCAGCAGATTCACGTCACCACCTGGGCTTAGGTGAGGTTTACCCAACCTCATTAACTCAGTTCCAGTGATAAATAGGGATTTCTTAACATCAGGGAGATGCATTTGCCTAAACCTTGCTCTGGCTTCCCAGATCCATGGGGCTGTGCCAGATATGAGGCTCCCTGGCCAGCAGGTCAAGGGAAGTGATTCTACCCCTCTGCTCTGCTGAGACCCCACCTGCAGTGCTGTGTCCAGCTCTGGGGTCCTTAGCACAGGAAGGGCATGGAGCTGTTGAAATCCAGAGGACACCAAATTGATTAGAGGGATGAACTCCTGTCCTATGAGGCAAGGAGGAGAGAATAGGGGTTGCTCAGCCTGGACAAAAGAAGGCTTCAGGAAGATCTTATTGCCGTCTTTCCCTGTCTGAAGGGAGCCTGCAAGAAACCTAAAGAGGGACTTTTGACCAGGGCATGTGGTGACAGGACAAGGGGCAATGGCTTTAAACTGACAAAGAGCAGGTTTAGATTAGACATCAGGAAGAAATCTTTTCCATGAAGGAGGTGAGGCGCTGGCACAAGTTGCACTGAGAAGCTTTGGATACCACATCCCTGGAGGTGTTCAAGGCCAGTTTAGATGGAGTTTGGAGCATCTTCGTCTAGTGAAAGGTGTGTCACTGCTCATTGCAGAGGAGTTGAAACGCGATGAGCTTTAAGGTCCCTCCCTAACCAACTATTCTATGATTCTATAAAACGCACACGTATGTGAGCGTGCAAGACCCCCGGCCACGCTACTCCCCTTCCATCACGACTGATCCGTGTGGTAGGGAGCCGTCGGAGAGGGGCGAGCCCCGCAGCGGGGCGGGGGCACGGGGCGTGGCGTAGAGGAGACGGGGATGAGGACGGGGATAAAGGGATCATCAGAAACAAAAAAATGAGAATCAGGACGAGGACGGGGAGAAAGACAGAGATGACGATCAGGACGAGAATAAAGATGCGGACGAGGATGAAGG
>VWYI01043095.1:276710-305253 GCA_013399455.1 Anthoscopus minutus
GAGGGGGCTCAGGGAGCGCCGCCTGCCCGCGCCGAGCGGCCCCCGAAGCACCCGCGGGGCGGGGGCGCGACGGCCCCGCCGTCACATCTTCCCTGTCACCTCGCACCAGTGCAGAGCCGGCACCACTTAACCCCCCGTGGGACGGGGCTGGCGGCAGCACCCCCGCACCCTCGGGGACATGGGGCGGGAGGTCCCCTGGGTGTTTGCCGGAGTGATGCTTTCTCTGTCGCTTGTTGTTATTTTTCTTTCCCCCCGAGGATGAGCGCGCTGCCTGCCTCTGCCTTTGAATGGCTCTTAAAATACATGTGAGGAAACCTGTTGTGACGCCGCGCGCTCCGCCGACTAAAAATAGCAGCTTTTGTAGTACGGAGGGAGCCGGGGCGCAGCCGGGGCCGGGCAGCGTGGCCGCGCCGTGCGGCGGTGGCCGGGCGTGGTGGCGGCTTCGTGATCCGCTGTCCGCTCCGGGTTATCGGGCAGCAGCAGCCGCCACCGGGAAATGCCAGGCGGGCGCGTCCCTGCCTGTAGGATGGGCTGGGGGTCAGGGCTGCGGAGGGTGGGGGGCTTATCTCTGCTGAGCACAGCTGCTGGTTGGGTCGAAAGAGGGAGAGGTGCGTAGTGTGTTCGGGCTGGTCCCGGAGCCTGTGGGGTGGGAGGGAGGGATGCGTATGCATGGGGCCGCCCTGGAAACGGGGTGCTCTGCGGCCGCCCAGGGACTGTCAGTGGGAGGAAAGGGGACGGTGACATTCCGGGAGCGGGCACTGCCGCGTGACTGTCTGGTGGGTGCGGGACGGTTTGGGGATTTAATCAGGAGAGGACGTGGGTGGGGGGACCTCTTCAACCTCCCCGTGACGGCAGCGGCACAAGGTGGGGAAACAGCCAGGCCACGAGCGACGGGAACTGAGATCTCCAAACTCTCACAGGGTGTCAGGGTCTGTTTCCTTCCTCCTCCTCTTCCTCGGGCTGAGAGCCCGCTCCCCTCCCCCGTGGGTTCCTCCGTGGAGGATTTATTTTACAGATTCTGCTGAAAGCAGGCCATGAGGTCTCAAATTAGGAACGAGCCCCCTTTGGGCAAAGTTGTTACAGAAAAGGGAAAGGCCTCCATTTTCGCTTTCACCTGGCCGCCCCCTCCTTTGCCAGCGTGCCTAAAGCTGAGCTGGGACTGCGGAAGGTGGAGGGAGCCAGTGAGAGCAAAGTGTTTCCCTGAAAAGCTGCACGCCTTTTTCTTGCACTTTCAGTTTTTGCAAGCCCTGTGGCGGACGCAGCCCAGCGCCCCATCCCAGCGCGTCGTGCCGTGCGTGCTGTCGGGGTTTTTAGCAGCGAATGAGTTTACCTGGTTGGTTTTTTTTTTTTCTCACTGATGAAAGGAGCGTACGTCCCTCCGCTTTTTTCCCCCCTCTCCTTCCGTGTGTGTCCGCGGTGCTGCCTGCGGAGAACCCTTCCTCAAGCCTTGCTCGTGCAGTCACTTCCTCGGGCTGATGGACGCCGCGGCTGCCCAATGGCAGCGCGCAGGGCTGCGCGGCCCCGCGGCAACTCCGCTCCCGCCGGACCCGGGGCTGCCGGCGAGCCGCGACCGGGCGCTTGCCGCAAGGTTGGGCACACGGTGACTCTCGCCGTCAGGACACCGAGCTCTGAGCTTGTCCGGGCTTTGAGCGCCCTGTTAAATGTTCCCGGCTGTATTACGCCAGGTTCTTGCCTTGCTTCACAACTGTTTCTGAACCAGAGGCAGAAATTTGTTGGCTTTTTGGGGCTTTTTTTTTTTTTTTTGCCTGCTTGCCTGTCAAGGACAGCGTGCTTTGTCATGTTTTATGTCATTTCTGCGCCGTCGCCCGTCTCAGCAATCTGTTGCGGCATGGAGTTCAGTACTGCTGTGTGCCTCCTGAAAGGGAAAAATACAGATCAGCTTGATACCCTCTGATTTCCATCAGCATTGGAAGATGATTAATGGCGTGGAATGTGCTGCAGGACTTGGTATTGAAAATCTCTAGCTGTGTGAGATGTTTGGGAAGCGAAGAAAGGACAGCTGGGAGCGCTGGCCCCTGCGGCAGTCGGGGTTTGTGGGATAAGCTCACTTGCTGATCATTTTTGTAAACATCCAGCTGTGAAATACTTGAGCGGTGCTAGCACTTTCAATTATCAGGAAGTTTCAGGCTCAGCACCCTGTAGAGATGAACAGGCAGTTTCCACTTCTGTCTCAGCTATTGTTTGAAGCTATCTTCAAACTTGGGCAGAGAGTCTTCCAAGCATGAAGCAAGCACAAGCGATGCAGTGCTCTGTGACCATCAGCACAAGGGCTGGGGGAAGGCAGTAATGAGAGCAATTACCCTGGCACTGTGCTCCCGAGTGGAGGGACAGCCTGCATAGTGCATCCCACTGCTTTGCAATATTGTAGCATGCCAAACAGCGATGCCACTATGTTCCATTATTAGTGGTTAGTGAAGATCTCTGACTTGATGGCTGGCATTTGGGGTCAGGAGCAGTGAAGTTAGGAATCCCAATCCCAGCTCTGCCCCAGGGTCTGGCTGTGCCTCCGAACAAGTTATTTGTTGCTTGGTGGCTCAGCTTGTCCGGCTGGGAAGCTGCATCTCCGGGCTGGTGATGCTGAGGTGTAATTCCAGTATATCTCTGTCACTGCGTTTTACAAGCACGTGATGGAAAAAGTGCTGTAAGCTTGTCAGTACCAGGGCTGGCTGTCGCATACCTTTCCCCTTCAGCCTCCTCCTCCATGAAGTTTCAGAGGTGACACACAGGCGTACCCGCCTGGTACTCCATAGCCCTGCTCCCTAACCACAGGCTCTCTGCAGCTTCTGACTAGGTTGTTTACCAAACCACTGAAGACTGTCTGATCCGTGTCCAGGCTTCCCCAGAGAGCGCCTCAGAGAGCTGTGTCCTGGCAGCTCTCAAATGTGCTCTGAAGGCTCCTGAATCTCCTCTTTGCTGCTGTATGCTGGTTCCGATCCATAAGGGAAATGGAAAGCTGGCCAGCTGGGCGAGGGCTGCGTGGAGCTCCTCTAGAACAGTAAACAGTGACTCACCCCCTCCTTGTGTCTTCTCTCTCTTCATGTCAAATATATTGCCTCGCATATGCTTCTCTACTCTCTGATTCACACCACCAGCCCATCCCTCCCCGCTCTCATTACAAATGAGTGACAAGTGTCAGTCTGCCTTACAGGATGTGTGAAGGTTGTCAGAGCAGGAGAATGGCTTTTTGAATGATGGGGAGAGGGATGGTGCTCTGCCTACCATGCTGCAATGTGCTGGAAATCCGTGTTGTGCCTCGGAGCAGCAGAGGCAGGGCGATGAGGATTTAAGCATCTGTAGTTGCCTTCACCTGTCAGCTCAGATGTTACCCGTGGTAGGCACATCCGTTTGGCTAGCGCTCTGGAGCTGGGAACAACTTGCGGATAAACGAGAAATTTAAACAGCTGCCTAGGAATTAAATGGCTGCATTTGGGAATGAGTAGAGTATTCCCTGCGTAGCTGTCGGTGCTGAATTGAGACATGATGGCAAAGATTCCCGTCGCCGCTTGAACCTTGCACTGTTTTTCTGCCCTCGGGAAGTCGTCGCTGGCCTGGTGGAAGGTGAGGGTTGCATGTTTTCAGTTTGCTGTATGTGTGTGAGGTTGGAAGCTAAACACCAGCAGAGCTGTCTGCCAGGCACTCATGTTGTGGCCAGGGCTGTCTTTCAGTGTAGAAAGAGTTTTAAAATTCAAGTTCATCTGCAGTTGTCGGGTGTCAGCAGTGATTTTATAGTAATTCCTTAATGTGTAATGCACTTGGAAAGCCCTGTAGCGTGGAAAGTCTGAAATCTCACTCTGGCATGTTTTCTTCCTTAATTGCAAGCCTTGTGTGGAAAGCTCTGTCCTACCTCTGCTTGAGTCAGGCTTTCTGCTGCCTTTCCCCTTCAAAGCAAAGGAACTGGGATCTCTAGATGCTCTAAGCTGAGACTGCCAGGCTTAGGATGTCAGCTGGAGATTTCCAGGTTTTTGGGAGGATGCTGCAGGCTGCATAGGAGCTGCCTGAGAGAGGGAGAGGGCGTTGGCAAGGCTGTCAATGGGTAACTTTATTGCAGAATTACAAGGGCTCTTTATGTAACCCACAGTCAAAACACTTGCTGTAAATATGAGTGTGAAGCTGTTCTGGAAAGGCTTTTTCCCCTCACAGTTGGTGTAATACTACTTGCTGCTTTATTGATGTGGCGTTCAGAGTGTGTCGTACTGCTTACAGAGCAGGGATGTAGCGTGGTTCTCGTTCCAAAAAGCTGAGCTCCTAATTTTAGATGTGATGCAGCAAATGCAATTAAGGAAAGAAGGGCAGGAGTAGGGTAAAGACTAAAAGGGTTCTAATAATCAAATCGCAGGCAGGGTCCCAGAAGATCCCTGTGCAGCATGTTTAGGGAACACTGCTGGGTCTGACTTGTTTGCAGAGTGGTTTATGATTTCATTCCGGGTTTTTGCTTTGTAAGTTAGGGAGATGACATACTGATTTTTAGTGTCTTGCTGGTATTTGAATAGTCCCAAATAATCCTGATGGGAAGGAAATAATCGTGATGGGAAGGATTTGGTAGATGAGGCCCAGGGCCCTGGAGGATTGCCGGTGAGGATTGCGTGTGTTGTTGTATCAGTTTCAAGTGGAGCTTGAACCACACCTGTGCCTTCACCTAGTGCAGAGATAAGACTCTCCCTAGCCCTCATATCTGAGTGTGAGACTTGAGCCTGTTAGAGTGTTTCTACTTGCTCTAAGAAATCTTGCCCTTTGGGTCAGGCCAGCCCACAGTCTCCCACCCTTGTTTCAAGTGGGTCTAGCATCACAATTCCTGGTGGTGCCTTGAAGCTCTTCCTTAATCTGTGTCAGCAGCAGCTCTGGTCCGTGGCCTCTGGTGCAGTAGGGTGGATCCCTGCCTATCTCTGAGGGATGCTGGCCCATCCAGGGTGCTTTGGTGTGTGTGGGGAGGGAGACAGGTGTGCAGCAGAATATGCTGAGCCGAGCGCCTGTGCTGCCCGCTGAGGAATGTGCAGGGTAAAGAGCTGTTGCTTTGGTGACATGGAGCAACAGGTGACCAGCCGGGTTTCATCACTCAGAGCTGGAGCATTGCTTAGAGTGGCAGGTGAGCCCTCACGCTGACCCCCACTGGAGGCAACCTCACCCCTCTGCTCTTGTTTTCCGTGATACTTTACATTTCTTTCCATCCCCGCGCAGCCAAGTGGCCGCGTTCAGTTTTTCCATCGGCTGGCGCAGAAAACGCTTTGAAGGCGCGCTGGGTGAGGATCAAAAGGGTTTTTGTGCACTTGGTGGGTGTGACGGGGCTGTCGTTGGCCTCCCCCTCCTTTTTGCCTTTCCTTTTCCGGCGTTCGCAGCGCGGCCAGCGGCCAGCGCGCCCAGCGCGCCCCTTCCCTTGTAGGGACGGGGGCGGCGAGGGAGGGGGGATGCCGCCGAGGGAAGGAAGAGTTTCTGATGCTGTGGGAATGTGAGCGCTCAAACTCTGTAAACAGCTGGTGACTCACTGCATAACTATGGCACCAACTGCCTGCGGCCCGGCTGCGCCTCTGCAGGGAGGGGGCTGCCGGCCCTTTCCTCTACGCACTGGCAGCGCCTGTGCGCTCCGCAGCTCCCAGACCTCTTGGCCAAGACAAGGAGCTCTTTCCTTCCCCCCCAGCTGCCCGTGCCTACGTCTGCGCCTCCGGCCGGGAGGTAGGGGTGGGCAGCAAATGCCTGGTGCGGAGGGGAAGCGATGGACGGTGAAAGGGCAGTGCTGGGGTCTGGAGAGGTGCCTGTGCTCGCAGGGGATCCGTGCTCTGAAGAGCGCGCAGACAGAGGTTGGGCACATCCCTGTCTGTCGAGGCAGCTGGGGGAGGCTGGGACTTGCCCCCCTGCCCCATGTCCTGCCCACTCCTGCTGTCCAGGCGAGACAAGGGGCTGTGGCTGGAGGTGTGCCCGGGGTGGGGCTCAGTGCTGGAGGAGAGCAGGGAAGGACTCGGTGATGCTCTAGAAAATGCAGCGCACACCAGTTGCTGTAAGTGGTCCATTCATCACGGAGCATCTTGGCTTGTGCACTGTGCGGCTGTCCTTGTCCCTCCTCCAGACATGGAGAGCTGTACTGTCTCGGGCTTAAAAATAGAGGCGCCTAAATACACTCCCTAATATCTAGGATAGTATCTTGCAGCTCTGCAATTACAGGATTATTTTTTTCCCCTCCTGCTCTTCATCTTGATTTTTATGTAAGTCGTGTGATGATGAGGTGCCTTGACTGATAAAATTCAAGTGACAGCAGCACGGGCTGAGCCAGCACCTTCACCCACCCAGCTCCCACTGGTCCCCACGCCCCACCTTTGCACCCCCCAAATGCTGTCACCCCTGTTTGCAGATATGAATGAGTTTGTTTACTCTCCGACGACCTCGTGATGTCTTTGCACAGACATGACCTGAAGTCATTATTGCTTTTGGGCTTCTCTGTTTCCATGGTGACTGTCTCCGGGTTGGCTACTTTCCCAAGGTCACCATGGCAACTATCAGAAGGGAATCATGCTTGGGATGCTTTGGCTGGATTTTTCATGAATGATTAGGATGTGTGACACGATGCAGACGTGGAAATGGGGAGGGTTTGGGCTGGGCTGGAGAAGGTGGGGGGAGAGTGGACTCCCGCCAGACAGGCAGCGCTCTGCGGTGCCGCGGGTGTGCAGCCCTCCGAGCCGCCCTGTGTCGGGGCACCGCGCCTCACCCCCTCCCCGCTGGGGAGCCATAGCAGAGGCTGTGATGGTGGCACGGCTGCCAGTGCCTCTCCCAGGGTAGGTACCATCGTGCTGCCATCAGCATGGGGTGAAGGGGTTGGGTGGAGGTGCGGGCAGGTGGATTTTCTGCCAGGCACTGGGCGGGGGTGTGTAGTCGCTGGCTAAGGTGAGAGTGAAGGGCAGTGTCGCGGCAGGGGACGGGCTGGCTGTCGATGGACATGCCTCCACGTCGCTAGAAATATCAAGAAGGTGTACTCTCGCAGGCTGGGGCTGGAGGATTGGGAAGCAACAGTCTTGGTGTGTTGGGAGAGGTGAACTCCTTCCTGGCTTTGTTGTCGGGGGCTTTTGTTTCTGTTGTTTGGGTTTTCTGGTAGCGTCTCCTTTGGGTGGGGACAGTGCTGGAAGCAGGTTACAAACCAGGCAGCTTCTCACTGGGTTGCTGGCTCAATTTTGAGCTGAGCTAATAATCATCAAAATGAGGATGAAGGGAGTTGTTGTCTTGTGGCTTTTCAGTGCCTTTTATGAGCAGAGGTAACTCTTAATTCAGTCCCTAATAGGCCATTTGGAGCGTCTGGGATGCCTCTAGAGGGAGGTGAGCCAGTGACAGGGCCTTGGAGGCCACACTCCATTCTCCCCTTGGGAAGGGGTGGCACATGGCAAGGTGGTGTGTGATGCTTAGTGTGACTCTTGTTTACAGATGAACGTGGATGTCCTTGTTTCCTCCCTGCTCTATCTCCTCTGCTGGATCTTAGCATGGTTAACAGCAAAATACAAGGTCTTGGTGTTGAAAAGCAATGTGCTTGTCAACACAAATTTCTCTTTCTCTTACCTGAATGGGGTAAATGATGTCTGAATCCATCCCAGTGTTTCAGACAACTGTGTACTTACTTCTTTTAATGGAGGTTGATTTTGGGGGTTTGGGGCCATGTGTTGAGTATCTTCTTCCTGCCCTCATCATCGATATTAACCTGGAAACCTTGTTTTGTTTTTCCAGTTGCAATTTCTGAGCAGTTTTGTCCGGAAGACTGTGCTCAGGTTATGACGACTAATCCCAAACCGAACAAGGCATTAAAGGTAGGGAAGAAGCTGAGTGGGTGGTGCTGGGTGGCTGGGGAGGCTGTTGCAGAGCTGTGCGATGCTGGCTGTACATGACTGTTCTTTTTCATTCTGAGAGACTCTTGGAAATGGGTGCTTATACAATTTCCCACTATCTAGCAAAGGTTAGGGCAGAAGAATACTGGCTTTACCAAAAAAGAGGCCTGAAGTCTCTGGGGTGGCGTGGAGGCTGGCATATCCCAGCAGCTATCCAAGAGACTTCTGATTGTAGGAGGTGTTGGCAGCATCTTGAGACCAGTGCTCCCAGTCTTGGCAATGAAGTACTTTTACTCTCAGGACTGGGAATCACTGGGGAAAGGACTTGTTCAGCTGGTGTCTCCCAGATCCATGAGACAGTAAATGCTTTGGATATACCAGCCTGATGAAGGTCTGTGCCTGGGCTGTTCATGTGTTGTTGAAATTTCTTTCTAGTGTTTTGGCTCTTCATTCCATATGTCCTGCAGTCTCTGAAAAGACAAAAGGATGATATCTTAAAATTTCTGTGTTCAGTGATGTTGAAGGTCTTTTTCAGCCTAAACAGTTCTGTGATGCTGAAAATAATGGTGATGGCAAATGTGCTTGAGGAAAGGGCAAGGCCTTAGTGGTTTCCTCATGTAACTTCAGTTACTACATGCTGTGTCCCAGCAAAACTGAATCAGGCTGTCCTTCAAGCTAAGCATGGTTGGTTTTGGTCACTACTCAGATGAGCAATCTTCAATGAAAAACCACAAAATGCTGAATTAAGCCCTGCACAGAAGCAGCTATTCTGCTTTTGGGATGCTGCACTGGTGTCCCAGCATAATGCTGGGAAAAGGTGTCATCTTTAGCATTCATTATGAATTCCAGGTCCTGACAAAGGACTTCACTAAAAAAGGCTTCAGCCAACTTTACATTTATCCCCTTGAAAATCTTGATGTTGGGCTCACATTGGATATGTAAAGCTCACTGCTTTCTCTGACCTCAGAGGGTGACCCAAACCCAGACAACTACAGTGCTCAGATCTCTGCCTTACATAACCCAGATGTTTTAGTGGAGCTTGTGCTCTCCACAGCACATCAGGGGTGTTTTCCAATTAGAGATGTCCCGTTGCTGAGGGATGGCCTTTTCTCCTTCTGCTGCCCAGAGCATCTGCTCACATCAGGTTGCTGCTACCCCTGTGCTGTTGGTATTTGCAGGTAAAGGAGGAGTCAGGAGAGAATGCCCCAGTGCTGAGTGATGATGAACTCGTGTCAATGTCCGTACGGGAGCTGAACCAGCACCTGAGGGGTCTCACCAAGGAGGAGGTCATCCGTCTGAAGCAGCGGAGGCGCACGCTGAAGAACCGGGGCTACGCTGCCAGCTGCCGCATCAAGCGTGTGACTCAGAAAGAGGAGCTCGAGAGGCAGCGGGTTGAGCTGCAGCAAGAGGTGGAGAAGCTGGCCAGAGAAAACAGCAGCATGAAGCTGGAGCTGGATGCCTTGCGCTCCAAGTACGAAGCACTCCAGACCTTTGCTCGTACTGTGGCGCGAGGGCCTATTACCCCGACCAAAGTTGCCACCACCAGTGTCATCACCATCGTGAAATCAGCTGAAATCTCATCCAGTTCTGTGCCCTTTTCAGCAGCCTCCTAGTGCCCTCGGTGGGGGGAACTAGCAGCCTTTCAGAGGGGAGGGGATAAGGCTCTTATGCATTGTTCCGGAGTCCTTGGTCACGTCAAGAATTGGCATTTTAAGAAGTCTCTTCCAAAAGTGCAAAAAAAACCAGAAGAAAATAAAAAGAGAAAAGAGAAAAACAAACAAACCCAAAGGGTTCCTACAGAGGGAACTTAACTGGCTGCTTCTATCTGGACTCAGTGGCTCCATCAAACTCTCGTGTCCAGGATTTGAGCTCTGTATGCAGTACAAATTGCAAGATCTGCTTCCTCCTTCCCTCTGCCTCCACAAACCCCTCTCAGCTGTGGGCAGCTTTCCAGCTGGGAGAAGATACCTGAGGAGCCTCCAGAGTCTTCGTGAATGATGCTCAAGAGCCAGGAAACATGCGGACCGTAGAAATCATCATGTGAGATGAATGTATGGGAAAATGAGTTTCCTTTAGTGGCCTCCTACTCCTTGTAAGAAGGGTCTCCCCTACCTTCCCCACTTCCATCTGATCTTATGAGGGCAGGAACATAGGCTTTTTGGGTTTGATTTCATCCTGCTAAGAGTGGATGGGAGTGGGAGGATGATGGAGATAAATGCTTGAGTCTGACCACACCCATTTAGAATAACCTTTTGTTTTCAATCCATGCTGTTAAAATATGGAAAAATATATATTTTACATATTTTAATATGCCCCATTACCTGTGTGGCCTGTAAAAAAAACTACATTACAGCCTCCTTTATTCCAAGCCCAAGTTTCCTGATAGCTCCTTCCCAAAGGTGTGCCTGTGAATTTGGTATATTTATTCAGTTTATTTCTTCCAAATGATCTGCAGTCTTGAAGTAGCAGCTTTTTTTTTCCTGGGTTACCTGAAGCTGAAGGGAGGGGAGGCACAGTAAATGCTGTGAAGAGCAGTGTGGTGGGGAGGAGAAGGGGAGATGAGGAGGAAAAATGCTGCACGTATTAGTGGCGGAGGCAGAATTGGCTGTGAGAGAAGGTTGGGCAGTTCTGCTGGGATGAGCACTACGAGGAGGGGTTTGTGCTGAGTGTTTTGGAAGGATGTTTTTAAAGCACTGAAGTGTAACTAGAGGGCAATAGCATTCAGCTAGGAGGAGGGAAGTTTAGAGTCTCCTCTTTGACTAAAGCATTGGTATGTTAGCAATGAGCATCCTTAGCTGGAGAGCTGCACTCACCAGTCCTTGGTGATCAGAGAAGGGCTGTGGGGAGGTCAGATGGGAGCTTGGAAGAGTCTTTCCCTCTCCATGGCACATCAGATGTTGAATTTGGGATCCAAAGCGAGCAACCCTCAGTGTTCAGACAACCTGTGTAAATGTGACCCTGAAACTTGATGCTTTCTCTTGCAAGTGGGTGAGTTATCCCAAGAGTCACACGGAGGGCAGGATGGAAAATCAATGTGTGTGTAGGGGACAGGAGAATTGGGATTGAGAAGTTGTTTGTTTGGCTCTGAGCAGTGGTTTGGGAGAGGGATTTCTGGCTTGGCAGCGGGCAGGATTTGGGAAGCTGAAAGGAGACACTGCTATCACACAGCAGTGATGAAACAATGAATGTTTCCAGGTCACTGTAAAAAAAATAGCTATGTTGGTGTTTGTGTGTTTTGTTGTTGTTTTTTTTTTTCTTCTTGAAGTAGGAAAGAAAAGGGACTGTGTGTTTTGTAGGGCAGGTCAGAGACTTGTGGAATGGACGATGCCTGTTGTCATGCAGGTGAGAAGAGAATGAGATTGCTGAGCTTTAAGATGAGGAAAAGAGCTTAGAGAATTTGGGCTCCAGAACAGAAAACTAAGATCACAGAGAATTTGTAAGTGGTTTGGACTGAAAGAGAATAATCAAGTGCTGCCGTTGTTGGAAAGAGGACAGTGAACTGGCATCTGACACCCAGTATAATTTGTTGTTTGAGGCTTTGTCCTGCCTTGAATGGCAGTGAGTTGGTAGAAACTTAGTGAAGCCCTACTTGTCTTTGGAAGAAGTTGTTAGCTTGCTTTTCCTTTTTTTTTTCACCTTGTCATTGGAGTCTCTGGATTTCCCAAGAGGATCCTTTGTGAAATAGGTTAATGAAAAGAGAAACCTCAGACTTGGTTCTCATTCAGTCCCTAACATCGACATCCGTGACCTTACTGAGCCAGAAAGGGTGTCAGTGAAATGCTTCCTGAAGGCTCGTTCCCCCTGCCAGACCCACATGTTTTGGAGGGGAGCAGGGAGTTTCCTTCAAGTGATTTTCCAACATATAGAGTTTGGATGACACTTAGTGTTACCTCATTTCTCCTCCATTCCCTCCCTATCTCCAAGCAGGCAGATCGATGTCCTGTGTATCAGTACCAGTTATTGACTCCCACAGCAGAAGCTGAGGAAGAGAAAGATGTTACGGTCATTTCCTGGTCCTCTCATGTTCTCCATCTCACAGACGTTGGACACTTTCCCAGACCTTACAGGTGCCTCCAAAAACAGGCAAAATGGAGACTCCTGGCACTGTTGGGGCTTTAAATGAAAACTTTAATGAAAAAGGCCAGTTGACTTGAAAATGCCCAAATGCTTCCAGTCTTTAAAACAGCTCCAGAGCTCCGTAACATTCCTGGCTAGATAGGAACACCCTCTGGCTGCCCTTGACACCCCTCCGGGGAAATCAGACCTGTCTCACTGAAGGGGACGGAGGTCGGACTTTGTTCCTGGGGTCTTCTTGCTGTTGGAATGAGTTGAGAAACATATCTTTATGTGGCACTTCCCTTGTGGCCAAGTATTTCTTTTTTTTCCAGTTCTTGGAAGGGTGCCAAAGGCTTGTCCAAGTGATTGCTAGTTTAGTGCTGGTAGGCACTTAAATCTCTGGTCACTCGATAAAGAACAAGAGGCCTGGGTGTTGTTAAAGCTGTTGATACCATAGCCATGGTAGGTAATCCATATTGGATATCCATAAGGACCACGTGGAAATATTTAAAGAGAGAGAAATATATATATAAATATATAATTATATACATTTTATCGTACAGATTTTTCGTAAAAAAGAAAAAAAATAATTTTTTTTCCAAGTTTGATACTGTAAATCTTTATTAAAAGAAATTGCCAGTCCAGGGCTCCCTGGGTGGTGACCTGGAGGGGAATGAAATGTCCTGGCTAAACTTCCACAGAGGGATCAGAATTGCAAGGTAACGTGGAGGGAGGAATGACCTGAAAGCTGTCGATCGCGTTGGAGACCCAGCTCCTCCACCCTCCTCCCTGGAGGGCCCTCCAGCTTGGGGTTGTCCCGTTGCATTCCTCTGGGGTTCGGTTTGTTTCTGTTGTGTTTTATTGTTTTGTTTTGTTTTTTTTTCTCTCCGTCCTGCACTTGCCAGCCTGACCCAGGGCGAGCGTGGTGCGGGGAGCTGGCGGCGTGGGACGCGTCCCTGCAGCCGCACCGCCCGCGCATCTCCCTGCTGCAGTACTTCGGATGCCGGGGCTCCCTTCTCCGCCCCTCTTAGTTTATCCCCCCGACCCCGCTGAGGAGGAGCGGGGACTCTGATTTTTTGGGTGCTGGGATCCTCTCCCCTGGGCCTGGCCTTTCTTTGATTGCTCCCCATCCGCAGCGAGACGTGGGAACCGAGGGCTGGGCGGGAGGCAGGAGAATACGGAAGCGTCGCGCAGGGACCGGGAAGGGGACACCTCTGTCCTCCTAGAAGTGTTTGCTGTGCTCTCTGTCGGGAGTGAGGAACCTTGCCCTCCGGGGCAGCTCCAGATCCCTTTGAAACAAGGCAGGAGCTCCAGGACGGCGGGGAGGGACGAGGCGCTGGCACTGGGCTGGGGTGGAGGCGAGCTGTGCCACGGCGGTCAGGCCACGGGATGGCTCAGACCCGGGGAGGAGGAGAAGGTGGCAGTTTTTTCTCTCTCGAATCATTTAAACTTCATTGTCATGATTGTTTTTATTTAAAAAAAAAAAAAAAAAGAAAAAAGAAAAAAAGGAAAAAACAAAAAGGAAAAAAAAAGGAAACAAAACAAAACTGAAAAACTTTTGTAATGTGGATTTGTTTTCCTTCGTCTGTATTTCAGTCTGCTGGGGTGTTTCTGTAGATGGTGGATACTTGCTTTCATTTTTTTAATGATAGAAGTCTTCTGTTTTAAGTTGTTTTTTATCACCAGCTCATTCTATCCTCTGTGGTTACTCAGTAATTTCATTTCAATATTTATTTTTGTGCTGCTTTTTTATTATAAAATAAATTATTGATATACCAAGCAATGTGGATTCCTGTTTGTAAGGCGAATAGCCCTGTGTATGTGTCCATTACTTCTCTTGACAGCCACAACGTAATTTATTGCTGTAAATTTAGCTGCAGTGACTGGTTTTTTTGTACCTTTCCAATAAAGCATTTTCTGGTTTCAGACTTTCCCTGGTCTATGGTCAGCATTTTGGAGCCTGAACTGATCTTCAGTGGAGTGTTTTCCTTGGGTTTTTTGCTGCCTGTCCCCAGTGCAGCACCCGGCTGGCTGTGAGCAATGTGTTTTTTGGAGGCGGGCTGGGCTAAGGCAACTGGGATGGCAGCTTGGGCTTTTGCAATCATCTGACCCAGCCTCCTGGAGCCCATCTCAGCCTTGCTGTGGTACTTTCTTGGGCCATTTGGAATGTGCTTCAGGGATAGCTCTTGTCCAAGCTGCTTGTCAGGTTGATCCCGTGCTCAGACCGTGTGTGTCTGTTCCTAACCCAGGGGCTCTGTCTTTGTGCACTACCAGTGGATATCTGTGTTAGCACAAGCAGGACTGACAGCTCAGCAGGCACCTGCCTGCAGTCGTGATGCTGAGCAAAGCCACTTGTGGCTTGGAGACACTGTGACCTGTCTTGAAGTGCTGGAGAGAGACACTCCTCTCTCTTCCTTTGGGTTGTGAAAAACCCCTTCACAGTTTCCCTGTGTGACTGCTTGTGAATAAACTGCTTTAACCCCTTATATCAATACTTCATCTTTTTGCTTTTCCCTGTTGGGGGCTTTTAAAAAGGTTGTACCTTATGCCAGTGAGCTTTCAGGGGTTGTGTTGGCTTTAATTCTTATTTCAGGTGGTCGAGTTTACTGAGGGAACAGCTGAAGGGGCTAAAACACTTGTCCTGTGCTGAGGCAGTAGGCTGGAGATAGATGGGTGTGTTGGCCAAAGCTGGAATTAAGAGGTAGGGCAAAGAGGAGAGGAGGAGGGCTGAAAGGCTTTGTGTGTCAGCAGGTAATGGATGGTCATTAGGTGGGGCCAGGCAGGCTTGGCTGAGCAGGTGTGTGGGTGAAGCCTGGGGGTGATGGCAGTGTGTGCTGAGGAAAAACAGCATTATCAGCTGCTTTGGCTCCTGTCTGAAGTCACTGCAGCGAGGAGCTGGTGACAGTGGAGGGGACAGGGATGTGGGCCAGTTGTGAATGTTGGAGGGCTGGAGAAGCATTAGCTCAGGAGGAAAAGGGCATCAGGAATGGGCCAACTGAAGATTCAAGAGTGAAAGAAAGCTCAACATTCACCATGAAAAGGGGAGGAGCATAGAAGGTCTCTGTGAACAGGGTGGTAAAAGCATAAATCCTGCTCTCTGGTGCAGGTCTGGCACTCTGGTGTCTGCCAGCAGCTGGTGAGTGCTAGCACCCAAAAAAAGAAGTGTTCTGTCTCTGACTGGGTGCTGTGCAGCAAGCAGCCGTACATGAGAGCTGCCTCTGCTGTGGTGCCAGCGGCTGCCTTCCTTCCCCTCTGCTTTTAGGGAGGTCAGCCTGAGCTCCCCCAAATGTAGTGACGACCATCCCTGACATGAGTGGGGTGTAAGCCTGCCTGATCCAAGCCCAAAAAGCACCAGGAGATCCAACAGCTGCAGCTCAGCCTCGTCCTTGGGGAAAGCCTGAGGACAAGCGACAACGGGAAAACAAATCTGCCGACCACCGGAGCCTGCTGCTGGCAGTGAGAGAAGCCTGTTCCTCCTAGGCTGCCTGCTGGCATGGCTCCAGGCACAGCAGGCTCCTGTGTAGGTCACCCGTGTGCTTGCCGCCAGCTTTCCCGTGTCCTTGTTCAGGAGGTGGAGGAGACGCGGTAGCAGAGACCGCGTCCAGCCTACGCCACTGTTGGCATTTCTATTCCCCATGGATGCCTTTTGACAGCCTGAGGGTTTGAGGGCTGTGACAGCACCCAGCCTGAGCCATCAGCTCTTGCCTCTCTCCCCTCTCCAAGAAAAAGGACGAGCAGGAGGCCCAGCTCACATGGCTGGAGCAGGGAGGGTGTCTGCTGTTGCTGTCGCGGCAGCCAGCTGGTGTCCAGCCCAGCACGGCTCCTTCAGGCTGGTATCACACTGCTGACTTGCATGAGTCACAGCTGACTTTTTTTTTTCCTTCCCCCCCTCGTTTGGCTTGCAAGAAAGATCTGTTTTACATATAATACAGTAATCAGGGCTTGACATAAATAGGCAAATGTTACTGTCTGCTGTGGGAATTGCACCTGCTGGCAGAGCAATGGAGGCAGCCCATTATCCACCGGAGTCCATCATTTGTGCAATGAAGTACAACCACGGTTCTTGCTGTGTTCTCGTGCAAGTCTTTATCTCAGTGGCTGCGAGTGTGCCAGCAGATGTGCCATCATCACCTTTGCAGTCTGTCCTCTCCCCGGGAGTCAGAGCAGCCTCTGTTCCTGCAGCTGTGGCTGTCCTCTCCCAGAGGGGTGAAGACTGAGATGTTCAGCTGAGATGTCCCTGCTTTGGTGCTTGCTGCATTACAAAGCCAAACAACCTTGTCCCTGAGTACTGAGGCTGCACTTTCTATGCAGGACAGTCTTGCTCCCAGGATGTGCAGGGTCCTGGATGAATGCCTGGCTGTGCAGAGCATCTGCCTCTTGTTTATGAACCTTATTGCAGGAAAAGTGGCAGCAGTCTCACTGGCTGAGCAGGTATGAGCAGTGCTCCTTCAGACCAGAGGGACTTGCAGGACTGGATGAACTATAGGTTGCTCATGTGGAGTCTGGGCTATAGCATGGTTAAGATTTCTCTGATAATAATCATAATAATAATAATAATAAACAGAGCTTGACTTGTTGGTGCTGGAGTCCGAGCTTAGCTTACCTAAACCAGATCCACCACCTCTGAACCACTGTGTCCACAGCATAGGTGAGGGTTGGAAGAGGTGCTGTGCAGGGAGAGGAAGCAGGAAACGTGCACGTTCTTTGTGGAGTCAAAAAGATGAGCACAAATCCTGTAGGAATGCCAAAATGTGCAGGATGCTGCGTGTGCAGGTATTTCTGCTGGGCCAGCATTGAGGGGCAGGGAGGACGTTAAGCTTAAGAGCATCAGCATTATAGCAGGAACAGGCAGATCGTGGGCTTTGCTTGCTGAGCTCAGTGAAAATGCTTGCTTGCTCTGTGCTAGAAATTGCTGTTTATTAGAAAAAAAATAAATAATTTTGTGTTGTGATTTACATTTTGCAGCTTAAGAGCAGGGGGAAAAAAAGATCCAAATTCTATGGGTTGTGTTTAAAAGGGGCTCCAAGCCTTATCCATTGGATTGTTTGCCACATGACTGGAAATCTGAAGCTGTAAATTTGCCTTCATCCTTCCATTAGTTAGCTGCCATCCCAGACAACAGCCCAAACCACACCTAAGTTCATTCCCAGGGGTCATCTCATTAACAGGAGAATAGAAATTAGACTAAAAATTGGGGAAGAAAGAAGCCTTAGCAGAAAGGATGTGAGCTTGCCATCATGGATATGAGGAGCATCCCTCAAAACACAGTCTTCCCTTGCCTATGGTCTTGCCCCACACGGCAACATCCCTCAGCACTTCTCTATCCTCACCATGGTCACCCAGCTGGGCTCAGCTCTGCTTGCCTTCCCACAGGTCAGGCAAAGCCCAGGGATGGGGAATAGTGAAGGGTTAGGAAGAACAGACAGTTCCCAGTAAGTGAATTCCTACCACCACCAGTCACAGTCTGGTTCCCTAATAAAGATTCTGATAAGGAAGCTGGAATCCCTTTTAACTTCTGATCCATTCTGAGATAAGCTGGTTTAGATATAAACAAGCACTTCTGTCACTGGCAGCTCTCAGAAATGCAGCTGCAGACCTCTGGTTAGTCCCAGTGAGGTCCTGCCACACTCCCAGGGGAGTTACTTGGACAGCTGCGTCCACATCTGGAGGGAGAAGAGCATGACTTACTCCTTCTCTATGGAAAAGGTCTTTTGCACCTCTCTATAAGCTTTGCTGTGATAGGGAGAGGGGGAAAGATGTAAAAATAAGGAATGACGTCTTTCAACCTTTACCGGGTTTTCAGGTGAAACGAAGTCACCTTCCTGGGCTGATTTTCTCCATGGAGCCCTTGGAGATAATTTTTTACTCAAATTGGGAGAAACTAGAGCAGAACTGTGCTGAGAAAAGCATTTCTCTCAGGCCTCAGCACTGCTTGGCAGTAAGAGGAGGAAGAGGGCGGCTGGTTTCTCCTGTACCCCGGCTCCCCTCCCTGCCTAGCATCCCCCAGCATTGGCACAGGGCTGGCAGAGAGGCAGCAGCAGTGGGGCAGCAAAGCCAGGCTGCAACACAGGGTCCAACACAGCTCCATCCATGACAGAGGAAGCTGGCACTATTTAACTTAACCTTTTCTGGATTATTGCATCTTCCCTCTGAAAGACTGGCTTTTTGGATAGAGTTCCTGGCTTCTCAGAACTCTGACTAGCCCAGGCTGTCACCGCCTCAAGACAACTCCCCTTTGCATGGGTTAAAACCTCTTCAGTGTCAGTGTCTCTTCTGTTACCTGCTACAGCTCCTCATCTGACAGGATTAGCATTCTCTTTTCAATGTTTTTGCTCTTCCTGCTGCTCTGTCCATCTACCTTGGCAGCCACATGCCCATTGTCCCCTGGCGCTTTGCGCTCTGCCTCCTGCATTGACTGCTGGGTGTACTGCTGGTACGCAGGTGAGAAGTTGTGGATGGCATCCTGCACGATGTCCTGGGGGCTGATGGTCTCCTTCAGCCCACTCGAGATGCTCTGCATTGGGGCAAGGTTTGCTGCAAAACAGGAGAGCAGGAGGGTGATGGGACAGCAGACAGTCAATGAGCCCAAGTGATCCAAGACAGCTTTCCTTAGAAATTCAAGATCAGGGGCTCATTGTGGGCCATGCCAGCTTGCAGTTCCAAGTTCCAAGGAGAAGGAAGGCAATCCCAGCTCCGTGTTCCAAAGAGGACAGATCCTCCCCAACAGCATGTGAGTAATGCCACCATCCCCTGATCCTGCCCAGCCACCCCAAGGTCTCCTAAGCTGCACCCCTTTCTTGTGGATGTCATGAGGGAAGAGGGAGAAGAAATGCATGGAGCACAGGATAAAGAAATTCCTCTTGTAGCTTTTAGCATCCCATTGGTAATGGGATATTAATAAAATAAGGGAGGTTTCCTCTTAGTCATTGAAGAAAGGAAGAAGTGAGGAAGAATTACCTGTTGAGTTTTCTTTCTTCTCCCTGTACACCTGGCAGGTGAATGCATAGCGCAGGGCAATGGAAGCGAAGAACATTTCGATGCAGATGATGAAGTTCTGGTAGCCAGCAGCCACTGTCCCAGCTCCCACCTCCTTCCCATCAATGATCTGAACTTCAGGGATCACCCCACATTTCTCCAGGATTGCCAGCAGTGTCCCTGTGTGGGGGAAGGGAGAGGGATCAGTTCTGCTCCTGCACCCCTGATCCAGGTGGGGCTGTGGGAGGAGAAGCACTGGGTGCCCATGGTGGGACCCACCTTGCCAGAAGGAGAGGAAGATGACGGCCTTGATGGTGATGAACTTGAGCACCGGCTCAAACGGGCGCAGCAGGTCCATGGTGGCAAAGTAGAAGAGGAAAAGAGCATAAAGGGCCAGGCTGACAGAGAAGTTGTAGATTATGGTGATGTAGAGGTATCCACTGTGGACACTGTGGGCAGAGAGAGAGAGATCTGCTGCCCTGGGCTGTGGGGAGCATAGCAAGTGCAACTGGGGGCAAAGAGAGATCAAATGCGGAAGGGGAGGGTGCATAGCTTTGATTAGGGGGAGGACACAGCCCAGGAGAAGGAGAGGAGCAGAGGTAGCAGCTTCTGCTCTGTTGGTTGGACCTCTTTTTATTTATTATTTTATTTATTATGGCTCACAGGAGTTTTGTCCCTTTATTGTTTGGGGGCAGTGAGTCTCCACTCCCCAGCACTTTGGGCTCACAGCGCTCTCTCTGCCCATGGAGCAGCTTCCTGGGAGACTGGCAGGACACACTGGTGATGGGAGCAGGGATCCATCCTCTCCCATTCACCCCCCCAGCCCCACCCAG
Organism: Anthoscopus minutus; assembly: GCA_013399455.1. NCBI lineage: Eukaryota > Metazoa > Chordata > Aves > Passeriformes > Paridae > Anthoscopus > Anthoscopus minutus. The sequence continues at coordinate 296,392 of VWYI01043095.1, forward strand.
CATCCTCACTTGAAGTCTCCATCGTAGTACTTCCCGAATGCCTGCAGGATGATGGTGACGATTGCCATGAGGGGTTTCACAATGCAGAACTGCAGTGTGGCCTGCACAGGAGAGAGACACAGTGTACCATGGGACATCCCACTCCCCACATCCCACCCCACTGCTCCAGGGACACACACACAGAGACAGCAATGCTGTGGGGTGAAATAGGAACCAGCCCTAGGTCTGCAGATGTGAGGGAGTGGGGCTTCCAGAAGGCAGCTCCTGAAAGGCAGTGAAGCCAGTCCAAGGTGGGGGCCAGAGGCTTGGGGACATATGGGTAACAAGATTCAGCCCACAGCGCAGTCCTGGAGGGTGAGGCAGTGTCCAGGCTAACCTGGGACTGGACAGAGATGGCAATCTGAGCTCTGCAGTGGGAGGAGACCCTGACTCAGCAGTGAGTCAGAGGCAAGGACATCAAGCAGCCTTGCTGCTGGCCAGGTGCCAGTGAGCTGGTGACCTGCCTCCCTCAGAGGAAAAAAACCTCCAAATCCAGCATCTAAAGAGAATAATGAAGCTAAGCCCCCTTGGCAGGGCAAAGGGGAATGAACCTACCACCCAGAGAACCCTCATGTGAGGGAAGTGGCATCGATGCTCCCCATCAGGTACCCACCTGCTTGCAGAAGCGCAGGAACCCGATGGAGTAGGACATACCCTGAAGGCAGCAGGTCCCGTAAAAGCAGCTGGACCTGGAAGCAGAAGGTGAAGGGATGCCATTGGAGGTGCTGGGTGGGAAAAGTGGGTGGAGAAGGAACTCAGGATGGTGGGACTTACGCAATGGGCTTCCCTCGGATCTCTGTCATGATGGTGCTCTCCCCTCCGAGGTACTCGAAGCACAGGCTCAGGAAGCTGTAAATCACAAAAGCTGCCAAGGCAAGGGCAGACATGATCAGCAGGACTGATGGAAGTCCTAGAGGGGGTTGTTTCATCTTGCATTTCTTCCTGCTCAGGTGTTTCCTCATCCAACCTGGCACCGCATCAAGATTTGTGATGCCGGTGGGTGGGAGCCCAGTGAGAGGAACAGCAGGTCAAATTCATCCAACTTCCAAGTGGAGTCAGACATATCACACTGAGTGCACAGAGTTCATTACAGACACAGCAGCTCCTCTGGGCACACATAGTCTATCCAGGGACCATCTGCATGGAAGTAATCATGCAGACCTCACAATTGCTAAGGGGCAGCACTAATGGCTGCTGGTCAGCAAGGAAGGGGTCCTGAACAGTTTTCTTGGACATCCCCACCACTTATTTTTCATATACTCCAAACCTGAAGTAATGCAAATACCTACATGACTTAGTTCCTGAGGAAGAACGGAACAAGGTAGAAAACCAGCCTTAATGCTGACAGGTTTCCCTTGCACTTCAGAAACACACCCCAACTCCCCAGTTTCTTGGGTACATTTGCCTCATGTTGTAGAGAAGCTACACTTCTACCCCACAGGCAGCCAGAAAACCTCTTCCCCAGGGTCGTGGTGCTGGCGTCCCTCCAATCCTGTGTCTGAAAGGTACCAGCTCCTGTTTGCCTGTGGGGCATCCCCTCCCTGCTGCCAACAGAGAAGGAAGGGGAAAACTTCTGCATGGAGGAAGGGAGAGTGAGAAGTGAAAGCGATGGAGATTTGCCACTTCACAATCTAAGACTCTCCAGAGACAGGTCAGCAGGATGAGAGCCCCACTTTGCCTTCAGCCTCCCTGCTGAGCAGATGCTGTGCTCACCTTCATAGCAGTCACGCACCGAGTCGAAGTAGACATAGTACTGGTGGCTGCCGAGGAGGAGGAGGCTGAGCCAGGAGTCGAAGGCATAGACGGGCACAATGAAGAGGATGCGGATGATGTAGCGCTGCTCCTTGGGGATGGTGTAATTCCTCAGGTGGGTGTAGATCTGCAAAGTGCCCAGCATGCAGAGTTTTGGCTGCCACAAGTCAGGATGGGAAGTAGAGGTGCCCCCAAGCCCACAGGGGTGCTGTGTGAACCCTTCTCTCTGGGGTGAGAGCTCTGCCACCTTTTCACCACAGACCCATCGCAGTGAACACACACAATGGGCTCCATCCCGGACCCTGGGCCAATCCCTTGTATGAAAACATGTGGAAATCAGGTTCCATCCCTGGGCTGTGTGAGGAATGTGCCCTCCCCTGTGCAGCCCTATCCCAGTGCTTGGAGACAGCAGCATGCCCTAGGGCTGCCTTCAGCAGCACAACTCATACAGCCCCCTAAACCATGCCCACCCAGGGTATGCCTCAAGGCAGCTGGTGCTGTGCACCCCAGACACCCCAAATGCCCCATTGGGTGTTGCCTCTGGGCAGTGCCAATGCCCTGCAGCCTCTCCTGGCTCTGGCAACCACCTGGGGAGAGCATGGGCAAAGTCCATCCTTATGAGCTGGCAGCACCAGGCTCCTGACAGCAGGGATATCACCTCTGGGCAGCAACAGGAAGAAACACTTATCCAGAGCTGAGTGATTTGCAATGGACTTGGGGGCAGTCAGTAGTTTTGCTCTCATGTCAACCCCTGTGCTGAGCCCCATCTCTGCTGCAGCCCATACCTGGTGGAAGGTGATGATGAGTGCTGACCACACGAAGATGCCAGAGATGACCTGAGCTGCTGTTGTGGTCAGGAAAAGCTGCTGGTTGTCCTGGGAGTTGTTGTGGGCAGCCGTAAGCAGGGCAACAGCTGAGAATGGAGGGGCTGAGGCCAGCCTGGCTGCTGTGCCAGGCCCCGGTGTGCCAGGTGCCACGTGAGAGGGCACAGCATGTGTGGCATTACTCATCTGCAGGGAAGGAGAGGGAAGGGGAGGGGTGTGGGAAGGCAGGAGCAAGGTAAGCTGCTGACAGGGAAGGTCCCAGCTGATTTTCCAGCCCACACAGCATGTACAAACCTCATGTGAAATTTATCTCTAAGGGTTTTTCCAGGGTGTTCCTCACCCAAACCAGCCCCTTTGCCATGATTTGATCTGCTTCTCCCAGCAGGAAAATGCAAATATCCTTCAAGAGTAGACCCTCTTTTCCCTGAGGAGGTCTATGCAGTTCCCATGTCTCCCAAAAGACACACTTCTTCCCAGCTTTGCTCCTTGCTTTCTCAGGACTCCTGCTTGAAAGGGAATGTTCTGAGCATATTTGTACACCTGAGAATTCACGCTTGCGGCTCAGGACCCTTTTCCATCACAAAACTTCAGGTTTTCTTTCCACCAGAGACTTTAGGGTTAAACCAATCCCTCACCCAGGATAACAAAGAGTCCCTTATCAACAAGCCATCAGGACACTTGTGCTGTCTTTCTTGGGAGCCCAGAAAACACCAGGTCCTCCCCCCAAATTTGTCTCCTTTCATCATGTGTTGCCTGCTGGGGGCAAAGCCAGGGGTCGCCCAAGAAACCAGACATTTGGTGCCACCCAGCTATTTTGGGATTGTGGGGCTGTCAGTGTGCCAGTAGTGCCAACCCCAAGACCTGAAGGACAGCCAGTGGTCCCTCCTGCACCCAAATTAAGCACAAGGGAGCAAGCCTGCCATGCCAGAGGCAGAGCTGCTGCCCTTTGGGATGCTGGAGTGCTATGGCATGTCCGTGTTCCGTATGTGCTCCTCAAAGCCGGCTGCCCCAAGGCACTGAGCATTCCTGGTGCAGAGGGTGGCTGGGCATGTGGACACCATGTACCCTGTGGCTCCTGACAGCAAGGACCAACCTAATAATAAGCAATTATTTATAGGGCAGCTTCATATCTCAAGGCCAACAGACGCATAAACTGCCATGTTTGGGTTCTCTTTCTGCTAATCTATGGAAAGCTGCTTTCCCCCCAAGTATAACAATAGCTGTTTAAAAAACCAACAACCTGCAAGCTGAACTCTAACAATACAGATGCTTCTCAGTGCACAGCTAATAAACAAATATTTTAGCTGCTGGGTAACTATCGCCTGGGGTAAAACTGTAAGCATGAACTGGAGAGAAGCATAAAAATATCTGCCATAGATAAGAGTGGTGGGCAATGACCTCGGTCCAATTAAACACTGAAAACAAACCAAAGCAAGAGCTGACCCTGCGGCTCCCTGTTCCGCCCTCTCACCGAACCCCAACCTCACTGGAGAGCAAATTCAGCTGGTGTCAGATCAACAGCCCTAAAAATACCTTTCCCTGGCTCCGCCTGGCAGGAGTCGCGTGTAAGCGGAGATGCCCGGGCGGCAGCTGGCGAGGCCCCAGGAGCTCACCCCGGAGCACCCGCGCCGCTGGAGCGGGCTGCGGGGACAGCGGGGCCGATAGCGTTACACAGGCAGCAGGGAGCCGCGTTCTTCCTCCCTGCCACCGTCCTGCGGTCCTGCCCCGGCCAGCAGGAAAAAGGATCCCGGGAAAGCCGGGGCGGGATGTGGTCTTTGGACAGACTTGGATGCTGCCGGACCTGCCTTGTAAACATTAACAGGAGGACGGAGATAGCTCGTGGCACAGGGAGGGAGAGGAGAGTCAGGCTGTGCCCTGTTCTCCAATCACTCCTCACTCCTCTGCTGGCTGGGGCTAAATGGCTGGATTTGGCCACACTTTGCCTCTGCCAGAGCACCACGACAGAGCAGGATGAAAGCTCATTCTTTCTAGCTGTGCTTTTCTAGTCACTTTTCTAGCGATCCAGCTTACTCCCCAAGACATAGCAGAGAGCTGTGCTCTTTTCTAGACCCATTTATTCTGTTTTCAACCCAGTGCTGTGTCATAGATGCTTGGCCCAAGACATTCCATCTCCTATTAACTTTCCCAGCCATCGTGGTGGGAGCACCGTGGCACCAGCAGCCCGTGCTGGCAGCCTCCCTGACATTGTCACACTCTGAACGTGGCAGAGCAAGTCATTAAAAGCAAAAGCCGCTCGGAGACAGGGCTCCCAGCTCCATAGGTAATTAGATCCCGACCATGCAAGGTAGTCAGGCAATTCAATGCAGTTAAAGAGCCATTTGCTTGCAAAACAAAGGTAGCAAAGAGACACCGGAAATAATATCAGCTGCGAAATTCAGCTCCTCTGTGGGGCTGAGCCATATTCAATCTGTCTGTTTTCAGACACCATGCAGGTACCTGCCATACAGTGTCTACCTATTACACTCCCATGGATATTAGAGATGCTAAGTGAGAACTGAGAAGATAAACTGAGCAGTGAAGCTTGTGTTCAGGCAGGCCACCTGCAAATGGGGCTTTTCACCTCGCCAGGGATTCCCCTCCATCTGCAGGCTGCCAGAGCCCAGACTCCCAGCTCACATCCCTCCCTGTGTCCTGCAGCACCTAGGAAAAATCCCCATCTCAGCGGCAGCTCCCTGTGGGGTGAAGCAAGTCAGCAGGGCAAGGTGAGCCCTCGCATCTCCCCAGCAGTGCCTCTGAGATCCCTGACCCACATCCCGGGGAGGGGAGCATCCAGGCTTAGCCTCACCAGAGCAGGAGTCGCGCCTTTCCTCCTGACTGCTTTCAGATAAGGCCAGGACACTCGGGTTATTTACGGGACCAGCCTCTCCACACCACCATCAGGCCACTCAGGGGGAAGGACCTACAGCACACAGCTACAAATCGCGGCAGGGCAGCACCGAGCCCTCCTTGAAGCCCATCTGGAGGAGTGGATGACGCAGGCACAGAGCTCTCAGAGGAGGTTCTGCCCTCCCAGCGGCTCCCACAGGTGCTCAGAACCAATGGCTGGGTCAACCCTGATTTGTGGGGTTTCCCCCCGCTGCTGTGTACCCCCCAGGGCCCCACTCACCCTTTGGGGCTCCTCCGGGAGGGAGTCTGGCTGCCGCGCACCTGCCTCGGCATCCTCCGTGCCCTCCTCCACCTGCACCGCTGGAGACTCCTCCTCCGGCCACCCTCCCAGCCCTGCCCGCCGGCTGGCCGCGGGCCCTGCCACTGCCCCAGTTACCCTCGCTGCTCCCTGGGTCCCACCAGTGCCCCACTGGCCCTGCCAGCGCTCCTCCGGCCCTTGCTGTGCCCCGGGCCCCGCCGGCGCCCCGCTTACCTTACCAGCACGGCCCGGCTGTGCCCGGCTCGCCCTGCCGGCGCCCTTCCTGCGCCCCGGGCCCCGCGGGAGCTGGAGCAGCAGGTCGGGCTTTGTCTCCCGCTGAAAAGCGACCCAACTTACCTTTCCAGTCCGCCGCGCTCGGCACCCACGCCCGGAAAGCAAACACGGACGGAAAGCCGCGGTGCGGCCCGACGCCGCTGCCCCCCACTCAGCACTCGTCCGGCGGCCGAGGGCAAGAGCTCTGCCTGGGTGGCAGAGGCAGCTCTCCCAGCAATCGGGAATGAATCCCTGCCTGGAGGATCGCAATGACTATAAGGCAGGCAGATGGTGGCACCTTGTGCCTGTTGTTTGGGCAGGCCTTCCCCTTGGTTAACTGTGCAGCAGAGAGGAGCAAAGTCGAAGGACCAATTGTTCGTGCTGCAATTTATCGCAGATGGAAAGGCAGCAAGGTAAGTCTGTCCTGGCTCCGGGCATCAGATCAGAGAGGTTTCCTTTCCTCACCCACGGCCCTGTGCAGACCTGGTGGCACATATATAGCCAGGAAATTAAGGTGCTTTACTTGTGCCTGGCTTTTAGGCAGTAACACTCAGCATTTTGGGGCATGCAGTGGCATGCAACTGCATCACCACAGCAGAAGATGCAATTTCCATCCAATTTGCTGTTTTCCACAAGCTGCTGGAGCTATGGATACAGTAAGAGCACCAGTTTTGTGTCAGGAGTGAATCCCTACTAGCAAACCACGACTGACATTAACAAACTACACGTGCCTCTCTCAGCCTTCCTAGACAAAAAAAAAAGGGAAATGTAAAAGAGGAAAAATTTATAGTTCTGACAGATGCGAATCTCTGATTCTTGGAAGCACAGTTTGGAAAATTATTTTTAGATTAAGTTTCTTGTCAAGGGCAGCTGGAAGCCTGCAGTGTTTGAATGTATTTTTAAAAAAGAGTTTTATTTCTCATAATCCCTTTAAATGCTGTAAATAACCCGTACTTCAGAGAAAATAGTCCTTTCAAAACCCATTTTCTGCTTTTCTACTTCTAGGGGATTTTTTAGCAACAGAAATGACCTGGCAGCTGGATCACCATGGGGTGGGCACAGGCTCTGTGCTGATTCTGCTGTAGCAACTGGTTTTAGCACAACTCCTCCCTGCCCAGAATCCAAGACCTGGCCTCCATCTGTGCTGTCAAGTTCATAAGTGACAAAAGTGTGTAACAGCTTACTTAAAAATTTACTACTTGTTGTTGTTTATTACAAGAGGTAAAAACAAATGTGCTTTCCAAGCAAAAAGCAAAAGTTTGGCTATAAATCTTTTCATTAGCTCATGCAACTTAATCTGACACTTTTTGTAAATGACTTGGCACAAACAACCCAGTGTAACCCCTCAAACACTCTGCCCCCACGTCTCCTAAGAGATTCTCATTGCAGGTTATCAGCCTATGGAGGTTCTGTTTCTCCATGTATTGGTACCATGTAATCCATTGGCAGAGATTATTTTCCTACCACTGTTTTGGGTTCCTCTCTTCCACCCTGACATCAGCTTTCATGAAATTTGCAAAGCATCATTATCTACCTCTCTTTAAAATAAGAGTGAAAGTAGAAAATGAATTCAGACTACATCCAGAAAGGAATGGACATAAGGACAAAAGCAGCCATCTAGGACTCATTTCCTTAAAAAAAAGCAAGAAAATCTTTCCCATTTACAACTGTTGATTTTCTTACCAAGGCTTGTATTTCAGCTGAAGTGATTCTCACAGAGCAAAAAAGAAAACAGGTGACATTTTATTTGACAATGTTTCTTTTATTCCCTCTGCACTGGGTGTTCCCCTTTGCGGTACAGCGCAGCTACAGAGCTTGGCATCTGCTGCTCCTCAGGACACATGTGCAGAGCTGAGCCCTTTTCCAAATAAATGACCCACCCAACATGATAAAAGTAGCACTTCTATGTTGAGACAATTGCTCTCGTCTCACCACTGTCTATATGGACGTGCAAACATGTCCCAGTAGCAAAACCCACAAATGTTCTACACAGTAGAGAAAAATTCATGAAATTCCTCAGGACGTCCAAAACCACCACAAAGACATTCCATCATTTTCACTTCTAGTCCTTTTAAATAGGTGGTGATGAGTCATGGACTCAAGATCATTTCCTTGAATCCAGATGGCACAGCTTCACCACACTTGGCAACTTCGGATCACTTCTCGTAGAGCCTGTATTCCTTCCATGGTCTTGTCCTTTAAAGCCATGGCAAGGAGAACAGGTTTGTTCCCAGCTTCCTGTGACACAAATGCCACCAGGTTTTTGGCACAAACATGAACGAGGGGCTGAAAAGCAAAGGGATACAGATGTACATTCCTACAGATGGGAGAGCCCTCCTGCAGGAGTTAGGAGAGGAAGAGTCCTGGAGTAATGTGGAGAACCTGTTGATCCTGGGCTCAGACTGAACTTGATGTTTGCTGAGCAGTTCTGATAAGGTCAGCAAAGGTAAGCCTTGGGACAGGGAACTTTAGAAAGCATTTTCTCAGCCAGCTTAAAAGGGAAGAGTTTGGTCCCAAGAGTGTGCCAGCCACCCACACCACCCTGAAACAACTTTACTGGAGCTGCGCTTGAATTGAGTTCAGCACTGTCTGGAAAACTTGGAAACTCAGTATGGAGAATCTTTCCTTCCATAATCCTCCCACCTGAACTATGGCACCAGTGTTAAATTATATGAAATGCTGTGGATCCAAATGCCTTTATTTTCTTCACAACCAGGTTTCTAAAGCAGTTTGCAAGTACTTTTTTTCTGTTGTTTAAAAACTAGTTCTGAAGAGGGGATGTTCCACTGACAAGTTCTGGAAAAAACCTGTTATTTTTGTAATATCTAG
>VWYI01043095.1:305311-346438 GCA_013399455.1 Anthoscopus minutus
TTATATACACAGCTTTTGTATGCCTGGTGTTACAGAAATGTTGCTTTTTATTTTAATGGACAAATGAAAACCAGAAGTAAGTAGCGAGGCTGAAGGAGACAAAAAAGGGGATATAGCCTTTTCCATGAAGTTTCTTTAACAAGAATAGATCAGAACAGCATTGACTATTTCACTTGGAAGGCACCTACAATGACATCTAGTCCAACTGCCTGATCAACTCAGAGCTGACCAGGTTACAACATTATTCAGGGGATTGTCCAAATGGCTCTTACACACTGACAGGCTCAGTGCATCAACCACCTCAAGCTTGTTCCAGTGTCTGACCACCCTCTTGGTGAAGAGGTGTTTTCTAATGTCCTGTCTCAACCTCACCCAGCACAGCTTCAAACCACCCAGCTTGTCTAGGTTTTATTGACACGCACAGTTTTCTATCTGTCAGAATGATGAGTCTGCTTGAGCTGCTGTTTGGAAGTGTGTAACATCCCAAAGAAGGACGTTAACAGTGACAAGCAGGAAAGCAGCAAACTAGTGACTTTTTTAAGTTTAGATCAGTTAAAATTATTTAAAAGCTAAAATTATTTAAAAATAGAATGGAACAAAGTAAACACACGACTTCCCATTCCCAACCAAAACACAAAATAAGCTTGGGAGTGGAGGTGGTCAGCATTAGCAGATATCACAGCAGAGAAAGCAAAATATCTCCCATCCAGAAAGGGAAGGCTATTGCTCAAGTGAAAGTACTCCACAAGGGGAAGTCATGGATAGAATCAGGAACTTGTGTTGCTACATTTTTTCTAGTTATGGAAAGCCTTATAATCTTGTAGCTCTGTAACTTTCTGTTTTAATGCTTGACCAGTTGATGCTTTTTGAAACATATTTGCTTCTGCTTTCTGTCCAGCTTTGTGAAATGATCAATTAAAAACTCATTTTGTCGAAGCAAAAAATACTAAACTTTCTAAAGGGAAGGTACTGGCAGGCACACTTGGGAGTGTGGCATATGCGGCTGGCATAGACAGGGGAGGATGGGGATGGGAAAACAGACCTGAAAAAGAAAACTAACTCAGTGGAACAGAAACCCCAAAAGGTTATCAATGGCTGCATATTTAATCTTGCAACCCTTAAATCAACAGAGCTTTATCAAACTTTCCATAAGCATGCAGAACTGATCCATATCCTGTAGAACACAAAACAACAGATCACCAAACCACTCATAATTAAACTTTTATGTCCAAAAGCAGACCAGTGCACATACTTTTCTGATGAGCCCCTCTTTCCTCATTTTAAAATTAATCTTATCACTGTTCAAACACTGCTTAACTGCTGTGATTCATCAACTCCCTGGCAACTTGCACAGCTCCACCTACCACAGTTCCCCTTTATCCTTGCTGCCTCTGCGCTTCGCACCCGCTCTCACCTCATCCTTGCCCAGCAGCACCTTCGTGGTGAGCGAGGGCCTGCCCACGTTGTCGCCGATGGTGTTGGGGTCCACGTAGACGATGGTGCCCATCTTGCCGTACTGTGTGACCACCACGAGCACCGAGTTGGAGAAGGCCGTGCACACCACCTCCGTCCGCACCCCGTGCACCACCTCCTCCCGCTGCTTGGACGTCACGATGGGACTCGCTTCCATCGCTTCCGAAAAAGAACAAAACGACAGCAGGATGACAACGTTAGATTAAAAACATGCGCTACGGGCTACAAAAAGATCGAATCCTCCCCGTAATTTGAAATACCCACTGTTGAGTTAATTTCAGTGCAAACCCGCACCCCTGACTGGGGGGGACCTCGCAGCTCCGCAGCGATGGCATCACTGCCCCCGCATGGCTCTGCTGCATCTGACAGGGGCCTCGCTAGCGAGAGGGAACCCTCGAGCCCTGCTTTCCACCCCGGCTCCACCAGGCTTTTCCTGAGAGAGACAGGGAGAAAGGGAGACAGCCACCCCCCATCCTGCCGGGCCGCGGCCCTCACCACCCCTACCCTCGCCAGCCCCGCCGCGCCGCCGCTCTCCGCCCAGGCCCGCCCCGCCGTGGCGGAAGCGGCGCCTTTCTTTTCCTTTCCTTTCCCTTCCCTCCCTTTCCTTTCCTTTCCTTTCCTTTCCTTTCCTTTCCTTTCCTTTCNCCTCCCTCCCTCCCGCGACCGGCTGGGTGCGATGGCGCAGGGCTGCCCTCACGCCCTGTCCCCTCCCCTTCCCTCAGCGCCGCCGCCATTACCCGCGCGCTGCGAGGCGCCATCTCCGCCCCCCCCCGCGCTCTCCTCACGGTCCTGGGCAGAGCTGCCGCACTCGGTTCCTTCTCCGGGGCTGAACTCCTTCTCCGGGACTGAACTCCTTCTCCGGGACTGAACTCCTTCTCCGGGGCTGATCCCTTCTCCGGGGAGGAACTGCTTCCCCCAGTGCGCTGTCCACGCCTGGTTTCTCCTTGTTTCTCGCCGGGAGGTGGGGAGGAGTCACAGGGCAGGATCCCCCTGCGCCATGAGGGGATGGCGTGTGAGGGGCCAGGTGACCCTGGGGGCCCTAGAAGGACTGTGAATATTTGGGTTTTTTTCCTCTCCGTTTCCCCATGGGATACGATCGTTACCCCTACTGGGTGTTGTTAGGCCACACTAAGATCGCAAGCGTGCTTTCCCATTAAATAAAAGTGGCTTATAAAGTGGGCTTTTGTAAAGGAGGCAAATTTTTACATAGGCAGACAGAGAGAGGACAAGGTGAATGCTCTTAAACTCAAAGGGAAGAAATTGATATTGGCTGTTAGGAAGAACTTCCCTCTGAGGGTGCTGAGGCCTGGGCACAGGTGCCCAGGGAAGCTGTGGCTGCCCCATCCCAGGGATTGTCCAAGGCCAGGTTGGATGGGGCTTGGAGCAGCCTGGGATAGTGGAAGGTGTTCCTACCCATGGCAGGGTGAAACAAGATGATCTTTAAGGTTCTTTCTAACTCAATCCATTCTGTGATTCTGTGAAAACAAGGCTGGTTTGGTCATGGCCTTACCATTAGCCAAGAGAGCATTGGCAGATGCCTGATGGAACTATACTGGGGGATAAAATAAAGACATCTTTGTGAGGAGAGTGAAACCAAATGTGTCTGTTCCAGGTGTGAACATTAGTTTCTATTAATTATACCAAGTTAATACAGTGCTAATTTTTTCTTTCTAAATACTCATGAATAAAATTTTTCAGTTTATACAAAGCCCTGAAAATTGGTATTTCCCAGAAGTTTGTAACCACCTAGGCTCCTGCAATTTCTGCCTCTAAAATACAGTTGGAAATCTGTAGTTCAGGTGTTTTAGGTCTCCTTTACCAGCATCCTCACCACATCCCAAATATCTTGGCATAGTACAGCTATAGCTACCTGACCTGTGGGTTATCTGTTCAGGCAATAACAATAAAGGACCTCATGAATTCTTCTTTTGTTTGTTTTGCATTAAAAGTTTTACCAAAACTTGACTACAGGAGGAGCACACAGACTTTGTGCTGAGAATCCTTTAAGGCACCGTTAGAGGGTAGCAGAGGTCCATGGAAAAGCTTTTAATTCAGTAGGTTATTTTTGTGGTTAATTCAGAGACTCAATACCTTTTCAGTACTCTTTGCAGTCTGGCAAATAGTCTGTTTTCCAGCATTGAATAAACTGCGTTCCTCTTTCTTGCTTACCACAATCACTCGAGGCTTTGCCTGTTTGACAGAGATAATAGCAGCTATTGTCAGTAAAACCTCCTGACTCATAAAGAAGTTTATTCCCTCTCTGCTTTCTCTAGAGAGTAACTTTACTTCAGGACACAAAGGACTGGATTCTTCCTGCCATCATTGCTAGACTTAATTTTATTTTTTACATGACAGGAGAACAAAGGGAGTTCACTGTAGTTCAGATTTACATGGAAAAAACATTCTTTGCCGTTTTCATTAGTTTGGGACAAATAAAAAGTTGTCTTTCAGTCGATTGGATGTCTCATTTTGGCATGTAGCTGAGGTGGGGTATAGCAAGCTGAAGTAGCTGAACATTGAATCCTCATCACTGAAAGTGAATACATTAAAGAAGGGAACTAAGGAGAAGACTCCTGTTGTCTGTGTGACTGAGGCAGGGGATGGGGATTTGAGAATACACACCAGGACAGGTAGTGGGACCTTTCCTGAGACGATCTGTCTGCCTGTCATCTGCTTCCTAGTATTTCTGGCTGAGAAGGATCTGTATCCATACTCACGCTTCTGGTTTCTATAACACTTTTCCTCCACAGATCTCTGATCACATTGCAACCATTATTATGTTTAGCTTCATAAACTGTCTTTCATCATAACAGATTGTTAATATAACCCATTTTACAGTTCGAGTGAAATAAAGAATCAAAGACCAGTAGCAGTTTCAGAGCCATCAAATCCTCAGCTGGAGATTTCACAGGATTTCAAGATCCCTTCTTCCATTCCTATGCACTCACTGCCAAAGAAGCATAAACCGTGCATGTCATTATCTCAACTATAAAAGAAAATCAATGACTGTGCAGCCCCATACTTTGACAAGCAAAACTACTCCTAATATTGTAGCTTAATACCTTTATTATTATTTATTTGAGCAGTTTCGTAACTTTGTTTCTTTTAAAACTGCTTAAGTGCCCCTGTGTATGTGGACTGGAAGGAGGCTGCTTTTATATTAGTCTTTGGATTTATCTGAACTGATTTTATGAGAACAAATGTGTAAGATCCACAGAGCATCAGAAATCTTTCCCACTACTTTCGAACACAGACACACAGTGTTTCAGGACACGCATTAATAATCCCTGCTCTGGGGAGCACCTCACTATCCAAGTGCTGGGTTGGTTTATTAGTTTACAGGTTATTACTTCTCTAGTTTAGATTTCTCTCTTGTATCTTTTATGATGCAGGATATAGACTGTGAGCTGGAACCTCGGGTGCAGCTGGACTCTGAGCTGTGCAGCCAAGGAGAGAGGAAAGGAATTAGTTTGCTCCCTGATGCAGGAGCTGCTTGGGAATTATTCTGACCCTTGTTATAAATCAGGTACATGAAGTGGAGCTGCCTGTGAATACATTCCTTGGGCCAGACAATATCAGAACTCTCCTCTTCCCCTTATTATTGTCACAGCAAGGTCGAGGGTGTGGGTGGTGCAGGGTTGTGTGAGGGCTCTCTCTATGGGACCATTGTAAAAGGAGTAGAAGGAACAGCAGAAATTCACCTCCTGGATTCCTCCTTTCAAGCCATCCCCACTGCATTAATTAGTCTGGAAGAGACTGTGTTCAGAAAATAATAGTGAATCAAGGCCCTGGGGGAGGCAGGGCGAGGAGCACACCTGGGGTTGTTTACCCCAGCAGTCAGGTCTGCCTGGCTGGCTCTCTGCAGTCAGCAGAGAGAGGCTTTGGCCTCTGGTGCGGGGTGGAAATGGCTTTGAACCCAACTGTCCGTAGTCAGGAGTCACCCCTGCTGCTGTTGGTTGGTTTATCTCTGGGTTTCTAGAGCTCCTCCTGATACAGGTATGAGCCTGCCAAACACACAGCCCAGCTGCTTCTGCACATGAGCAGAAATGGGACATCAGGTGTGCAGGGGAGCCTGAAGTTGGAGTGTGAGCCACTGAGGAGTTCAGATGTGTCCAGGATTAGGTGATACCTCAACAGCATCTCAGAGTTAAAGCTCTGAGGCTCTCTGTTTGCATGCTCATATTTTGGAGGAAGATGAGGGGATTTTGGCTCTTTCGTACGTTGGTCCCTTTTCTGTGCTGGGATAACAAGATTATTGGTTCTTAGTCTGAGAGACAGTTCTAGGAGGTTTGCTTTGTTCTGAAGTTGTTTCCATGGCTCTCATTGTATGGAACATCTCTTATTTCATTGATTGTGTGAAAGGAAGGCTTAGCCAATCCATCAGGCATTGCAGAACCACTCCAACCTATTTTGTTGTTGATGAAACCTTTTCTAGGTGTAGAATTCAGCCAGCAAAAAACACAGCCTTTCTTAGAAGAAAAGACAAGCAAAACACTTAAACCCAAATTGTTCCCTTTCCGAGTGATCTGCACTCAGGTGTACATCTGAAATAGAAGTGCTGGATGTGTTTACATGCCTGGGACTGTCAGGCTCTGCTATTGTTTTGGTTTCTTGCACTTGCAGCTTAGTAGGGAAGCAATATGGGAATGTTCATTAATGTTTGTGTCAATAGTAACAGCCCACATATGAGCACTAGCAGATTTTCCTGAGAAAGCTCAATGCACAGGGTAGGATTTAAAAACATGGCAGTAAGCCAGCATGCCCTGGCTGGGCCTGGAAACATCTAGGTAGCAATTTGACTGGTGCTCTGTGGAAGTTTTTTTTAGTCAGATTTAGCGACCTATAAATAGAGGAGTACTCCAGCCCTTGTTGGACTTTTTTATGCTGTGTCATTGGTGTTTTCTGAGCTGCTCTGCAGGCTGGGGGAGGAGGATTATGGATCCATGGGGCTGAGAGGAGAAAGGAGCAACCTTAATGCTGGGGGAGAATTTTGTGAAGGGGCTCCTGCTGAGATTGCAGAGCCTGGCAAGAGTGAAGCAAGTCACACCTGCAGAAGGGCTTTGTTGAAAACACTTTCTGGGGCACTCAATCTCAAACAGTAGTTTTCATGTATTCCATACCCTTAAAACTAGCACATCTTAAATTTCTTTGCAAAAATTTCTCCAGAAATTACTTCAACAACCACTGAAATGAACATGACATTCTGGAAATGGGTGAGATACACCTCCAGAAACACTCCAGACTACCTAAGAGCACTAAAAGAGCTTCAGCTGCCTAAAAGAGTCAGGATTACATCATGCAGTCAACCTGGTGCTGTCTGATGATAATTTTATCCTCGATATTTGTCATGAGATAACAGCTGGCTGTTCTGGGCACTGTAGGCAGGGGGTACAGAACAGACAGAGTCATCATGAGGCAAGATTGAGTTTGAGTACTGTTTACATAATTTTCATTTGTCAAATAACAGCCCTTCATAGATCACAACCATGACAGCGCCTGTGGATGGTATCATCCATCAGCAGATCTGCTCTGTGAGCAGCAGAAGCTTTGTATTGCTGCAATGGCTGAAGGAATTACTTCCATGGATCAGTAAAGACAGCAGCAATTGTCTTAAAGCTCACTACAGTTTATGTAGGAGATTTTCAGTTGCTTGTGGTGGTCTGTCAGATGGAAGACAACATGCAAATGGAATGGATTGTAAAAATTAGTGTGGCATAGCTTCTAAGAGTAAAACTCATAACCCTCTGCTCCTGAGAAGTGTGAAAGCATTTGAAATAACTCCATGGCTCCTGCAGAAGTAACAAGAATGTCAGAGTATTAGTATGATGCTAATAGTATAGTCAGTCCTATAAATCACTTAATTGTAACAGCAAGTTAAATAGTGTTGTTGTCTAGAATTCATCCACAGTCAAAATGATATATCTTGATGAGACAAATGCCCTCTGTGCTGCCAGTAATAAATTAGCTCCTCTTTCAAGTGAGAAAACAATTAAAAACTTGGTTGAAAAGGGCATACTTTCTCTGTGGCCACTGATCCCTCAAACTCTGGAAATAATAAAGTGGTTCTAATAGTTGTTCATTGTTACACAGTTGAAAGAGGAAAAATCCATTACCTCATTATGTTCAAGACAGTTATGAAATTACATTGGGAATGTTTGAAAATGTAAGAGGCATCTCACCAAATGGTTTCAACTTTGACAATGTGTCATCATTTGCAGTTCATAATGCTGCTGTTAACTTTTGGAGACATCAGTCAGTGCACACAGTGGAAAATGAGAATAAATATTTACCTTGCATTTATATACTGCATAAATAACAGCAAAGTACACAGGAGACAAGTCATGATTCCATTTTGAGGGTTGTGTAACAAAAGTTTCAGAATTACAGGAGGTATTAATTTTGCAACACTCAAATATGTGGAAGCATTCAGGCAGTTCTCCACAAAATGGGCAACAATGCCTTGCCAATGAAACAATACCAAAATGATTTATGGGTATTGTGAATTACTTCTGAATATTAGGTGAAGATTGGCCTCATCTGATTTTTAAGTTCTTTATAGGTGTTGAAGAGTTTTGAAGATGGTGGCAATGCCTGGCATCTGAATGTCTCTTTTGTGATACATTGACTCTATTTGCCATCTAGTCAAAATTATTTTCCCCTCTGGTGCTTAAGTCTAGCACATAAAACTGAACTTATGCTGTAAGCCACAGTAAAGAATCCAAGTCAGACTTGCATAAAGACTTTCCTTGGCAAGGCAGGAGAATGCAGGCAGGTGTCCTTTAGTGGGCTATAGAGACTCAAATTTCTGTCTTCATCTGCCTATCCCAAGCAGATTCACTGAGAAGGTGTGAGATTTTAGGATAATGGGAGCTCTATTGAAGGACTAACCTATGACAGAAGATTGGAAATACATTTATGAAGAATATTGTGATTTGAAAGATTTTGTGAGGCATGTGCATGTACTGCAGGAATTTGTTTTTAGAAGAGTTTTTAATCCTGGTTATCTCCATTTCAGAAAACTTGTAGAGTTTACTATGCCTCCTCCCGTTTCTAGAGAGTAATCAAATAAATATTTCCTTTTGGAAGCAGATTTAATATTTCAAAGCCCTGCAAAATACTGAGTCTGTTGAAGTTCAAAGTTAATTTTGACTGACCACATCCATTCTTTTATGAATCAACATAAAAAGAAACAAGTACTGAAATTGTTTGTTAGTGCCATTCTAAGTAATGAACTGAAGTTTGTGATAATTTAATTGTGCTTTTGATGGACTATACAAATGTACTCTTAGAAGAAAATACAATTATATACCGGGGAAAATAGCATTAAAATGGAGTATTGTCCCTTATTTCATAGGTGCTTATCTCCCATTTCTGCACAAGAAACATGATAATTAAGAAAGGCAGATATGCTAACTTTTTAAGTTTCATCCTGGAAATGAGGTTGGAATATTCCATGAGGAAATCAATGTCATTTTCCTACTCTCTTCTGTTTCTGTAAGAAATGCTCTGCCTAAATCCTTCTCTGCTCTGCATTTGTAATTTTTCTGTATCTTTAGGTGACTCTAGGCTGAGCTCATGTTTTTGTTCTCAACTTCATATGAGCCTCCTTTTCTAACCCTTCCAAGAGCATTTTGGAACTAGTTTGCCCTGAAACCCTGAGATCTGAGAACACTGAAGGATTAGGTTTAAACTTGTTAAACTGAATTAACACTCCTGCCACATGATTATGGCCTGTGCCAGTCCTTCTAATCTTGTTCAGAGTTTAGGATAATTTGTTTAGTAGGGCTGATCAGCTGGAGGTTAATTCAATTGGACTTTGGTTATTTATTCATGCCCGGATTTGCTAAGTGTCACAGCAGATACATGAGGTCTCTGTTACAGTTATGAGATGGCTTCATTAGTGTGACGGAGAGTCCATCTGGGTGACTTCCTTTCCTCAGTGCAATAACTGGCTGTCAGAGCTCTCTCCAGTGGAAAAAACTCCTTATGTAACATCTCCCTTTCATTTGTGTCACAAGTATATTGATTACAGCTTAAAAGGCACCTCTCTGTTCTGATTGCTGGGATTGCCAATAAACTTTCTCTGAGACGTCAGTAGCATTTCAGCTCTACATTTTCAACTGATACCAGAATTTAAAAGAAAAGCACCAAAGTGTATTAAAAGCCATTTGTTATTAATTATATGTTTTCATGCAGGATTTTGGACCTTCTCACTTCAAGGTCCATTTTCCTCCTTATAGAGGTGCTGACTGTGCTGGGTTGGAAGGTGGTCAGTCTTTTGCTCTGTCCAGAATTAACCATCCAGAAATGGAAGACAAAAAGGAAGAAGAAAATTCCATCCTACTGAAACCTCTGGAGGAATTTAGGTTGGCAGAATGTTGTTACTCAAACTGGAATGTGGCCAGGACACCAGGATTAATGTTAGCACAAAATGCCATTTGATTGCAAGTGTTCAGATAACCTTGGATGAAAGTCTTAACTGAAAAGAGGCTCTTCTAACAGAAAAGGGCTCCCTGATGTTGGCTGGGACTTTGGTTCAGGGTTGACTCAGAGAATTTTTCCTCTTTGCTTCAGCAGTTTTTGAATGGGACAGCTCTTAAATGGTAACAGATCTCCCCTACACAGCCTGCAGCACAGCAGATTATTTCCCAGAAAGAATTCCGTGCCATAGACTGATGTCTCTTTTTAGAGACGTTTCCTGATACATCATGCAAACAGTACAAACAGGAGCTTGACAGGACACTTGCTAGGGGAAGGTCCTGAAGGTTAGAAGGCAGGACAAATGTTCAGTGTTGAGAAGGCACTGGGACAAGCTGAGCTTCTGCAGCCACATAAATGTGGAGTAGTTATTTATGTCATGGAGTTGCTCCTGAGCAAGTGAGACCATAATTTGCCCCATTCTTATTTTATTCTCCTGTCTGTTTTTTTCAACTGTCAGTACTCTAATACATGTAATGGCTTGGGCTGGCAAAACCAAGTGGTTTCCAGCCAGAGCTTTGATAATTAAGAGCAGTGCTAATCAAAATTTCTTCTCTTTCTCTCATTTTTTTGAAATTAAATTGTAAATATGCGAGGAACAACCATTAGCTTCCAGGGAGTGAGAAATGTTCCCACATGCTTGGCTGTCTTCAGAAAACCCTGTCACAGTTACAGACCATGAAATATGGTTTCCAACAGAACAATGTTCCCCAAACCAGCTGGGGCCAGCATTATAACTCAGCAGCCTTTGCAGAAGTTTATTTGCTGTTGACTTGGAAGCCAAGTTAGAGCTTTGGAGAGGAGTTTCTGCTTTTCTACACAGCAATGCAACATGGATCCTGCAGCATCAGCTCCCACAAGGAAGCTGGAGGCAGCACATATATGCATATGTATGTGCCTGTAGCTGTCCTTGTCCCCAGACCTGCTGCAGGAAGGGATGGCTCTTGCACTGGCCCTGGGTGCCACATGCCTGCACAGGGGAAAGGAAGGCACCCAGGGAGATGTTGAGGCAACTTGCCATGAATTATGAAGGGGGCTATATCTGCAAAAGCTGGTGTGTGTTCCCAAGGGACTGTATCCCTGTCTGGAGGAGAAAGAGAAGTGTGCAGCTCCATCTCTGGGTGCTCTCCTGACACTACAGCTCCTTCTTTACAACAAGGCAGGAGCTCCATGCAACGGGAACAATCCTTACAGGGTTGTGTGTCAGCTGCATGCTTGGATGAGCTCTATGTGAGCATGAGACTTGCTGTGCTGTTTGTTTTTGAGAGCAAAACATATTACTGCTGCTTTGTGGTATGAATGTGACCTAAACTTTTTTAATTGGAGCCATTTTCCATACTCAAGCTCCACTGATGTTTTCCTTTGTTTTCCATGAGAAGACACTGATTTTCCCTTTTCCTCCAGCTCAGTCTTCCCATTCCTTTCCTGAGGCACTGAGGACATGTATATGAGCCAAGATACGATTTCTCTAAGAATATACTTAATTTAATATTCTTTTTTCCAGCCTTCATTGTTTTTCATTGATAGGTTAACCAGCACCTGAGATGCTCAGTGCTTTACCTAACTTTGTTTTGACTAGTTAAACTTGTAAATTACACATTTTTATTCCCCTTTCCTTCATTTTGAGGGTTATTGTTTAATTCTAGATTTAAAAATCCAGCAAATGGAGAAGTAATCACAGATACATTTTGCTGAGAAGAGATAGATGACATGAAGGATTGAACATACTATCTCACAAATGTCCCTACATCTGACAAAATAGGCCAAACTCATTCTTTACATGGCTCCACCAGGGATGAACAAGCCTCAGGGGCTATAAAGAAGATCACGGGCTGATTTTTTGTTTCATCGAGTCCCTAGAACATTGAAAGTGTGCTTGATATGCAAGAGTAGGCTGAAATCTGCAATCAGCTCCACAAGTGTAATTGAATCTGAATCAGGAGAAGTGACACCTGCATGATGAAGAAGGGTATTCATTCTGCTCTGTTCAGGTCTGTACCAGCCTACTCGTATAGACAGAGTTCAGCATGTACTGTCCTGGGCAGAGGATTGCACAGCCATGTCCCAGCAATCATCTCCTGTGTGTATTTCTGCTACATGCTGGGCATCTGAATGCTCTGCTGACAGTCCATGAGCACACCCCCTCTTATCTACGAGTCTGCTCTGAACATGCACAGAAGCAAACAGCAGCACATTGGACTTACCAAAATGAATGGGGCAAAACGTGTCGTGTGACCTTCATGTGGAGCTGCCTTTCCTTCTGAAAGATCACAGCTTGTCTTGGGGACATCGGTGTCAGTCCAACGAGTCCCCCATTATTGCAGGCCAATGTGATACAGCTGTGCAGGGTCTGGGGTGCTGTGTATCTCACACCCCTGCTCCCCATGCCCGACATTAATAACAAGACTTGGTACAAAAGACTAAAAGTCTCAAAGACAGCACATGAAAAGGAGAGACCAATGCATGTCACCACTGCCTTAAAAGGAAGCATAAGAGGAGAGAATTCCTAGGTGATCTCTTCATGTTATCACCAGGAATGGTCCTTTTGGGAATGGTGCAATGAAGAGCTTTTGAGAAAATGTTGTTAAAGGAATTTTTGTTGGAAATGTTATTTCGACACATCAGGCCATGTTGTTTTGATCACTCCCTTTTCAAAAGTAACTTTTAGGTTACAGTGTTTTGCTTTGATGATTTTTCAAACAAAGTTGCAGTCATTTCACTTCATGTCGATTTTTTTATCCACATTTTATCTTACTTGGGAAAAGTGAGCAAAAGAAAACATTTGATTGACCCAAACTACCTGCAGGATATGCTGTTTTTCTGAAAACCTTTAAAATAGTTATTCCTTTTTCCCTGTTTGGGTGAAAATCCTAGGATGTCTCACATTTTGGAGAAAGAACAACTCCGATGAGGGCGTGTGGTACCTAGATCAAGGGGCTAAACCAGGACTGGTACTGAATCACTCTCTGGTGCATCTGAATGCAGGTGGGTTTTGTATTTATCTACACAGTGATCCCATGTTTCAGTCATGCCAGCATGTGAGCACTGTCCCTGGGGAAAGCTGGACTCAGTGCTTGGCAGGAAGGCTTTTAGGACCATGTGCTGCAGACTTACACCCTCTGAAACACAGCCCAGGGCTCCTTGGAGGGATCAGCCCTCAAGGAGGGCACTCGGGTGGCCTTGATGGGTGGATTAAATAGAGAAAGGAGCACATCTTGCTGGGGAGAAAAACCAGCCTTGGCAAGTGGTCTTTCTGCAAGACAAGTTCACAGCAGTCCTCCTTCAGAGGAGGGAAATGTGATGCAGTGACATGTAGAAGGGTTAGACCCACTGCAGCCCCTTTGGACTTCCAGTCAAGGCTGGAGTTCCATGTTCCTTCCCTGTGTAAAGTAGGAAACACCCACTGTTTCTCCATACTTTGAGGAATTCTTACTCAAATCCCCTGTGTATACATACATGTATAAAAACAGTTACTGAAAGCAAGAGAATAAAACTACTATGAAAGTAAGCAAGATCCTCCAGAGAGAGGGATGCAAAATATGTATCCAATAAAACTTTTCTGATGATATCCATAAATACAGAACTGAAGTGCTGGCCCTGCTGTCCTCTCCAGTACCATTCCACCAGAAATATGTAGCTCACATCCTGAGTCATCCCCAAGGAGAGCAATAGATGTTATACACTGGAAATAGTTTAATTTCTAACTGGACCAAGCACAGTTCATCCCTCTTTCATCAGGCGAGAGGAAGATGAAGAATTTTAATATCTCCTGGTGAGATTATGGGACCTCTGAGTCTCTAGGCTTATTCATTGCAGTCAGTGCATTTTGCCAGTTCAGTGCAGGAAACTGCAGGTGTGGGAGAAGTTGGGTTCCCAGACTCCCCTGCAAGGGCAGGACACCGATGATGCTTGTGTAGAAAGTTGGACTTTTCTGTTTTCTTTGTGCAGGAGCATGAGATCTCCATTTTCAGATGAGGGAGACTCTTTTTTTAGGCTCATGAGTTTATCACAAGTTACTCTAATGCCTTTATTTCCAGAGGCAGGGATGATGGATTCCCACTTGAATAAATAGGTCTCTAGGCAGATGTGTTTGATGGGATCTAACATTTCATTTACTCTGGGAGACCGTAGCTTGCTACATCCATGCCTTGCTTAATCCCAGATTGTAAACTGAGATAGGGAGCTCGCAGCTTCTACTGTCCCCTCCAAAATAGTTGTCCTAGGATACACAGAGGGTTGGCTCCCAGGAACCTGCCCTCACCTCACTTTGATTCCCTGGAAATAAGTTTCCCTGGGAATAAGTGACTGATGGCTGCAATTACTGGATGAGATCTTTGGAACAGATCCAGCCCACTCCAAGTAGAGTTGAAGGGCAAGAAAGATCTTTTGGACATCCTACAGGTCTGAGGTGAATTTGCTTTGAACATAAGCAAGAAATACATTTTCAGAGCACTTGGAATCCACAAGTGAAAAGGGAAAAAAAATCAGGAAGTCAAATGGCTGAATTACTAACTCATCAGAGGCCAGTAGGGATTGAGGTAATACAAGCTACATTATATTGTCAATTTGTATTGTACATTGGGAGAAACAACATTCATGTTATTTTGAAATTAAGGGTAACCTGGAGGGGGTAAAACAGTATAAACTAATGGTATACCACATAGTTGAGAGGGAGAGAGAATTTGTACTTGGCAATAATCAATACTCATGTATGTCTTCTAATTGAATCAGCCCAGTCTTCCTCCAGGATGTGATGGTGACGACTGAACTCCTCTTCCTGTTTGATGGATTTGGTTGTGCTGCAACTGTAAATAGAGAGTGCACCAAAAATGGCTTTGGTTTGTCCTCAGCATCTGAGCACCAACTCTGCTGGGTCCCAAATATCAGGCAGGACAGGGGCAGTGATGCTGTCTTGCCTGGGACAGTTGGGGGTCACAACTAAGGACATTTCACCCATCTATCTCCTCATGCCCCCTCAGCGTTCAGCTGAAATAATGTAGAGCAAGCATCTTCTAAAGAATCAAATGATCATTTCTGGTTGACTTTCTCAACAATTTGATCCTTGTTCTGTCTCCCAAAATATTTTAAAAATACTCTGTTGCCAGAGGTACTGAGTGGGTTGGTTCATCAGCATGATCCAGTGCTTGGGGATCCACAGCTGAGGTGTGTATTGTTCCTTTGGAATCTGAGGTCCTTGCAAATCTGCAGTGGTTGTTGGATTCATGATGGAAATAATTGCAAGGACCCAAGGCTGTCATCTGGCATGTGGCCAGGGCAGAGCCCAGGCACCCTTTTCTCACATCTTGGTGCTTCCTAACTTGTATTTCTTCCTCTGTCCCTCTGCTGTGGCTGGAGGCACATGCAGTTCAAATGAAAGGCTTCCCTTTCCCTCTTGAAATTGCTGCTTGTGTTGCCGACTCAAGCTCTTCTCTTGGTTTGCGCTGGGGGATGAGTCAAAGCCCTGGCCTATTCATATTTCATATCATGTGCACATTAATTGGCGCTTTACAACCCAGGAACTTCCTAAGGAAGCACAGATTTGGTCTCTTAACAATTTTACTACAAACACATTTCGCCCCCTTCCTTTTCCCTCTTTGTCATAGATAAGATTCATTTTTTTCTGGACATGAATCCATTGCCTGAGGTTTCTCAAATCTCTGCTCTGGGACAGTGAATTCTTATCTCTGAGGCAGAGTGGGAAAGGAAAAGTAGTACATGAGGGGAACTGTGACTCATGCAGAAATTGAAATGATGAAGCAGATGCTGCTATTACAAAGACCCAGAGGTGTTCAAAGACCTACTGGTGGAAAGGCAAAAGCCTGGGCTTTTCAGTCTTGAAAGCTTCTGCATATTGAAGCTTTGAGCACCAGATGAGGGTTGCAGACTCGGGAGCTCTCTGCTTGCCTGCTAAGTCCTTTCCATGTCAGCATCAGTGCAGAGGAGACGAGAGCTCAGCTGTGGGCAGATTTAAGATCTGATTTAAGCCTGATCAATAGAAGATCTGTTAAAACTTGAAATGGTGCTGCCTTCTCTGCAACAGGAGCTTTAATTTACTTTTTTTTTTCCTCTGAAGGGGCTGAATCTGAATGAAAGGAAATAAGGAGAAATCATGCCTGATTTTTCTATTTCAGTGAAAGAGCTGAAGGAGGCACCTATGTGTCTGTCATCCTGAAAAGCTCCTTGTTTTGATGGAGCCTTAATGGGTTTTTCAAAAGACTCTTTGAGTGCCTCGCCCAGCTCTATTGGAGTTCTGTTTTGAGGCTGGCACCTTGCCATGTCTATTTATATTCAATATTACCTTCAAAAATAGCATTGCTTCTATCTTTTCCCAATATTCAGGGCAGTGTAAGTACATAGGATGATGAGCTGGCCTTGCCTCCTTTGTGCTAGGGAAAATGCTTCACAGTAACCCAGACAAGCTCCTCTCCTCAAGGATGGATACAATTCAAAAATTCCTTTGCCACACAGATGGCATTTTAGACATCATATGAAGGAGAAAAGACCTGTAGACTAACAGGAAAGAAAAACTTACAGCTCTTGACATGGAGAGTCCCCAGTGTCCCACAGTTATCTACTCCAGACTCTGTAAACAGTCCTCCATGTCTAACCTGATTTGCTCACACTGCAATTTAAACCTGTGTCATCTTGTCCTTTCTGCTGCAGCTGTGCAGGACAGACTGTCCCTGTCCTCACAAAGTTATCTTTTAAAGGCTTTTAGGACTGAATAGTTAAGCTAAGGGGGAGACAAGGTTAACATCTCTTCTCTGCTACTTGTTAAGCTATGCAAGGAGAGGAACCATTCCTCACTTGGAGCTGCAGGAGAGACCATTACCCTGCAACCGCCATTATCTCAGTTCCTTTCTGGAAGAAAAGCCATGCCTCCATTCATTCCCACCCTGGATGTGAGCAGTTTGTGCCTCCTGCTGAAATGCAGTGCCTGGCTGTTGTCCCCCATTTGCATTTCACCTCAGTATTTGGGGCCATTTCATCCAACTTGTCTAAATCATTTTGAATTCTAACCTTGTCCCCAAAGTGTCCTTGCCATCCCTCCCCAGTCACTCTTGTCTGCATGCATGATAACTCTGCTCCTTCATCCTTCACTGTGTCTTCCATGCAAACAAAATGGAGCAAACACAGGAGAACGTGCAGCCCAGCTGTCCATACAGTCTGGGAGCCATTGGTTGCAGCAGCTCTGCAGGGATCTGCCATCCCATTTTGTGCATGCCTGGGGCCACAGTCCTTCCACTACATGCTCGGTGGTTTCAGGGGCACTAAAACAATAGGGCAGAGTCTTGCCACCCCACAGTTTGGTTGTGATGCAGCACCATTACATCACGTGGCTGTGGAGGTGGCAGGACAAGCAGAGGCCCTTTCCCCAGGAAGACCTCCCCTCCTCTGTAGCAGTTGGTTGCAGGATGAGTAAGGTGCCCAGTCATGTTGTGACATGATTTCTCCCAAGAAATCCATTACCAAAAGCCTTTTTTCCCTTTGAAGTATCCTCAACTCGGTGAGCGTGCAGCCTTATCTCTCCCTGTGCCAAATTCTCCTTAATGAGGTTTATCCAGCTTTGCCAGCATGGCTTAACATTGTCCATCCAGTCTGGCCAGACAGGATCCTTTATTTTGCTAACATAATTAAAAGCAATAAGCGACCCATGGTGTGCAGCGATAATGGTATTGATGCTGTAATGCCCCACAGACAGAGCTTGGGATTTAGAGAAAGTTTCATCCTGTGTGCAACGTTAGCAATTTCCCCAGCTCCCTTCCTGAACAATTTCTATTTCACATCCTATGCTGGAGTTTTGCCTCATGCTGTTTACATTAAAAATGCATTATACATGTGTTGAAAACATTGAGTTCTATGTTGCTGGCAAAGAAGGATGCTGTTGTGTTTAAGAAGACTCTCTTATATTATTATCACTTTTGTTTAATTTAGTAGGATTATTTTCTCTAATTCCAAAGCTGGGAAAAGACTCCTGTAAATATTCTTCCCACTAGTCAATTTTTGTATCATCCAAACCCATGTATAAGCTGACTTGCTTATGAAACGACATATCACCAATGCTGATTAAAATGCTGATTTCCCTCTGTTAGCTTTCTCCTGTGCTTTGGATCAAAAATATACTAAGAAAAGGTAATGTCATTTAAAAGAGCTCTAAAGGGCTTGATGCAGCACAGGGGAGCTGGGATTTGTGCTAGCAACAGAGCAGTGCTAGTCTGGGGAGATACTGAGGTTTCTAAACTTCACAGAGGAGTCACATGGACTAGGAAAAGTGAGATTGAGCAACTCTGCACCTGTAGAGACTGGATGTTCAAAAGTACTTCACCATCCTCCATAAATAAGCCTCAGAGGTATTTTCTATGGGTCTCACTGCTGTCATATCTAAGCACCTTACTGTACAAACAGAGTATGTCAGGGAGGGGAGTTAAACCCCTGTATCTGAGCCCCAGAGTTTTAACTACATACATGGACATTTCTAGTCTTTGTAATATAATTCAATCCTGGTAAACTAGAGGCCTAAAATGAGATGCAATGAGGGGGAATATGATGGAAGTGGTGAGTGTGGGTTGAAATCAGAGTGCTCAAAGGAAATGAGGGAAGAGAAGAGAAGAGAAGAGAAGAGAAGAGAAGAGAAGAGAAGAGAAGAGAAGAGAAGAGAAGAGAAGAGAAGAGAAGAGAAGTTAGTAGTTTAAACTGGTATTCCCAGACCCTTATAGTCTCTTTTTTTTTAAAAGATAGAACATTCATTCAGTGTCTCAAATATTTCTGGATCATTTTAAGGTAGTAATAGCACCATGGCATAACTCATATTACTGCATTTCAATACATCCAATGCNTAAAAAGATCCTATGGCAGGTGATGGACCACTTGGAGGTTTTGTGTGTAAGACCCAGGATCTGTTTGCATTGTCCAGCACAGGTGACACCAAGGAGGAATCCCAGAATGAAGCATGTCAATAAGGGACCAGCATGGGAAGTTGCAGGGAGGAGTTACAGGACACAAGATTAGGGAAATTAAATCTGTAGGGGAAAGTAGGGGATATTCAGGCTAAGACATAAGGGTATAAGGAGCCCTGCCTGAAGGAAAGAAATACATGATTTTGCTTAATTAGTGACTGACAAAACTGTACCTTGTGGCCATGAGCTGCAAGAGGAAAAAAAAAGTCCATTTACATAACTGAAACCCATTTTTCAGCAGCGAGGCTGGCTGGGGTTTGTGGCCCACGGTGGAACTGGGCAGCAGATCACTCAGTGCACAGCACACGTGTCCCCAGGGCAGGCAGGAGGGGCCGTGGCAGTAGCTGGAGGATGCTGTGTGTAGAATTTGTATTTGTTCCCACATTTTGTGGGGCCCTGGAGGATTGGATGCTGGATCTCAGGAGGCAAGGGGCAGCTGTTCAATGGCAGCTGGCAGGAGCACACTGGGAAGCCCAGCAGAGCCACGTGTCTGCACAGGTGAGCTGGGACAGAACTGCCACATGTCTGAGGCTGGCCAGGGAATGGGGTCCCCTCCTCCCTGGGACAAAAGGCAGAGCTTGGAATGACTTCCCTCAGCTGACACATCCAGTTTACCTCACTCCACACCCATCATTCCCAGTAGCACAAGGCTATCAGGGACCAGCACGAGCTATTGGTGATCCCTCAGCCTTCAGGAACACAATAACATGTCTGTTAGATCTTCTTAAGCATTTGCCAGGTCACTGCTTTATCCTTGAGGGAAATAACCTTCTGCTGAAGAGTTTGATTGTCTAGAGATAATATAACAGGAGAAAACCTATTAAATGTTGGCCTGGAAGGGTCCTTTGGGTTTGGAATATCTTATCTTTTTCTTTCCTTTTCCCCTTTTCCCTTTCCTTTTTCTTTATTTTCTTTTTTTCTTTTTTTTTCTTTTTTCTCCATTGTCACCATTCCTTTCCATTTCTTTCCCCTTTTTTCCTTTCACCTCAGACCAGAAATGATCAACAGCAATGAAATTAATTCCATTGGTCAGAGCATGGTACTAATAACACCAACGTTGTGGATTTGATCCCTATATGGACTGTTCACTTAGGATCTGGACTCAATGATCCTTGTGAGTTCATTCCAACTCCATCATTTCTGTGATTCTGAAATGAAAGCAGAACCTGTGTTCTGTTTTCCTGCTCTCCCAAAGGCTGGTTGTCCCTCATGTCTCCCTCAGAAAAAATCCCTACCAAACATTTGAGGAGTTTTCCTGCATTTGTGCAATGATTTCTTTCTTCTGCTCCTAGCTTGAGAAGCCAACACAACAGGACTGATTGCTTCCCTCTCTCTGTGCACCAGCAGCTGGCCAAGAAGAGCTGGCTGAGACCACCAGGCTCCTGAGGCCAGGCTCTGCAAAGACAAAGATATCCCATCCAGACAATGCCCTGGCCAAGGTAACACCTGGACCAGCTGTGGCTGATCTCTCACTTCAGCAGAGATTTCCCTGTCACAGTAGCACATGGCACTTCAAGGGGAGAGCCTCAGGGCTTTTCCTGTCCTGGCACTGCTGAGACACTGGAGGCCTGTCAGAAACAGCAGGAGAGGGACATGCTGGATTTTAGAGTGCATCTCCTATGAATTTGCTATTAATTTTAAAAGAAAATTACAAGAAGCCTGTTCATTCATCACCTGGATAAACATCCCATGGAGAAGCACTGTGTTAGCAAAGTTCCTTTCCCCTGGGAGCTGGAGACTGGCAGTTTTGAGGCCCGTGCAGCTGTTAAAGCAAGCACTTGCCCTGCTAACAGCAATTCCAGGAGGCATTTTCCTCCTGCAGTTGTGTTTGGGCATTGGGCACAGGGAGTAATTCTCTCCAAGGAGTGAGGAGTGTGAGCAAGGCCCTCACAGCACCGAAATGAAGGTGTTTGTGAGCTTATAGGCTGTGATAGAAACTGGTGCAATCCTTGCTGGGAAAATGTCACTGCAGGGAGCACAGATCATTCTGTAAGGCAACGGCCTCACTGTTAAAGTGGCTTTGTAAAGAGACAATTCCTCAAATCAACTAATCTTCTGTGTCCCTGATTGTTCATGGTCTTTGCCCATCTTCCAGGGCACTGAGATGCCTGTTGACCCTCTGCAATTAGTACCCTGGCTTAATTGACTTCAGCTTTCTCCCAGGTTTAGCAGAGATGAATGGCTCCATCTGCTCATCCAGGACAAAGGTGACTCTCCCTGAGATGCAGTTACAGAGGAGAAGCAGATGTGGGCCAAACCTCACACTCTTAGCACATGTGAGAGAGAGCTCTAAGGCGGCTGTCAAGGGGTAAGAGGCTCCTGGGACTGTGCTAAAAAAAAGGCCTACACCTGCATTGATCCCAATCATCCTGCATGCTCTCGCAGGGATGTGGGGGGATGCTGTGCCAGCCCCTGTGCCAGCTCAGCCCATGTTTGAGCTTCAGGGGCAGAGGCACTGGAGCTCGCTCTCTGCTTGTGTAACTGCATCCTTCACGTCTCAGTGGCTTGGTTGGGGTCTGGGCAGGCGCACGTGAGCTGAGCTGCGTTTGCTGCTGGAGCCTTGAGGGGAACTGGGAACATCCATGCATGTAAAGCCATCAGCTCCAGAGTGAAACCTCTGCCTGACCCAGTAATCATTGGCAGGGATGAGCAGAGAAACCACTCCTGGCAAGATTTGCCAACCTGGCTTTTTGCAAGGGATGCATTCGGAGACCTTAAAGACCCAACAACTGGGCTCTGGCTTTGAACAAATCATTCTCCTGCTTTTGCTGTCATTAGGGAATGTGAGGGATGTGATGAAGCCACCCCCTGGGTGCTGAGTCTCATTTAACCCCACGTAAATCTGCTAATGTTCTATGCCTCAGATCCCCAGACTGCCCTGTCCCAGTCCCTGGTCTGGGCAACAGGGACACTGCATCTTGCCTAAGGCCCTGAGATGCTGCTTGGTTTATTAAGTTTGGCTTTGTGCCTGCTTGGGAGCCTGACCTTGCAGGAGGAGGTCTGCCAAGAGGATCTCCAGCCATGGCTTCTCCAAATGCCACACACACAGCCTGGCTGGGACTGAGAGGGACAGCAGGGCTGGGAAGAGATACTGACTCCAGACCGTCTGCCTGACACCAAGGAAATATGCACCATGCAGAGAGTTTCTCCTATGCAGAGGTTGTAATGTGCCTCAGGCACTGGCCTCTTCCCCAGGGTGCCTGGGGATCTCTTTCAGGGCAATTGCTGAGAAAGCTGTGGGGCACAGCAGTGTCACCCTTGCCATGGGCACAGTGACATCCAACAGAGTTGCTCTGTGTTGGCATCCTGTGGCCCATGTAACCTGTCATGGTGTCCCACTGTTTCAGGGTTCCCTGATTTCCCTGGGCACAGAAATTGCTCAGCTTGGCCTCAGATGTCTCAGCACTTGTCACTCAGTTCCACAAACCATGCCAGTGTCAGTGCCCATGCTGCTGACTGGCTGCTGTAGGTTGCTGTTCACTGTACGGGCTTCTCCAGCAAGCCTGGGATTGCTGAAAGCAGCAGAGTTCTTGGCTCTCATTTTGCTCTCTCCCTGAAACCAAGAGACTTCAAAAGAAGCAGGCTTGGGACTTGCTGGGGAGGGTGCAGCAGGAGCATGTCCTGGGAGCAGGTTTTTAGCTGCTGGAGCACTCATCCTAGTGCTGTTCCTTCCAGGTGCAGAGGAGCATGGAGTGACCTGCAAACAGCCCTGTCTGCTCCAGGCTGCCCTTCTCTAACACCCTTGAGCAGCAACAGGGTGGGGGATACTCATGCACAACTCCCCTTGAGAACTAAGCTAACCAGCCGCTGGATGTCATTATTGCTCCAAACCAATACATTGAACAATCTATTCCAGACCTCAAAAAAAATAAAAAAAAAGTGAGTTTTCAGTACTTAAAATGCTTAAAATGTGCTTCCTGAGGACACAAATCTGTTCAACTCTTCTCCTGCAGCTCTTGTGTTCCCCAGCACACCTTTGCATGCCCGGGGGCAGTGCCTGGGGTTTGGCACAGAGAGAACGAAGTCCTGGGTGACCTCCCTGCCCTTCCCGGGAGCTCCTGCGCTACCTCCTCATCTGCGGGGATGACATCATGGCTGTTTCTGTAGCAACAGAAAGGGGCACTGCGATTCCTGAGCGGGATTGAGCAGGAGGCAGACGTTCCCCCAGCACCCCAGCGTCCTGTGGGTGCCCCTGCCACGGTCCTGGGCTGGCGAGCAGAGCTGGCAAGTCAGAGGTTTTTTGGCTGGTATCTGATCCAATAAATCAGGGGAAAAAAATCGGTTCAGTTTCCCCCGCTTCATCTTTCAGCTGGGGACCCCAGTTGTCTCACTAGACCTCAACTGAAATATTTTGCTTTAGGTTATTTGACCTGACACACACTTTTTCTGCCTTCTCCCTGCTTCACTTTAAAAATGAGGTCTGGTCTAAAAGAAAACTGTCCTTTAAAACTACAGTTAGAAATTTCATTTATAGAGGGCAACATCTTTCTTCTGCCTTCTTCCCCCAGGGATTTTCATTGCAGTTTTCCCATATTCAGTCTGATTTCACCAAAGATTTTGAATTCTTGGATTGTCCCTTTCCTGACTGGTTTTATATTTACTGAAAACATTTTACATGTGCCTGGTTCAGTGTGAGAACTGATGGAAGTAGGGGATCAGGGGTTCAGTTGATGCCTGGCCCTTCTCTCCCCAAGCTACTCACAAGTCCTCTCCCAGAACTCCCAGCATAGCTGTGCCATCACAGCCTGACATGAGCTCTGGGAAAGACTTTTCCTGATGTACTGGG
The DNA here is from genome assembly GCA_013399455.1 of Anthoscopus minutus. NCBI lineage: Eukaryota > Metazoa > Chordata > Aves > Passeriformes > Paridae > Anthoscopus > Anthoscopus minutus. The sequence goes on from VWYI01043095.1 coordinate 329,006, forward strand.
AAGTCTTGGGCATCCTGTTTGTTGTGTGTATGGTCAGGACTCTATGGGGGAGTGGAGAAGAGCTGCAGAGGAGGGTTGGTGTTTGCACTGCAGTGCAGTGCGGAGAGGAGTGGACAATCCCTGGGGAAATCCTGGCACGATGCTTGCTGGGGAGAGCTTCCATAGAGCCTCACTGATCTGTAGTCTTTCATCTTTATGTGCCTGCTTCTAAGTTGCCCTATTTCAGTTATATCCCTTTCATTGGCTTTTCTTCTTCCACTACAGCTGTAAAACAAGGCAGGAAAACATCAACTGCTGCAAGCCTGATGTGAAGAAATAATCCTGAAACAGCAGAGCAGGATGTATGTGGGCTGAGCCTCATCTCTAGCACTACCTCGGGTCCCACAAACAGCTCTGGCCAGCAGCAGCATCACCTGCTCCCACTGCAAACCATTGCATGGAGCTGCAGCCCAAGGGGAAAAAAAGCACCCTGCTCAGCCTTGCTTTTAAACTCTTGCAGAGAAGAGCTTGGGACAGGCCTTGGGTGAGTGTGAGCAGAAAGGAAGTCATCTCAGCCTCATAAGAGCTCTCAGCATATGCCTGCACTCCCTGCTTGTTTTGACTTGTGTGGGAATCTTTGCAATCAAAATGATACGACAATTCCAATCACTGCTGATCGCTTTAGGCAGGTGTAATTCAAGCTCTGGCTGCAGACGGCTGTCATTTAATTAACAAGGGAAGAGCCAAAATTCTGTGTAATACTGGGGAAGGCAAAGAGAACTGCCTGAGGGGGCTTGTGATAATAGAGAGTGGAGGATGCCAGCAGACTTACTCAGAGTTTATCTGTTCCCACAACCAGGTAACACTGACATTCCCTGCATCAGGGGCAGCAAGGTGTGCAAGCCAAGCTGTGGTAGGCAACACAGTTATGCACTTACTTCAGTCCAAGTTGTGGGGAATGACTTGAGGACAACACCAAGGATAGCAAGGCTAAGTATTTTTACCACCTCTAGGAACTCACAGGCTCGGAATGCTTTTTTCTCTTGCAAAGTGTTTCATCACTTTGATTTCATTCCTGGCTCGAGCAGAACTTGCTCTCAGCCCTCTGGGGCCCAGCTCAGCAGGGTACAAATTGCTGCAGTTCTTTTTGGCCACTGGACTGGTGCTGGCCCTCCAACAGAGCAGAGTTCGTCCCTGTCCTGCTCCCTTTGTAGCTGCTGACTTGCCAGGGTGGTGTTTCTTTGCAGTGGCTGTGTACCTTGTGTGCCTCTGCTTTCCACACTTCTGACCCAGATTTCAATTTTCTACACCTAAAATGAAATTAATAGGTCCTGTTACTGCAGCAGGGGAAGTGGTGAGCACTGGAGGAAATGCTTCAGTCCTGCTTGTCTTGGGCAAATTGAGCATGTTTTGAAATGGTTTCCAATAACTCATGTCCTGATAGTGCAATGCTTCAGCTTCTGCAGCACCTGGAGCAGATGGAGCTGTGGGATTGGGCCACACATCCACCCCCATCCCAGCAGTGTGGGGATGCTGGTCCCACATTCAGCCAGGAGCATTGGTCACTGGAGTAGTGACCTCCCTCTGAGAGCCTCAGGTGAGGGATCCAGGGAAAGCCCTCCTGTGCTGGAAGATGTTTGAGCTGATGAAGGGCTTTCCAGCTGTAGAGGTGGCAGGAAATGTCACTCAGTTGTCCCTCAGCCCATGGGAGTGCCTGTGTGCATTGGTCCAACCTTGCATTTGCACGGCCCAGAGAATGCATCATGCTGGACCTAATCCAGCTCAACAAAACCACCCTTGTCCCACTTGGTGTTGTGGCTTCTGGTTTGACACCTCTGAGCTACAGAGATGGCAGGGCCTTGTAGTCTTTTAATTTACTTCTGTCTCATCAAATGGCTGGGATACTAACAACCAAGTTTTGGAGAGGAGGGAGATGAAAATCCAGAGGAAATTGCTGGCTTCCTGCAGTGCTGACTCTGAGCTGTTTGATATTCTCTCTTTTTTAAGGTTTGCTTGTTTTAAAGCAACATTAATTGGAAAGATGCTGGAGTGTCAAATAGAAACCACTCCCTGAATAACCTTGCTAATGAGCATGTTATTAAAGCAGGGTTAGGAGCTCCCTAGAGGGCTCTCTCTGGATAGGATTAAATTTTTTTAAAAAATCATCTAAACTAGAGAGAAAATCTCTGTTAGTCTGCAGTGATGAATATAGAAAAGTCCAATGAAAAATGGCTTTGAAAGGTTTAAGTGTATGTCTTCGTATCTAGGACTAGACTTCTCCATCCCTCAGGGCTCAGTCAGGCAGGGAAGAAGATTTTAATGAAGCAGAGGGTGGAGGAGTTGCAGCTCAGAGCCTGACAAGCTCACTTTCCATGTGTTCACTTCCCCATGCCCCTGGCACTTGCCCATGTAGATCAACATGGGCAGTCCCTGAGGCCACCAGGCTGGGCAGTGTCTCTGCCCAAACAATGTGGCTGGTGGGAGGCAAGGGCCAGCTGAGATGGGGATGCTGAGAGTCTGTGCCAGGAGATGAGAGAGTGCCTGTCCTCTCTGCAAAGTGTAGCTTTTATCTGACTCCACTGGAACAGTTTCCTGAGGTGTTGGCCACTGCGATCCTTCCAAGTGCTGGCATCTCCGACTCCCTCTTCATCTGCCTCTCCCATAGGTCTGGGGCCATCTCTGAGAGCAAGGACACAGCAGCAGCTCTGGAGCAGACAGGGCTGTGGGATGGGATCACACATCCCCCCTCTGACAGCAGTGTGGGAATTCTGGTCCTCCATCCAGCCAGGAGCACAGGCCACTGGAGCAGTGACCTCCCTTTGGGGATGGATAGTGAAGAGTGGTTTCATGGTTCCAGTCCCTTCCCTCCTGCTGGAAAGGATGTGGGAGGATTTAGGGCAGGAAAACCGTTCTCATACCATCTGAAGACAGGCATGAAATGCTTTAGCAAAGCTTCCCTGCAGGCAGCAGTGACTTCCAGAGCAATTCCAGTTTTTTGTGGCTTGCCCTTCCCGTGAATGGTGGGCAGGCCTGCCCTGCCCCAGCCGCAGCGGGGGCTGGCTGGGGAGCTGATTTACTGCACCTGCAGACAAGGAGCTTCATAGCTTCAGGCCATTCTTTGCCTGCATTACCATGGAGCACATTTTCAGGGAAGCTTGGTTGCCTGGGCTGCTCCTGCCCAGATATTTGGGCTTTGCAGGCAGGAGCATCCCTTCGGAGAGGATTTTGTCCGTGTGCAGAAGGAAATGCATTGCCTTTGCAAAGCATCATCTGACAGGCTAATGCAAAACATGCCAGCACCAAGCTGTGACTCGAAATAAAGAGAGGGAAAACACAGTATTTTTATTTTCTCTGCTGCTGCACTTAGTTGGAGTTTTTTCTTTCTTCTTGTTTTTGTGGTTTTTTCTTTTTCTTTGCCTGAGACAGGTATTTGGATTCTCTGTGCTCCCCAAACTCTTCCCTGGGCTGTCTCAAGCAATCAGACAGAGTGACAGCTCTGAAACTCTCCAAGTTAACAAGTTCAAGTGCTGATGATTAACTAGATTCACAAAGTTGATTGGAAAAAAATAGGGATATAAATAAATATTCCTGGAGATATTCCACCCCCTGTAGTCATGAACTTTGAATAATTGGAGGGAATTATGCTGAGTACTAATCAAAAGGGTTGTTTTTTTTTTTAATTTGCTAATTACTGCTGGGTTTCATCAGTGTCAGACTCTAATCATCTCAAGACATGTTAATTGACCCTTGGGAGTTGTTTATCTGATGCAGAAAGTTTTAGATGGGGTCATACAAAGAAATGCAATCATTGAGGTTACTTCTTGCCTGCCACTCAGCTGGAGAGAAGAGTTAAAAAGTCTTTGGGCCATGAGGACGTGTATGCTGACCTTCCCATCAGCTGAGCTCTGGAATGGCTCCTTGTGGATACTGTGGCATCTTCCATCCATTGGGAACCTTCTCTTTCTTGTCCCTTGCACTTCAGCGTCCTCTCTGCAAGCCTCCTGGTTTTTTACACACACACACAGAGTAACTTTGATGATCCCCATGCAGTGAGTGCTAACTGTACCTCCCTCTGGGATGTGGTGATGCTCTAAGGCTGTTCTTTTCCATGGCAAGATCTGCTGGGACAGGGTTGTGCTGCTCCAGGAGTGGGCTGAGGTTCCTGCTAAAGAGAGCAGGCATCACTGTGGAAGGATGTATGCAAAGTGGAAGGTTTTGGGGTATTTTCTAACTAAATTCAGATACAGACCTTTAAATCCCCACATTGTTTCCACCTCCTGAGAAGGCAGCAGCAGGCTGTCACTGTGACCGCAGAGGGCCTCAGTCTGTCCCTAAGAGCTCCTGTGTGGTCCCCTTCTCCCTCAGAGATGAGGCTGCTGAGGTGTGCACACTCAGGGCTGGGTCACCTTTGAAAGCTGTGTGGATGCAGACCCATCTCCTCCCTAAGCTGTGTCCTTTATTCCATCATTATCCCAAAACTGACTTCCTGGGAAGTTTCATAGCCTGGCTAACTCACCTGTCTCATGTTCTATTCATTAAACCAAAGGAGGTGGGAATTAGTGGGATAAAAGGTGGGGGCAGTGAGGAGGGAAGCCCTAAGCAAAGGGCTGACCAAGTTTCTCAAGAGCAGGTTTCAGGAATGCCAATGATTTCGTCATTCAATGTTTTAATTAATGACCTTGATATAAAAATTAGTCTTATGCTAATGAAATGCTCTAGAGATGCAATGCTTTGAAATATCCTCAATACAGAAGCACATAATGTCATACCAGAAGACCTGGGTGATCTCAACTTGAGTGGAAATGATTAAATCTAAGAGTGGCAGAAGTGCAAGGTCTCTCACATGAGGGCAGATGAGGAGAACTTCTGCTACCAGCTGGGAACAGAGCAGCAGCTTGGGAAAAATGCCTGAGTCACATAGTTAATGGTGGGTGACCACACTGCAGAGGTGCAACCCAGTCCCAGGACGGGGCTGTTGTGTCCATCTCAGCATCACAGCAGAATGTGGATGTAAGTCAAATGAAGGAGGAGTATTCCCAGGAGGTGTGTGCCCCCCATGGCACACTGGGGCACCCCCAGGAGCTGTACCACGCTCTGTGCATCTGCTGGCATCACAATTCATGGTGACAGTGATGGAAGGACCCGTGTTCCCATTACTGACTGATAATATTTCATCACCTCTTTTGTACCCATTTTCATTTTGATTCCAGGATAATTTTTATCAGTTCATGAAATGTGGCCTTTCTTTCATTGCAGAACACAAACACAACTATGATGTCTAGGTATTATTGACCTAAGGCATATATAGACATGTGTTTTCATTTGATCACCTTCATTTTTCTAATTTTACGCTTCCCATATTATTTTTCCTTTTTATTACATTGCTGGCTTTGGAGGCCTTTAAATAGAAATAAACTTTCTAGGTAATATTTCTTAATAAAAAACACCATTTATTATTGTTATTCCCTACCAATAAACACTCAGCTCCTTCTCTCATTTTTATAAGTCTAGATTAAGATCTTTTGTGTCAAGGCTGGAATAGATGCCTGAATATGACTGCAGCTGTACCCAGTTGTAGGTATGCTAACAGAGGTCAGGTCTCAGCATTGTGTCACGTGTGGCAATTGCTTGCTGCCACAGCTGGACGCTGAGCATGGAAGAGATTTTGTTTCAGGCTCCTGCATTTACCCTGTAGTGCTGAGAGGTGAGAGGCTCCTGACACCAGTGCCTGATCCTGCCCCACTTGTTGTCCTCAAATCAAGGTGCTGCTTGTTGAATCTGAGCTCAAATCCTTCCCCTCTTGTTTGCTTCGACAGATCATCAGAAAGTAGAGGTAGAGATGTCTCTGGAAGACACCTGAGCTGTTGTTTACTGTATCGCTGTTTCAAGGAAAAGCCTTGTGTGTAAAAAGCACAGAAACAACTAATGGCATTAATATAAACATATACTTTAACTACTGTTTAAGGCTGTCACTGGGTTAAAATAGTCCCTGGTGCTGCATCCCAAGTGCACAGTAATTATGTGGCGAATCTCTTTATTACAGAGTGTCAATCAAGCCACGACGTAGCTGTGGGTGAAATCTCTTTGTGTCTCCACTGATATTCCCAGCACGGAGCTGCATGCTCCACGATGCTTCTGGAGCTCTGTGTGCCTGTGCCCAGGATGTCTCATTAAAACGTGGCTGTAGGAAGAAGAATTGAGCACAGCAATTGTGCTTGGCTTTCAGGGAAGGAAATGCTTCTGCTAAGTGTCTGTCCAGCTCCCCGTGCCAAAGGAAAGCACACAGAAATGCTTTCTAATTGTGTGCATTTCCAGGTGATGCTCACAGGCCTCTGCACTGCAGTCTCTGACCTGGATGGCCAGCTGGTGGGGCAGAAGCTGGTCCTGCCTTTGCTGGTCCTGGTGAGCACTGAGCTGCACATGCAGCCACCCTCACCACAGCCCTGGCCAGAGCCTCGGTGGCACTCGCAGGACACTGCCTGCACCACGGGCTGTGGTGTGCAGCCTCCCCTGTGCTTGCTCAGGGGGTTCTGGGACCACCTCTGGCCATTCCTCCTGCTGGGAAGAATGCACAATGGCTGGGGATAGTGGCATGGAACTGGAGGTTTATCAGACCTTGAGTGCAGCTGGATCCTGGCATCCCCACACAGAGGCCAGGGCAGAGATCAGGGCAGGCAGGTCCATCCTGCAGCCAGGGTCTCTGGACCCCAGTGGGTGGGGTGGATGATTTGGCCTCAGCTGCTGGGATCTCATCTGCAACTTCTGCAGAGACAGAAGTCCTTGGGGAGAGACATGGCACGCATCCTGTGGGACTGCACAGCTCCAGGAACTGCGTGGCTGCAATGAGCCTCTCCCTCTCCCACCCTTCCTGGCCATTGCTCGAGGTTAAATCTTCCCTTTCCACTTACAGTTACACTTCTTATCTCTTCCCACTCCTCTGCCCCTCCATCTTTCATTCTAATGCTGCCTTCCCCTTGTCCATGCTCTAATATTTGTAGGTCAGACAGTTTTTGAGCAGAAGTTACAGAAATAACCCCAAGATTTGCTCTGTGAAGATCTATCCAAAAGAGAGATCTTTTGGGGCAGGAGAAATGCATTTCCATGTGTTCTTGACTGAGGACCAGGGTCAGGTTTGAGCCTGGCAGCTGAGGTGAACACAGGCTGTGTTCCCTGAGGGGAGCTTGTGTCCAGTGTGGAGCAGCAAGGCATGGGTTGGGCTTGAGGCTGGAGCCACTGCTTTTCCCAGGAGCAGTGTCCTTGCCTGGCCAAGGCCAGAGTTTGCTCTGCCATCCCACCTGTCTATCATCACAGAGACAGAGAGGACTGTCTAGTACACAGATTATTTGGGTAGGACCAAAAATCCCACCTCCCTGCTGTTTTGTGAGGGTCCTCATGAGGAACCAAGGATGGGGTTTTCTTGGTCCAAATTCCCCCTTCTTCTCCCCTATGAGCAGTGTGGTGGCTGCTTTGCTGCTCCTACTTCCCACCAGGGCCTGTGTTTCAGCAGCTCTCAGAGGACACGATAGCAAATCACTGTGGGGACTGTTTATGATAAAAAGTGCAATACAAACAGATAATATCATCATGCTCCACTATTAACAGGCTTAAATCCCAAGGATGAGGAGAAGCTCCTGTGGGGAGCAGAGCTATCTCTCAGGCACTTGTGCTGCAATTTATAAGCACTCTCTAGCCTGGGAAGGCAAATTTCACATCCTTTTTTCTCTAAGGGAGTATATTTGCCCCTGTTTGAGGCACGAGCCCTCCATGCTGATTAGATTCAGACAGGGGTTTTGGTCATTGCTGTCCTTGAGTTCTGATGGAACACGATGGAGAAGAACATGTTACATGGTTGTGTCACCCCCACTGAGGCCAAATCAGCTGTGAGCTGGGCAGGACGTGCTTACTGAGCTGTGTCCTGGAGAATCTGCCACCTGGGGCAGGCAGTGGGGACAGCTGGGCAAATTTCCCCTTTTTTTATTACTGCCACTGCAGTCCTTAGCTGGTCTGTGTGGCAGAGTCTCAGAGGTGAGGCAGGAGAGTTAGTAAAAATAAAATAGAAAAGGAGAAGAACATAAAAGGCAAAAATCCTTTTCATAATTAGGGCAAGTGTCCCACCCTTTCAGTTTGTACTGAGCAATGGAAATAGCTTTTTCAGGTTATTTCTCTATCTGAAAAGATACATGTATCCAGATGTTGCTGGTGTGGTTGATGTCTTGACTGGGCATTTTCATTTCAATGGCCCTTCTGGAAGAGCCACGTTTTCATGAATTAGATTTGGTTTCTGCTTTGAACAGTGACTCACTGCGCCTTAGCCTGGGTCAGCCCTGGTGATGCACTCGAAGGCAGTGGGAATGCCAGGGATGAAGAGTGGGTGAAAGGATGTCCTCAGCAGGAGGAAAAAGGACAGTAAAGATTGAGTTGTGCTACAGCTACAGCCCTATAGTGCCTTCAGGAGAGCATCTTGAGTTCCTGCAGCCCATCCTCCTGCCAACACCTGCTCAATGCACGACTGGGCCCCAGCCCAGACACCTCTTAGTTCTGGTTTTAAATCACTGCGCTTCCCTTCTCAGTTTCTTTCAGTGGGGGCTTTACCCCACTCAGCATCATTTCCCTGCTCATCTCCGGCTCAGACAAGGCAGGAAACGTATTTTCAATGTATTAATTAAAATGTCTTTGCAGCAGAACATCTGCATGGAGAGTGATAGATCACCGAAGTGTTCGTGTGCGCTTGTGCCTGTGCGTTGCAGCCTCCCAGATAACGCATTGCTTTGCATAATTTATTCCAGCCAGCACAGCAATAATTTTCATAGCCTGTGATCTTCAAGTATGCGATTATCAATCTGCAACCTGGCTCCATGTGACCCAGATGTTAGATTATTCTCAGATAAAGGAGATGCAGGACACTTGGTGCTCCATCACCTCTGGCCAAATGGTTGTATGGGATAAGATCAAGCATTGTTCTGTTAGATCCCACCACGCTGAAGCAATGGATCTTCTCAGGTATTCATCACTGTCAGCTATTTTGGGAGAGGATGGTCTTTGCCAATGATGCTATTCAATTTCTTGATTGTTCAGCTCATATCAGTTTAGCTTGAAAGATAATAAGATAGAAACCAGAGACTTCCCAGTCAATAAAAGGAAACCTCAGAGGCTTTTTCAGTCTTGCATCTGTCATACTTTGTTGATATTTTAGCTGCTGAGCATTTGACAGCTGGTTGTAAAACTCTTATTTCCTCCTTTGAGACAATTAAATGAAGAACATTTAATTTATTCCATAGAGGTTTCCCCAAGTGACCCATGGAACAGGCCTCTTTCTGGCAGCTGGACCAAATCTGGAGGGATTTGGAGCTTTCTTCACCCATGGGAGATAAAAAAAAAAGTGATTTGATTACCTTTTCCCTTTCTCTTTTTATCATCAAACCAGTTCTGTGTTTTCCAGCATCAGTCCTACTTCCCATGAGTACCACAAACCATTGCTGGCATCTGTGGTTCCAACCTGGCCCTGCCAGTGGCAACCAGCACCTCCTGAGTGGAGATCTTGGCGCAGGATTGCACTGGGGTCCAACCTCCAGGCACTGGTGCAACTGGGAATGGCAGCTGGGAGCATTTCCCCTGCAGCAGGCACAGGGTGCTCCTGCATCAGCATGGGCAGACACACAGGTGGGCACCCAGCACCATCACTGGGACACCCCAGCCCCTTCAGCAGGTCAGGACTTTCATGGGCTCATGGTAAATGTCACTAATCAGCATCAGGGGAAGGCTCCCTTTACTGTGCCAAGGGCAGGCAGCTGCTCAAAGCAGCACAATAATTATGTATAGCCCAAGTAATTATTTTTGTCACATCTTCCTGGCAGGAGAAGACCATTTGTGGGCTGGGTTTAGCTACCTTCCACAACACGCCTGTGTCTTATTTATCCAGAACAATACGCTCAGTGTGGTTTTTCTGTCGTCTTTTTCCTTTTAATGTCGTTTCCAGCCCACACTGCTTTTAATTTGGTGAGGTAAATTGAGACTGGGAGGGGAAGCTGCAGAAAACCTTCAAACTCCCATTCTCTGAGCAAAACATTCCCCTGGGATCTGACTGCACTGCTGAATAGCTGGTCCTTCCTTTCCCAAGGGGCTTGCGAGCATTTGTGGAGACAAATGCTATTTTGGATGGCTGGAGTCACTGCATGTTGGATCTGCTCACAGCTTTGGAGCCTTCCCAGCAGCTCCTTCCTTACCTGGGGACCTCTGAATCAGCAGTCCCAGCTGCCCTGTTTTGAATGCTGGTGCTGGGTTGGTGTGAATGGAGGTGAATTGTTCTCCACACTCTCATTTCAAGGATGCACTCAGCCTGCCTGGGCCCACCTAAAGAAGGTGATGGATTTGAAGATCTCTGCTCCTGGAATCCTGGGGAAAGGAGATGCAGCACATAACTCATTCTGAGCCCATTTCCATTCCCTTCCTGAAAGCACTCATGTTCTCCTGGATCTCCAGCCAGCCTCAAAATAAGAGAAGAAATCAAGATGGTGTCATTAATCCCAGATTTGGTGGATTGAATAGCTGGATTCCCAACCGAATTTTTAATTTGTTCACTGCTTTCAGGCCTCTTAAATTTTTTCTGCTTTTTGGAGCCAAAGAATTTAAATGTCCGTGGCTGAGCCATAACCAGTCTTGTCTTGTAGCTTCACCTACACATCTCATCTATTCTCTCCTTTCTCCCCATCTCACTTTGGCCCAAAATAAAAGACCCTTAAATAGCCTTAATAGTGCAGGCGGCCACACACAGGAATCAGTAGCCAGCCTGCACGGCGGCAGTCAGACATGGCACTGCCATTTCCCTTTGTCATGGACATCTTGAAAATGCAGCCTGGAGGTCCTGATGAGGTTTTCCTGTCTGGAGTTTTCACCTGTCACCTGTTGTATCTGCTGTGGAGTTTGACAGCTTTGAAAGGCACACTGCATTTTGCATGGGGACAACCTCCAAGTCTGCTTAATCCATGAGTGCTCACTCAGAGGTGTCCTTTCATTTACTGCTCTCACCATCAGCAATCTATAGAAGTTTAGGGTGCCTTAGGGAATTCCTTAGCATCTTTTCCTTGGTAACAGCACAGCTGCTCCTGGTGCAAATGGGCTTCTCCTGGCCCCCTCCCCACCACGTTGCAGCATTGCCCATCCTCTTTCTGGGCTTTCTCCCTCCTCCTTCCTCTTCCTCTGGGTGTACTTGCTAAGTGTTTGCTATAACTATTGAAATGGATATAGTGGCAATTTGGGGAGAAGATGCTGTTTAAAGCTCTTTAATTTAAAGGATGTTAATTCACTCCACTCCATCCTCGGTTGAGTTATCCAGCTACGTGCAAACCTCCTTTTCTCCCTGTGTCAGAGAGGAGGATGATTTTCTTGTCTATATTTAGAGACCTTGCTGAGCCCATGGCCCACAGGGCACCCCACAAGGACAGCTGGGGAAGCAGGGAGCTCGCAGAAGGCAAAGATGCTTTGGGACACCATCCCCATGGAGCTGGGGTGCTGCTGGGATGCTGTAGCCCGTGCTAGGGCTGCCTGGGGCCAGCCCCTTCTGAAACTCTGCTTTGTCTCTCCTGCTTGGGACCACAGAAAGGGAGAAACCTGAGGCAGGCTGTGTTTGCCAGCCAGGGATCAGGGTGAAGGCAGTTGATGGGAATAGTAATAAGAAACTTGGCTACAGATCTCCATCCCAGGTCAGGTGCTTCAAGGGCTGTAGTTAATTCATGTGAAAAATTGGCTGGAGACCTCCCTGCAAAACAGGTTCTGCCTCCAAGGCAAGCTGGATAAATAGCTCTCCAAGCCAGGGGGGGCAGCTCCAGAGAGAAACCACAGGGCAATTCCCTGTGTTTAAAAGATCCCTGCAGTTGCCATCCCAAATGATTCCTGTCCTGGGCCCGTGTGTGCTCCATTATCTCCCAGGCTGATCCACGTGTCCCCACACAATTGCTCTGCAATCTCCCCCCGTGTGATATTGTGGGATATTCCACTGCATTAGCAAGTTGAACATGCTTTTACTGCCCACTGTCTCTCCATGCAATATTTCACTGTCTCCCTGGCTATTATCCTGGCGGCACAAAGTCCCATTGAAATTCACGGTGCAAGTCGCCCATTTGTTTCCTTTGAGCTTTGCAGGGTTGTTCTGTGCAGCTTTATGCATATCATTTTTTGCTATGCAAAGTGAGGGTAATGACTTTACCTGCTCTCTTTCAAAGCACTGAACAAAGCCTGTCCCCATGCCGTAGACTGATTTTGGAATATTTGTTCTAGGGTTTGAGAGGGATGAATCAGAGCTCTTAGGGAATGTGCAATCTGATGCTCTGTAAATAAAAAGAAAGTCATGCTGCATCTACAGTCTCCAAGGCAGGCATGTGCTCCCTGTCAACCTTTCTTGCTGGAATCAGCTTCAGGGATGGCTTTGGCAAAACTGAATAGCTTCATTTTAATGACAGCCCTAGAACAGCATCACTTGGTTTGGCCAATGGCACTGACAAGCCTTGAATTGGCTCTGCCTTTTGAGGAACAGATGCAATGAGATGCATGAGATGCCTCTCATGCATGACAAGGTGAGACTCCTCAAGCAAAGGGTCACTGGAGATATCCTCAGGGACATCAGAAATGTGGGAGAAACAAATGCACAGCAACAAAGGAAAGGTTTTGCTGAGAAGACCTTCAGACTCAGGCTGACTTTCCTCTACTGCCACCCCAAAGGAGACTGAACCTCAGGTACCCACAGCATGGCTTGAATGAAGCCCCCAAATCAGGAACCACTCATAAAAATGGGGTTCACAATGTCTGTGCTTGGATCTGTGCAGTGCCTGCAGGGCAGACACAAGGCTTCCCTCTCCATACGCTGGTGTTTGGACATGGCTAAGCACACAGGGTGGATTTTGGACATTGCCCTGGGATGCATGGTTTGAAAGGTGTGTTTTGCTGGGCCATGACCCAAATTGCAACTTGAAGATTTGGTGACAGACTGCTTGGTTTGAAAGCACCTACAAACTCAGTTATCCTCCAAAGAGACTTGTGAATAACACCTAACAAGTGCACTGGAGAATTTCTCATTTTCTTCATGGACAATGTGTGTATGACAAAGAAAAAAAAAAGACAAAATATCCTTAAAGAATTTGCTCATTTTGAATTATTTACTCTACTTTCTTGGAGTTCCCAAGAGGAAGACACTGTGCAATCTGCATTACAATAGCATGTCAAGGTATCCAGAAGGTCCAGAAGAAACCATCAACAGTGGGATGAGTAACCTGGCCTTGGTGAAGGACATCCAACTGTGCTGTACTGAATCCAGAGCTGGCTTCACGGGGATGCAAGCAGAGCAGGGAGACAGTGATCAGCATCAACAAGGATGAAGAGGACCAAATGAAACCAGTTTTCTGACTTAGGGGTCAATATAAGCAGCACGTTCCTGTGTGAGCAGGAATGTCTACATGGGAACTGCGCTGTCCTCATGGACATCCCCTCAGCTGCCAGGCCCAGCAAGTAAAGGCAGAAGTAGAGACCAAGCCAGTCCTGGATGTCCCCACCAGCTCCAGGTGGTGAGCAGAGCAGCTCATGATGCACAATCACTCTGCACCTGGGCTGTGGGCTGGCAGGAGTCCCCTGTTCCCACTGCTGTCACCTCTCACTGACTTTCATTGACTTCTTGAGAGTTTCAAAGTCAAAACTGAAAGAGAAACTCAGAACAAATGGGGACCTATAAAAACACATCCAAGCTGCCAAGTCTACAGCAGATGTGATTTGCAATGGATGAGCTATTAATGCCTTGAAAAATTGGAGTAATGATGTGCAGTAATATTTGTCATCACCAAGGCTGAGTATGTTAAACAAAAATGTTTTGAAATGCAGCTTCTGCCTGGGCCTGGTAACTTTCCCAGATGTAAATATTGCAGTTGTTTTCCAAACATTCTCTAAATACCATAAGGCCTTAGTCCACTTACAGCACTAACAGCCCATAAAATGTCGGTTTTTTGTTTTCTAATTAATCTGATGATTTTTATATAGGATTTGACAACAGCAGTGAAAAAGCATTTCAGGCTGAAAAAAAGTATCCCTTGGATGTCAAGTCACCCGCAGCCAAGCTGGTGCATCGCTGGGAACTGCAGAGCAGCATCCCCTCACCCTACTGGATGGTGACTCATGGTTGGGCAGCCCTACACACCCTCCAAGCCAGGGGACACCAGCCAGTCTTGTAGGGATGTGAAGGGGGAGACCACACCCTTCCTGCAAGGATCATCCTCCCTTTTTTCTGGTGAGAGCTCCCCATTATGGTGCATTTTTTAGATGCCCACAGCAGAGAGGGGAGCTGGAGGCAGAGCCCCTGCAGGTGGAGCCCAGGTGGAGCAAGGCTGGTTGGATTTTCACCCTCTGTGTAAGGTGGGCTCTTGCTGTTAAGGGTCTCAGCTGCTGTGGGGCTTCAGGTGCTTGGGATTTTTAAGACAGATGAAGCCACTGCTTTTGGGGGGAGATGAGCAGTGGAACCAAGCAGAGTACACCCAGAGCTCCATCCCTTGCCCACGTGGGGTCTGTGGGGGTGTGGTGGGCACTTCTGGCTCTTGCCCAGGCTCTGCACAGGGGTGGTCACACGGCTGTCACATTGTCACCTTTCTCTCCCCTGCTCTGGTGAGTGCTTCCCTCCCTACAAGGACACCAAGTTGTCACACTCACTGTGACAGAAGGAGAATCCAGAGTCAAGCCTGGCTGCTGTGGGCACTGCAGGGGAACAACTCAGTCCCTGTCCTGAGCAAGGACAGAAGAAACATCGCCTACCCAAGGTCACTCTTTCTTTCCTTATCTTACTCAACACCTCCTCGTTCTGCATGGGCAAATGGAGCAGTGCCCAGCCAACACTCTGTCCCTTGGCCAGCATTTCTTTCCAGGTGATTCTCAAAAAGGCAGCAGAGAAGCTCTCATTCCCATATCCCCTCCACATCATCACGGGAAGCAGCCAGTGTTTTATTACCACCTCTCCCTCCTGTATGGCTTGTTAAACTGGGTTAGGACTGCTTGAGCCTGCTGTGTTGGACATCTTCTGCTGGTGGAAGGGAAGGGCTCACAGAAGCTCTCCTGACCCCAGATACCTTTCTCACAGCACTCCTCGCTCCATCTCGCATAAATAGATCAGTCATCCCAGCATGGCTACGTCTTCTTTTACTCCTTCCTGTCTTTAATAATATTATCAATGTCTGGTTTAGATTTTTACTAAATATAGGGGCCAGAGTCTGGACTGGCGTCACTTCCTCCCAGAAGAACTGGAACAGCTTGCTCAGAAGTACTTACTCTTTTTATTAATTTATCTTGGTTTGCAAAGTTGTTTGATTGCACCAAGTCTTTCCACCCCCTGTTGACCTGGCAGCTGGAAGAAATGATGCTGTTTAAAGCCTGTCCTTGATCCATGGGTGAGGCTTGAGGTTTTTGGGGCTGCCTCCCCCAAAGCAACCCTGAGGAGCAGGGACAATGTGCACCAGCAGGCAGCAAATTCGCAAAAAGACTTTGGCAAATCTTCCCTCTCCTCACTGCAGATCTCCATGGGCAAAGATCTCTAATGGAGTGCCAGTTGCATCCATGTCCCCTCTGGGCAGTTCTTCCAGCTGCCAGGTGACAGTTGCATCTCCAGGGCTGGCATGAACACTCAGTGTTTGTGGCTGGCCCAAGGTTTGTGTGGCACAGATGTGGGAGCTGGGCCCTAGAACACCCTGCTCCTGCCACCAGGAGGGGCCTGGCAGTGTCTGTTCCCTGCCCAGGGAAACCAGCCTGTTCCTTCCTCAGCAAAGGCAGAGGAGGGATGGCACCTTTTATCCATCATCTCCCCAGGAAGACATTTGACCCCAGAACCACCCTCACGGTGGTCCCTGCTTTCATGTCATTGCCTAGGTATTTATTAGCCCAAAGCAATTTCAATGGGAATTCCTTGCCTTTAGGGCATCCCATGGGACATGGGAGAATGGGATATCCTGCTCCAGGGAGGAAGGGGTCTTCCATGCTTCAAGGGCATGAGCACAGGTGGTGATGGCAAAGGGGAATGGCAGAACCTCAGATCAACCTACTCACCCAGAGACCAAGACCTGAGGACTGGGTCACAGCTGTGGAAGAGAGGCTGCTGGATCCATTCTCCATTCCCATCCTTTCCATCATGCAGGGTATCTCCTGCATTCCCATGGGCATTTTCCCTGGGCCGTGTGTCTAATGCAGCTGAGCACTGTGCCAGGTTGCCAGCTGCTATTTGGAGAGGGGCCATTGCTTGCCTGTTCCCAGGCTGTCTCCCAGCTCTATTACTCCACGCTTCAGGTTTTTTTGGCTGTGGTGCTGTTGGTGTTGTTGCTATTAAATAGAAAGGAGTAAAATTTCTCTCCCGCATCCATCCTTTCCTCTCTCGCCTGCCACCTTCTTGCAGGGCTGCAAAAGGAAGTTGCTGGCTAGGAGGTGGCTTCAGAGATGGTTTGAGACACCTCGAACCATCACAAAAAAATACATGGGCCAGTCCTCACCTCAAATGACAGTGCCTGGGGAGAGAGAAGAGCATTTCTGTTCCAAGCACCGGCTCAGTGCCAGCCACACTTTAATCATCATGATTAAAGGTGTGTTGTGTTGCTAAAACAGCATAAAAAACCTGCCCAAAATGGAGAGGCAGGATGGAAGTCTCTGGGACAGGTGAGAGAGGTCTGAGGCAGGAGGATGCTTGGGAAAGGCTGAGCACAGGAGCTGGGGACCCCTGGGAGCTGTGGGCAGGGGTCGTGGTGCAGCCCCATCAGTGTCACCGCTGGTCCCAGACCTCGTGCTCCCAGCGTCACCTGGTGCTGCCCAGCTGGGACCAGTTTGGCCAGTGGAGGTTCAGATTTGGGGTGAGGGGCGGGGTGGCTGCTGTGCACACAGGGGGACACTCAGAGGTGCTCGCACAGACTCACAGAGACACAGACCCGTGTGTAAATACAACCACACAGACACACACCCCACCACGGCCATCCCCGCACCCCCTCAGGGTGTCACCACACACACACAACAAACACAGTGGCACACACCCACGCTCAAAGGCAGATGCCCCCGACACGGACACTCACACCTTCACAAGCCCTGCACGCTCACAGCCCCGCTCTCACAAGGTGTCACACACACAGGTAGTGTCACGCACATGGAAGTGTCACAAATACAGTGTCGTGCACACATGGTACCGCGCAGTGTCACACACCCAGTGTCACAGTGTCACACTCCCTGTGTCACACGCACGGTGTCACCCACGTACAGCCCCCACCCGCCGGTGCCAGCCCGACTCTGCCGGCCAAGCCGTTTATCGCTCCGGGCCATCACCGAACCCCAGAGAGCTCTGCCGAACCGTGCCGTGCCGAGCCGGAACCGAGCCCAAGCGGCAGTGCCGAGCCGTACCGGACCGTGCTAGGCCGTACCGAGCCGAAGTGTGCCGTGCCAATCGCACCCCTCCAGCCG
>VWYI01043095.1:346477-462890 GCA_013399455.1 Anthoscopus minutus
CACCCCACCCGAGCAGCGTCGAGCCGAGCCGTGCCGAGCGGTGCCGGTGGAGCCCCCGGGCCTGGCAGCGCTGCCCGGCGCCGCCTGCACGGGCAGGGCTCTCCGCCTGACGCAGTGAGGAGCTGCAGCCCTTCTCTTCTCGGAGGCCGGGCTCCAGCGCTGGGATTTGCTCGGCTCCGGCTGCGTTTCCCTGCCCGCCTCCTGCCCCCGGCCCGCCCGCTTGGAAGGGCGCGGGGAGCCGCAGCCGCGGGTGCGTCCGCCTCCCATCACCGCGCTTCGGGGCTGGGCGCGCCGCCGAGCGCCGGGAGCCGCNCTCCGCTCCGCTCCGGCCCCGCACCCGGTGCCGCCCCGCGCCGCCCGCGAGCCCCGCGCAGCCCCCGGTGGCCGTTCCGTGTCGCCAAACTTTTGGCGGCTGCAGCCCAGGCTGGGGCTCCGGCGAGAGGGGACCGCGGGGCTGGCGGCGGGGGGAGCGGGGTGCCCTCCACTCCCCTGGCGCGGAGTCCCCAGGCTCGGCCGGGGCTGCTCCCGCTGTCCTTATCCCCAGGGCGAGCGGGAGATCAGGACCAGGGCAGCTCCTCGAAGCCGGGCCGGGGCCACGGAGCCGGGAACCCCTCGGGCCGCTCGGCCCGTGTTCCCTTCCCCGCCCATGGGGGATCCCCACTTCGGGGTCTCCCTCCGCCGGCGGGGTGCGCCCGAGCCGGAGCATCCCCCGGGGGAGCCGCTGCAACTGTTGCCTGCGGGGAGCCCCGGTGCTCCGGGGGAAGAGCCGGTGCCGCGGGCAGTAGCATCGCTCCGGGGGCAAGGGTCTTCCGCCTGGGTCGCCACAGCGCCGCACGGAGCGCTCGGACAGGGGAGACCGTCACCCTAACCCCAAATAACCCTGGAGGCTGCGAGCCTTGGGGCGGGAGCTGTGGCAGAGCCGCTCTCCGGCTCTGCTCCCCCGCCCCCCCAATCCCTTCTGCATTCCCACGCCGGCAGTTGGGACCGGCCTCCCCCCACACGCGCTCCTTCAGCGGCTATTTCTGTCCTAGCCGAACGCGCCGCACATAGAGCTTTAATTAAAGAAAATTAGTGGAGGAGGGCGGGGGGGTGTCCGTGCTCCGGGGCGGGGGACGGTCCCCGGGACCTCGCCGGGTGCGACTGCCGTCGCTGATGGTTCGGGGGAGGCGGAGGGCAGGTGCCCGCCTGAGAGTTTGAGCCGCTTTCGCTTGGTTGGTTGTTTTTTGGTTTTTTGGTTTTTTAGAAAAGGGCGGCGGTGGGTGGGGGGAGGTGGTACGGACACACGACGGCGCAGGAACGTGTTCCTTCCCGGAGGGTGTGTTGCAGTTTTAATTCTAATGACAGATGTTGCCGTAAAGTTCCGTCTGGGTTCCTGAATACAGGCATAGCACGAAACACCGGCAAACTCGCCCGTCGGACCGGGTACTCGCCCGTCGGCACAGTGGAGTTGCCAAAGAATTTTCTTGGTTGCGTTTTAAATGAGGCTCGGCCGGGTCTGGGGATCCTCGGGGCGGCGGCGGGGCGGTGCGTGGAACACAGGGATGCCAGGGAGGTGTGAGCAGCCCCCGCTCCCTGGGCAGGACCCCTCCAACCAGCCCAAAGCCCTGGCGGCTCCGGCGCTCCATGTGGAGCGTGGTAACTCGTCCCGTGCGCGGCGGGACCCGACGGGCAGCCGCGCCCGGTGCTGGGGAGATGCCGGGGTGCCTCTCCCTCAGCCTTTTCCTCCTCCAGCTCTGCCTGAACAGAATCCTCCGCACCTCCGCTCATCCCTGCCTTTCCGGCTCAGGCAGCCCGGGGGACCTGCGCTGCTGCCCACGTCCAGGCTGTGATTTACAGCCCCGGGAAAGCCCCGCGTAGGGAGGGGACGGGGGACTGGCATCACCAGGCTCCCCCGGGGCAGAGCCGCCGCTCCCGCCTCCCCGGCCGGGGACTCGCCTCCTCCCGTCAGCTTCGCGCGTTCCGCCGCCGATTCGCGCTGGATTAAATATTTAGAAGTTTGCAGCGGTGAATAAAGCGATCGTTAATAGAAATTGATGGCACCGATGCAAAGGGGGTGGCACCGGCGGCAGGAACAGCGCGGCTCAACGGGAGCGGGCGGGGCGCTCCTGGGAGGGTTTTTAAGGGGTTTCGCCCCAAGTGAAGGGTTTATCGCTCCGAATGCTGTGGCAGCGCCAAAACCCGGGAGCTGCTCTTCACGTTTCCGACGATGTCTTTAAAAGACATGTTTTTTCCTCCCTGCCTGCCTGGAAAGAATAATCCCGTGCCTTCGCAGACACGAGGCAATCCGCTCCAATTTAGCACCTAAAATTCCCCGTCAGCACCTCCCTCCGTGCTGCCTGACACCATGCAGGGCTCACACACCCCCAGACCCGCCGGGTTTGCCATGGCAGCGGGGGGCGGCGGGCAGCAGGGTCCTGTCGGTAGGGACGGGGAGCGTGTCCCCAGCCCTCGAAGTGCAGCGTTGGGCAGTGCGGGGACGCCCGTCCTCGGGAAGGCTGCAGCAGAGACGAAGTTTGCCCGATGACCTGGAGGAGTGAGCGGCCTCCGGGGTCGGGGCGGCTTCCGCAGGGTGGGGTGGGAAGGACATGGGACTGGCCGGTGGCTGGTGAGCCCTGGCCCCGCACATGGGGCTCCGCCGCCCCGCTCGGAGCTTGAGTCAGCGCTTCTGTGAGCGGCGGGGATGGGGCAGCGCTCGGCGGAGCGGGATGCGGTCCTGGCGCGGGTGCGGAGGCAGCGGGGAGAGGAGGAAGAAAGACGAGCTGGAACAGGATGGAGGGGGGAACAGAGAGGGAAAGAAAGTGCGAGGGTTTTCCCGGGGAGAAGCCGGGGGTACAGGCCCACCCGTGCCCTCTCCGCGGAGCCGCTGCTCGGTGAGAGCCAGCGGCGATGGGCAGCGGCTTGGCGTGGGGATGGGGAAAGCGGAATGCAGAGCGGAAAGCCCTGGGGCCGGCCGGACGCCCCTGCTGGGGGTGCTAGAGACGGCCCGAACCCCCCAGGGTGGGTCAGTGCCGTGCCCACGCCCGCCCACGCCCCTCACCCTCACCCCGCACTGGGGGACGCTCCCTCGGCCCGGCGCTGCCCACGCGTGTCCCAGCCCGGCCGCCGCTCCGGGCTGGGGCAGCGCCGCTCTGTGACAACAGAAAGTGGCTGGAAAGGGGCGAGGCGTCACACGCTCTGCCTCCGGGAGGCAGGGAAAGGCTGAGGGACCGATGGGAAGGCATGAATGAATGAATCTCCATAAAGAGCCCCAAGCAGCAGGGAGAGGGAGAGAGGAGGAGGAAGGAGAGGAGGAGGAAGAGTCCGGAGCAGGGCAGGCAGCAGCAGACGTGACGCCGGCAGGTAAGGGGGTGCCCGTGCCGCACGGCTCCGCAGCGCCCGGGATGGCAGGTTGGGGGGCACAGCGAAAGGGGGACGGGAACTACCGAGACCCTGCATAGGTATGGGGTGGTTTTATTTAGCAAGCATGTTTTTCTCCTGTCTCCTTGCAAAATGTGCAGTCGCTAAACTTCCTAGGACTCCTTTCCTCCTCCGGTACTGCCGCCCCAAGCCCGCCGGCTTTGGAGGTTTCGGAGCTGAGCCCGGCGGCAGCTCCCGGCGGCTGGACCTGCTCAGCACCGGGGCAGCTCCGAGCCGGGCCAGCCTGCCCGGCGACAACGCCACTCGGCCAGGCATCTAGAGTTACATGGCCGGGGGTATCCAGCCTCTGCAGCAGCCCCTTTGCTTTCGGGGCTCAGAGGGGAGCTCCTCTCCCCTCGATCTCCATCCCCCTTCGGCTCTCCGTCCCTGCCGTGGTTACATAAGGCAGAGGAGCCCTTAGCCAGCGCTGACGCGGGCCGGATCATCGGGATCGCACCCAGGGATGCCCAGAGCTGAGCTCAGCCTTGTCCGACTGCTCCATCCTGGGTCGCCCCTGCCCCGCTGCCCGCGCTGAGCCGCTCGGTGCCTGTCCCTGCGTGCTGCGGGGACTGTGCGGCACAGGCACCCCGACACACACAGACACCCCGACACACACAGACACCCCACACACACAGACACCCTGAGCCCTGCCCTTGGCTCTCCGGCAGAGCTGCCCCGCACTAACGCCACGGGAACGCGCGTAGCCCTCGGAGCGCACAGCTGCATGCACAGCCCGTCCCGTGGAGCATCCCGGCTCCCGCAGATGGGCCCACGCCAAGGCGATGCACACTGGAAGTGTTTGCACACAAGCAGCGCTGCAGGCAGCACACGGGTCACGCTCTCGCACACACGTGGGCTGGTGCTCGCCAGGGGCTGGTGCTCGCCAGGGGCGGCACGGGGGTGCTGGGTGCTCTCTTCGTGCCGGACGGGGCCGGCTCGCAGCGCAGGCGGGCGCTGGGAGCTGTGCAGGGAATGCTGCAGGCCTGGCAGGGCAGCCCTGGCTGGCTGCGGTGGGCAGCTCTGCGGCTGCCTGCAGCTTCCCCCTCCCTGACCGAGGTGCTCTGAGCGGGGATCAATAATGTCTTTCTGATTGGCTTCAGTTCCCCATTCAAAGTAGTCACTGCATTAGGACTTGATTTTTCTCCCCTTTGACTCCTGGCCAGATTAGATTGTGAATTTGGCTGATTTCAAGCTACTGGGGGAGGGAAGAATCATACAGCGAGCGAGAGAGAACTGAAATATCCTACAGGATCCCCTGGAGGGGAGAGAAATCAGGTCTAGATAAGAGCTTGTTCTCCCTGTCTGGCTAATGCTTCCCTGTTTGATGATCAGAAAACACAAGATCTAACCTCTCACCAGGATGCTTAACTATGAAAGGTCAGGCTTTTGGCTTGCTCTAGGTGCAAGGTTTGTTACTGTGAGCTGTGGATTATGTATTCCAGTTCTCCCGTCGTATGCTAAACACAGGAGTGCACGATGCATGCAAACAGAAGGACTCAGTGCTTCTGAGGTTTACAAGTTGAGCTCTGGATGTAACACTGAGGTTGGAGGAACTGTGATGGGGACAGGACACAAAGTCCATGAGAGCCCAGAGTGTCCCATCTGTTTGTCAAGTCTCAGCCCCATCCTTGGGCAATTTTTTCCAATACTTATTTCTCCATGTATGTGCTGGGGGTAAGTGAGTGGGTTATGGCAGTGAAGCCCTGCATTCCAGAGGGACACAGAAAGCAGCACCTTGGAGCATCCCAGCTGTGCTGGTCAGGGTGCTCCTCCCTGCTGGCTGCTCCAGGGCCAGGATTTCAGCCACAGTATTGCCTGCAGCATCCTAGCTGCCAGCACTTGCTGTGAACTGGTGTTAGCTCCAGGTGAAGCAAAACCATGGGATTATGTGGTTTTCCACAAAGGGCACTGGGAAGTCTGGTGGAGCAGAGGGACTTGTGAAGGAGCTGTTACAGGGCAGTGAGGAACTGAGGAAGAGACGAGGTGGGGCTGAGGGCTTGCTGCAGGTGAGCTGTGCTGTTCTGGGCAGTGGGGAAGCAGCTGTGGAGTCACCAACAAGGCTGTGAGGTGCAGGGTTGAGATGGGAAGCTCCTGTGGAGGCTGTACAGGGAGTATGAACAAGGAGCACAGCCCTGAGCAGTGTTTGGCATGATTTCGTGCAGCTGCTGGATTTTCTTGCTGTTGCAAACCCAGGGCTTGGGCAGGGTTTGAGTGAGCCCAGTGTCAGGACAGCAGTGGGGTGGAGTATCTGGCTGTGAGGAGAGGGAGATCTGATGGCCAGCAGTAAACTGGGCCCAAAGGAGGCTGGTGGGGAGGAGAGGAGCAGTGTGGGGCTCGATGGGGCACCTATGGAGTCATACACCACCCAAACTGTGCGTGAGGAGGGAGGCAGAGCCATGAAAGCAGTAAGGCTGTGAGCACCTTGGGATGAAGGGACTGGAAATCCTGAGCCTTGGTCTCAAGTCTGCTAATCAGCAGAGCAGTGCCAGGGGCTAAGAGTGGAAAAAGGGGACGAAGAGCATGAAATGGTCTGTGTGGTGTTATTTGGCTGCTGGAGTGAGGAGTGTATGCACCCAGAACTAGGGTTATCCCAGTCTCTGAGACATCCCTGTAACAGGAGCAAGTAATAATAAATATCAAAGGAGGGAGTGGTGAGAGTTAGCTCCAGGTGAGGGGGACCTGGAGCCTCCATGCAGCATGAGGAGCCAGGGCAGGAGGGTCTGGGGGAGGTGGCACGGAGGGTGCAGGGGGTTTATGAGCCTGGGTAAGGAAGCTGGGGGGACACAGCAGGAAGCTGGAGAGGTGGAGATGGGAGCTGGTGTGGTTATGGCAGCAGCCCGTGAGAAAGCTGCTTGTGGTTAAAAGAACACTTCAACAAACAAACCCAAAATGCCTGTCAATCAGGGCAGGCTTAAATCTGTTGTTTGGGCTTGGCCTCTTCACTGCTTTGTCTGGTCCCCCATGCAATGTGAGGTCCAAGTTAAAGATGGCCCAGTGGCTGTAGACCCACTGCTCATGAGGAAAGCCCTCTGCCAGAGCATCCCACATCTGTGCCCTGAGAGCTCCTTGTCCTCTCTGGGGACTGATGAGGGAGCAGTGGGTCCCAGAGCTGTGACTCTGCTCCTGCTGTGTGGGGTCCTGCCCCACCTGGGGACCAAACCATCAGGGGTTTGTTCTAACACAGACATTGTATGTGTTCAGGGCTCTCAGAAAAGCCAAATGACCACAACTCTGCTGGCTTCCCCGACCCCTCTCTCCTTTGTGCTTAGAGGGAATCAGTGGGAAAATCTCCAAGATCTGGGTTTTTTTTCTTTCCTATTCCAGCATTTCTTTATGAGCTGGAAAAGAGCAATCTCTGAAGCTCATTTGTATTTTTAAATCTGCATGAATAAGTGTATGGAAATGTATGTGTTTTACTGTATCAACTGCTGTCAGCTTTTAACTTTATTACAGTAAGTGCAGAGTTTTTGTGGGCCAAACTCATTCATTGGATTTAATGGAGTTAAACCGCAGGCAGATTTGGCTACTTGTTTGTGTATATCCTTGTAAAATGGACAGGCAGAGATCATAAAATTTTATACTCTCTATGGCATCTTTTAGGGAAAAGTTTTCCAATATGTTTTATAAACAGCATGCATATTTTGCTACAGTGTATGCTCATACCTAACACAAGGCACTTTAGTGCTGCTTCTTTTTTCCCTTTCCCAGAGCTATATGCACGTATGTAAACTTAGATTTGCCTGCATTATTTTCTTGTGCTGCTTCTCTTAAAGGCGTCTTTAGCAGTTTTAAACAATTTAACTGGATTTCTTTCTTTCTTTTTGGCTTGTATCTCCTCCTAGAAATGGTAGTAAGAACCCTAACCCTTACTGTGAAGGGAATAATAATGTTTGTAAAGCCTCTTGTTAAATACTCAGAGCAGTCTTAAACCACCCCAGCTACAAATGCACAATCTCAGGACCTCTCACAGGTACAAACATCTGCTGTGATACCTTTGAGAGGCTGAATTTCCCCCCACTTTTTCCTGAGATACTGTTTTCTTCTATTTTCACAATATGATGGTGTTTGTTTCTTGACTTATTCTGGGCTGGGTTTAGATCTTGCTTGTGCAGGGCCTTTCCCAGTGCAACATGGAGCAAACCAACACTTGGAGCTGTAGAAAAAATGCATTTCTTGGAGATGGATTTATTTTCTAATGAGGTATTTGATGTTTTTCCAGGCTCTAAACAAATTAGACCCAGATCTGTGGCTGCAGGGCATTGGAGGGGAAGTAGTTGATGAGCTGAGCTAATTAATTACACTTACTTATGACTTAGCAAATGGTCATCACCACCCCATATGGAGCACTTGAGTGTGTGGAATTGAGGGAGAGGATATTGATATGTGGGATAAATGTAAAGCAGTGGTCAATGGCAAGGACATAAATAAATATGGAGATTCTGGTGACATTAAAATAAATTGCGGGTAGTAAGGAATGAGAGAGACTTGATGTCAAAAGAACTCTATAATGTATTTATATTCCCACTCAGAATTTGCTGGGATTTCTAAATAATGCATTAATTCAATTACACATTCTTAATTAGTGTTTTCTCAAATTGGAGCAACATCATTAATTTACTGCGTCATATTTTTATTTTGCTGGTGTGGTGAGTTTCATTTCTGACTCTTTCCCCTCTCTGCTTTGTGAGGCTCGTAACACTCAGCTGTGATGCTCATGCCACAAGCTGCAGTTTCTTTGGGAACACCAGTTTTCTGTATTATGATTTTATTTTAATATTTTTTTTTACGCTGACAGGCTGCACAGCACTGACCTGACCCTGTAATAGGAGGAAGAGGGAGAAAAAGAGCCCAGATCAGAAGCAGCTCCTTTTGAATGCTGAGCAGCATCTGTTCTCCAGAGCAGGGCGATCTGCAGCATGCTGGGGCAAGATTAGACCCTTTGGGCTCCCCTAAATGGGCTTATTTGATATTTTTTCCTCTCTGGAAACACATGGTACTTGCAGGGATAGGTGCTCCCCGTCCCTCTGGGGTGAGTGCAACACGCAGGGCTGCTCCTCCCGGCACCTGGGGCTGCTCAGGGATGGGGAGGCACAGGGAGCTGTGTGTCACCGTGGGGCTTGTCTGCCTGCTTCTGCACAGGAAGGGTCGAGGGACAGCACCCTTGCTCCTGTGCCCCTCACTGCTCTGTCCACAGGGAAGATGTGCTCCCGAGAGCTGCTCTCGGTGTTCTCTGGAGCTCCTGGAAAGCAGAGCTGGGTCTGTGGCACACATGCATGGTGGGTGCTGGTTCCAGGGCTCTGGTCCTTGCCACAAGCCAGGCTTGGGGTTAGCACTTGCTTGAAACAAATGTGTTACCTCGTTTATTCAAGTTATAGAACAGTAACTGGTCAGGGAGACGAATGCAAGCCAAGACTGCTCCCTCCAAGCGACGCCTTCCAGACCAACACTCGTCCCAACTTTGCAGAGAGCAGTTTGGGTTTTTCTAACCCCCGTGCCATTTCTTCTTTTTAATTTTTGTTCCTGGCTTTGCTTCTCTTCCCCACCCTCTGCCCACGCTCTGCTCTCGCTCGGAGGCGAGCCGTGCAGCCTCCAAAGCCCCATTCATCACCGCCTGCTCGCCAGGCACCGGCAGCCGCCGCTCCATTGATTGACTGCGGCGGGGAGTGAATTTAAAATCATTACACTCCTGAGACAGCTTTTAAATATGAGGAACATCCAGTCTGTTAAGAAGCCTTGTGGAAAGGGTGTCTCCAGCCAGGGAATTCCATGTGGCACCGGGTGCTGTTTGGATCCAGAGGAGACTCTGCTGCTCTGGACCTCGCGGTGTCCCTCTGTGAGCCTGGACAAGTCTGTGCTGGTGTGATGGGAGTGGGCAGGCAGCTGCTGGTGGAGAATTAGGTAGAAATATTTCACTGTAGAAAACATTATTGTGTAAAGCCATCCATCTGCTGCCTGTCTAATGCTTTGCATGAATTAATGAGCTGATTGATTAGGAGAACCTTGCAGCAGCCGGGTGAGGGAAATGATTCTTGCCCTCTTGTTACAGGTGGGGGGAACTCAAAGGTGCACAGGTTAAGATTAAGATTTCCAAGTTGGATTGGATTTTTTTGCCATTAGTGAAAGCTACAGTTGAGACATTTGTCTGTCTTATTTTACTGACTCATCAGTCTGATTTTTTGGATGTGTTTTGCCTTAAAGAGCAGTTGTGAGAGCTTGCTGTGGCTGCGACAGCTCCGGAAAGTCTCTCTCAGGATCTCATCCTCCAGAGTGTTTGTGGCAAAACAGCAAAGTCTGCTGCAGCTCTTGGCTCTGGTGTTTGCAACCAACAGTCTATTTTCTTTCTACTGAGAAAGACAAACTCTCACCGTTTCTTACAATGTTGGCTGTTTAACACACTTTCCTCTCACTCCACAGCCTTTACCAGTCGAGGCTTTCTGTAAGCATCCCCCAGTTCCTTGCAGTATCTCTCCTGGCCACCTGCAGCTGGCAGAGGCAGGTTACTGATGGCTGATGCATGGAGCATCTCCTCCATGCGACGATGAGTGCAGCTTTTCAGGAACGGTGCATTGAGCAAATGTCACTCCACAGCCCCAAAAATCTATCAAAGGAAATGACAGTGGCTGTAAGCATTAATCATCCCGGATCACCAAAATAAAGTTGTTGCAACGGAGTATTGTCAGGGGAAAAATGTCTTAACTTCAGCTCAGTGCTGGCTCCTTTAATGCTGCTGGTTCACCAAGCAGGAGGTGGTAGTTGTGTGGCCCAGGGGCTCATCTTGTGACACTATTAATTAACTCCTTCCTCTCCAGGCTAAACAGTTGGTCTAGTTACCAGAAAAAAGGCCTGGGATGCTTGAGAAGTTGAAGTAATTTCTTTTGATCGTTGTGCTGAGAAATTTGTGCCTGGCCTGGAGTAAAAGCAGGGGTGTGGAGCAGCACTGTAGGGACACTTCCCACTCACTCTTCCAAGCTCTCACTGCTCCCCCCAAAAAAGGGTAGATTTGTTAAAGTCATGCAAAAAGGCAATGATTAAACAAAGGTGTTAAATCTCTGATTTGCAGTTTAAAAATACCTGTTTCTGCTTTACTCCTGCCAAAGGATGGGGCTGGACAGCAAACCCTGTAAGCCTCGTGCTGGTCTGCACCTGCTAAGGGTGAAGCAGGTCCAAAGGCTGATGTGGGCAAACATCGGGGCTGTGACAGACACAGCATCCATCGGGACCAGCGGATGAGTGATGGGACTGCTGGTGGCACTGAGCTGATTGACTCCTGGGGCTGGAGGGTGGCACTGCAGTAATGTCACTTCCAGCCGCCGTCTCCTGGGGAAGCTGGTGCTGAACAATGAATTGCAAAGTCTGGTGTGCGGCCCAAGGGGGATGGAGAGCTGCTGGAAATCTCTTTGTGTTTAAAATCTGGGTGTTCAAGGCAGTCTCTTGTGTTTTCTGGCATCGTTGAACTTCTACTCTGCCTAGGTTTGAACTTTTGTTCGTAAGGGCTGCAGTGACCTGGTCCATACTTGGAGCAGGCTGTGCTTTGCCAGCTGTGCAGTGCAGCACGACACTGAGGGGGGAATGGAATGGAGCTCTGCCTCTGCCCAGCTCTGCTGAGCAGGCAGGTGGGGCTGGAAATGAGGGGTGCACATAGGGTGGATGGGGATTCACACATTGCTGAGCCCCTCTGGTATTGCTCACCTGTCCTGACTTCTTTTTGTACGTTGTCCATGGAAATGCTGAAGCCTGGGCTCAGGAATAATGCTACTGCTTCTGGAGAACATCTACCACAGAGGAGTAAGGGGAAAACTTCAATAAATCAATACATTTCAACCTCTGTCCCAGTTCACAAAGGAGCAGAAATTGGGCTGTGGAGTTTGTGTAACTGCTTCATGTATAAAGAAAAAAGGGGAAATAAATCTGTGGGAAGAGATTCTTAAAGCTTCATTAGAAACCATTTAGGCTGGAAAATACCCTAAAAGACAAAGTCCAGCCATAATGCTTACAAGCAAAAGTGAACATCACAGCCCCATCCAAGTTCAGAGAAGTTTGTCTCATTGTGTGGGTCAGTTCATTAATCTTGAGCTTCGCTAATGGACTTGATGATCTTTGTGTTATTTTCCAATATAAATGATTCTGTGATTCTTCAACAGTTTTGCAGAGAAGTCTTCTGTATTAAAATCCTTTCAAGTTGTGGACTAGCTTGTAGGTTCTCTAATACCACATCTGCTTTAAGAAAAAGCCCCAAACTTTCTGCATGGCTTTTCTCCTTCTCTGTTGATAAAGAATGGATGATTCATGTCATGATTTTTTTTTGGTCCATTCTAGTCCCAGTGTTAACAAAACTGCCATAAAACAGCATCAGCTTGTGTAGCCCTTAGGACAGCACACTCTTTTGCACTGGAGCTCCTATTTGTGGGAGTAAACAGAATAACACACTTTGTTTTAATGAGACTGGCTTGGGAATTAAGAGTGTGTCACTTATTGATCTTGCTTTTTCTCCCTATTTATTTTGAGAAGCTGTTGTCTTTATTTTCAGCAGCTGAAATCTGAAGTGTTGTTGCAAATGCTGACTTACTTCTGTGGTTTATATTGCAAGCAGCTCCTTGGAGCCAGGGCTTGTGGGGTCCTTGGAGGTGCTGAGTTACAGGTAACCTGTCCTGCACACAGCATGTAAAGAGCCAGGCATGGTGGCCAGATGGGAAATAACCTCCTGAGCTGGTCAGGTTTTTTGTGACCATCTGAGATCCCCTTATCTGTCATCAGAATGAGCTGGAAGCTGCATTCAGTGGGTAAACCTGGAAGTGAAGTGACACGCCCAGGGTTATCTGGGGTGTCAGTACCAGAGCCTTGCTGGGACCAGGTCTTTCAATACCTGCTTCTGCACTACCCACGAGACCTCCTTGCTTTCCTTTGTCCTTAGTTTTGCAGTGCAAGGAAATTTTTGTTTAATTTTAAATGTTCTCCTAAATCTTGGTGACGGCAGATTGACGTAAGCGTGTGCTGGATCAGGGCCTGTTCTCTTATGCATATGGATGCAGACACAGCTGTAAGCGTTTTCCATCTCGAGGCTTCTGCAGGGAAGGGAGAGATCTTCCCTGCCTGCCCATGGGTGTGTCCCCTCTCTCCTGGCACCAGGAGCAGCAGTGTTGGGTGCCCCGGCCTCCAGCGTGAGACCATGGGGATGAATTTGGGTAGAATCTCTGGTTGCTTGGCTCAGTCATTGTCCAGCAGGATTCCTGGTGAAGCCTGTGTGTGTTTGCAGCCTCCTGGGACACTTGGGAGCAGGTCATGGCAGTGGGGGAAAGCCTCTGTGTTGTGGTTACAGGTTACATCTTCCTTGGACCACGCAAGCTGGGAAATTCCTTCAAGCCTGATGCTCTTGAAGGTTTTGGGTGGTGTGTCAGCACATCAGCAGCAACATTTCATGTTGGCCATGTTTTGTCTGCCAAGCTTGACCAGGATTTTGCTTTTGCTGATGTGACCAGCAGCCAAAATATGGCTGCTGCCTTGAGGTGGGAGCAGCAGCTCCTGAAAAGGGTAGCACAAACAGGCTGGGTCAGATGGCAAGGCAGGTTATGTTCATCCCAGCTGTTCACAAATGCAGGCAGGAAAGTTCAGGCTCTGCATCTGTCTTCGTTGTGACATCCCCTCAGCCATGCCACAGCCCATGTGCTTGCTCCAGAGAGCACAAACTGCTTCCTCATCCTGCTGCAATATCTGCAACATCCAGGGGGTCTCCATCCATTTACCAACATGGATTGTGCCCGTGGAGCTCCTGAATCAACCTGGATGCAGCCTGATGAAACTGCAGGGAGAATATTAAAAGAAGAAAAGATGGTGGAGAGAGCAAGTCAGCCCTAGCCTGGTTATGGCAATTCCATCTTATTTAGAAAAGCTAGCAAAGTATCAACCGTTCAAATATTTCATCTGCAGAAGAGCCCTGAATGAGTTTGTGGTGCATGTGCTTGTGTGATGGATGAGTGGGGATGGCAGCAGGAGCAGCAGCCAGCACCAGCCCTGCTCAGGCCCATGTGCATGTGGGGGAAGTGGTTGTGCTGGTTAAAGTGTTTTATTTTAAAAGGGAATTCATATTTTATTCTTTTGTTGGTGAAAGTTATCGCTGTCTTAACAGGTTGGGCCTGACTACCTGAAGACAAGGGTCTTATCCTGCTCCTCGGTGCTTTCTGCCTGCTGGGTGCCTGGTGACTCTGGAGGATGCTCAAAATAGCCCCAGATCAGAGCTGTGCCTGCCCAACCTTGTGGAGAGTCACGAGGTCACTGGTGTAACTGGGAGGAGAATTTGTCCTTCTAGCTTTAAAAATAGCTGTATTTTCTTTAATGGCATTTTCCTTGGGGCAGCCAGGAACTTACAGGAGTGCACAGCCCAGCTGAGGTGCTGCTGAGCAGGAAGGGGTGGCAGGATGCCCCAGACAATGCCATTTCTAAACCACAATTGTCTCTAAAAATGAACCAAACCAAGCTGGACTTCTTCCTTCCAAAATTTTTCATTTGACTGGCTTCCTCAAGCCAGGTTGATGATGTTTCCTCTGTGGAAAATGCTCTGTGGTATAACTAAATAGGATTCTGTAATCTCCAGCAGCTGAAGTGTTTAGTTAGGGTCCAAGGGTGGGGTTTTTTATCCCAACTCTGTCTGTCCTTACCAAAGTGCGGGGTTTCTAGCGATGAGCGATTTGGGGCTTATCTCTGGAAAGTGCCGTGAATGCCAGACCTGTGCTTACACAAGGAGAGAAATGCATGAATTTTTCCACATCAGTGGGAGTTGGAGATTTTGCTAAAGGTTTCTCCAGCTGCAGGGAGTGAGATACGGCTCTGCTGGAGAGCTCCGAAGAGGCAGAACTGAGTAGAAAATTTAAATGTGGATTTAATGCCTCAGAAAGCCATCTGTAAGGGAAGGTGCAGGTGCTGGCCAGCTCTTGGCCATGCAACAGGTCACTCGGGCTGGCTGATTGTGAGGCTGCTGAGGAACGGGCGTGGTGTGTAATCTGACCTGGGAGATGTTCATTAGGGAGCCCTGGACTGTGGCACGGCCCGAGGCCGGTGATGTCCCTGCGAGTGCTCTCCAAGCACTGCTTGCACAGGGCCTGGCTGAATCAGCTGCTTGTGTCCCCGTTTTTAATGAAAAAACTGCACTGAAGGTTGTCAGGGACTGGGATGCAGATGAACAGACTGACAGCCAGGGCAGGGCGGTTGGGATGCAGCTGCCTTCCAAATTCCAGCTGTGTGCATGCTGAAGGAAAAGCAAAGGCAGTAAAATCTGTTTGTTGCCCTGTTAGCTGGTGAGGCAATGGCTGAACCTCTTAGATGGTACTAGCTAGCACTTCTGTAGCTGTAGCTACACGGTGGCTTGGTTAAACCCCAGCTCTGCATGGACACAGGGCTGAGAGCTGCACCTCCTCCTGCTGCTCATTCAGTTTTGGGGCTGAGAGCTGCACCTCCTCCTGCTGCTCATTCAGTTTTGGGGCTGAGAGCTGCACCTCCTCCTGCTGCTCATTCAGTTTTGGGGCTGAGAGCTGCACCTCCTCCTGCTGCTCATTTTTGGTTTTGGGGCTGAGAGCTGCACCTCCTCCTGCTGCTCATTCAGTTTTGGGGCTGAGAGCTGCACCTCCTCCTGCTGCTCATTTGGCACAGGGGCTGCTCTGGGCATTCTGGTGTGCAGGGCAGCCCTGAGCCTTGGGGAGCTGTGCAGAGCAAACCCACGCTGAGAGAGAGCATCACCTCTGCCCTGCTCCTGCTGGGAACCATCTGTGCTCAGCCCACCACAGCAGTGGTCAAACATCTGCTGTGCCCCTCGGTGCAGCAGTGCCCTGTTTGTGGGTGCCTGCAGCCCCCTGTGCCCCCAGCCTTGCTGCTCCTGGGTGCTCCCCTGAGCATCACATCAGCTGTGCCCCCTCCTCACACCCCACCCTGGGGTTTTGTTGCCCAGCAGGTAGCTGATGTCAATTTATTTGTAAAACAATACTTCAGCATTACCCAGTGAAAACACAGACAGCATTGTACAGCTGGGAGCAACATTGATTGAAGTGATATTTAATCCAAGGAAAATACATGATACACAGTCTAGGATTCCTCGCTTATCCATCATATAATGCAGTTCATGGGGATTAAATATCCCTCCTGTAAAGTTGGTTGAGATCAGTGTTGGTGTTTGTTTTGCAAATGATCCTGACAGTGATGCTGAGAGCTATTGATTACCAATGGTTCTTTAAAAATTACTATTATACTGCAAATTACAAACCTTGGGGGTATCCAGTTACATGATAATGGAAAGGCATTGGTGTGTAATGACACATGCCTCATAACAAATTTGCTCTGGCTATATAATGGGGATTGAAAGGGACATGATTTATGACCAACAGGATTAGCTGCCTGCTATGATACATCTAAGGTAACGTGACAACTGTCTAGTTGTTCATTGTGGCAAGAAGTTCTGATGAATAGAACAATTTAGAAACAAATGAAAAAAAAAAAGGAAAATCTCCTCTATCTTTTCATTTTAAATATGTAAACCACTCTTCTAATTAATAAATAGCAAAAGTCCCTCCATCATTCTCGCAGGAGCATCCACAAAGCACTTCACAGGTGCAAACCAAGGCTGCCAGTCCTAGTGGAACTCCTGGCTTTGCCTGGAAAGCCTTCAGAGCTTCTGGCCGTGGCTGTGATGGAAGTGCAAACAAGAGCCTTGAATCTGCTGGGAATTTCAATGCATGTGTGCCCTTGAAGCCAGTGGAGGACACTCGTGTTGAGTTGTGTGCTCTCATTCCTGATGATGAATGCCTGATAACACAACTGCTTGTCTTCCAGGCTCTCCTGGTGTTTCCCAGCTCCGTAGCTGAGGACTGAATACTTGATGTGTTTGAGTGGAGCCTGAGGGCTGCTTCAGCCTACGGTGGCTTTAGCAATGTCACAGGAGCCTTGCCTAATTTGGGGGCAGAGCTGGGTGCTGTGACCTTGCCCTGCCATCCTGGGATGGCACAGAGGGCTGGTAGCAGGATTTTGCATTCAGGAGGGTGTGTGGTGTGAAGGTAACTCCTGTGGCCGTCCTGTGCTCTGGGCATGCTGCAAATACCAAATGCCAGAAATGCAAACAAACCTTTTCCTCATAGTGGAGCCCACAGACAGCAGTGTCTGGGTCTGTGTTTCTGTGTTAACATGCTCAACTGGGCGTGTTGAAATGTGTGTCCAGGAGACAGAGCCAGCAGAAGCACTTGTAAAACAAAAGGGAGGGAAAAACCAGTTTCCCTTCTTCACCAGCACCTTCTCATCATCTTATGTCATGAAGTTGTGTATTGCACTGAGAGTCACCAGGCTGCCAGTGTGGAGAAATACCCAAATAGCCATGGACAGGAGTCCTCCTCCACAGACACTGATCTACTTTTACCCTGTGCTCTTTTATTCTTTGGTGCTGCAATAGTAGGAACACTTACCCAATAGTTTCTTTAAAGAATTTTCGCACTTGACAACATGGCACTTCAGCTGGGGGAAGAAAGAGGTGCCTACTTGATTAAGTATTATTCTGTATGACTTCTGAAGATCCAGCCCCAGCCTCCCATGAATCCCACTGGCTCACCTGGAAATGGGATGGTGAAGTTTGAAATAATGAATGGCAGCTTGGAGCCGCACTGGTGGCTGGCGGGAGGTGAGCGCATCCCTGAGCATGAGCAGCACTCTGCTGTTACCCACCTTGCCCAGAGGAATTATTCCCTCTGCCTGAAGCATAAGCAGTGTCCTGGGATGAGGCTGCCAGGCTTCATCCCAGAGTGAGGAGAAGCAGGGGCTCCTTGAGACCGCACCATAGAAGTAGCTTGTGATATAAAAATCAGTGCAGAGTAAAATTCTCCTACTTGTGGAAGTGCTGGCTCTTGACTTGTAGTAAAGCATTTATTGTGGTGTTTTCTCAGGCCAAGTCCTCTGCAGGTCACCATGTGCTGTACCTTGCCTTGTGGCCTGTTCCTGTGTGTGCTGTCCTTCAGGGGTAATCAACAGCTGCAGAGATGCTGTTTGTTATCAGGGAAGGGGCACATGCAGAGGGGGCTTTGTTTTTCCAATAAAAATGAAATCCCAGCGTCTTGTCAGTATTTCACCTATGAGAGTTTCTGCCTGTGGAGACAGAGAGCTTTCCAGAGGAGCTGCAGTATCAAGATTGTGCAGGAGGGTGAACCAGGAGGGGAGGTCACAAGGTGGAGCTCAGAAATGCTGGCACAAGGGACTTCTGGGATTCTGCAGCTCAGTTTCTTTTTTGAAGCAGGACTTTTACCAGCAGTGACTCAGGTTGGTATTGACTTTTTCTAAGCAAGTCTTAGAACTCCTCCCAGGGTAGATATAGGTGGTGGGTTGACTGCTCAGGTTCCTGCCTTCTGGGGGGGAACAGAGGTATTTGCAGGTACAGGTCATGGGTTGACTGTGCAGACCCAGTGTGAGATCCTTTGGCACTTCAGAAAGATGGGATGACCTGAGCTGGAGAAGTTGTAGGGGGTGAAGGAAAAGGCTGGTTTGGGCTGTTTGTTCATCTTCTGCTGAAGCTGGGTCAGGGTACAGAACTGGACAGGAAATGCCCTTACCCAGAGCATGCCTGACCTCTGCAGAGATGTGCACAGACATGAATGTGCTTGGGAATTGTGTTTTCCCCACCATTACCTTTGTAGCTGACCTGACCTGATGTCTCTGATGCAGGCCCTCCCAGGTGAGAGAGCTCTCTTGCAGGAACTCTTTGATGAGCAAACACTTCACAGGGGCTCAGGGGAGACTGGAGTGGGAGGAAGAGAGCCCTTGTATCTCTCAGCTGCTCTGGGTTGGGTGGACCTAAAAGTAGCAGGTATGAATGCAACTGTCATTACCTTAATGCTTTGTATCACAGCTGGAGTGGGACATTGTCTTTTGATCCAGCACTGTATCACATTTTAGGACAAAAATCAGTGTAAAATGGTTGTGGTAGCTGTGTCCTGTGCAGTAACTGGCTGCACAAGTCACTGAGTCAGTGTGCACAGCAGCAAAGCAGAGCATGATTCAGGAGGGACCTCTGAGTGACACAGGGGACAGAGGGGCCACACAGCTGTCACAGCACTGTGTGAATCAAATTGGTTGGGTGAAGGTGGGGAGTCCCCCCTGTCCCCAGAACACTCTGGGCAGAACCTGCTGGCCTTAGAGCAGCATCCCTGGGGTTGTGTTGTGTGAGACACACACTGGGGCACGATTTGCTTCTCCTTGGAAGAGTTTATCCAGAAAATGAGTATACATGCATTTCTAGGGTACCTCCTGGAGTACCCCACCCTGAACCATTATGGCCTGTCCTTATGTGTGTGTCAAGCAGCCCCTTCCTGCTCTGACAGCATCTCCCTTGCTGGGACAGAGTGGGGCAAAGGGGGACTCAGGGACAATGTGGCCATGGTTTATAGAGAAGTTGTAAGGGATTTGATCACAGCTTAGGAAAAGTTCCTCCCTCTCCTGTGTACTAGTGATGGCTTTCCATTTATATCTCTGCTGTTGTAATGAAAGTCCAAGTGCTACACAACTGCAGGGATCCTGACATTGGAGCAGCCAGCATGCACCATTTCTCTGGAAAAAAGGATCCATCCAAATGGCTCCTTTATGTCATGCTTTAATTTTGCTGCTGTTGGTTTATTTTTGTTTTTGGCTTCTTTTATTCACGGTATTCTTAAAACTTCCCTTTCAGGGCTTAACAGCTTAACCATTTCAAAATCATGCCAAGCGGAAATGTAGCATACGATTTTCTCACTAAACATTGTGCTGATCACTCAAATGCATTCTGGATTTGTGGAAAAGCTGCAAAAAACTGAGATGAAAGAGAGTGAGAATTAGAACTCAAGTGAAGAGCCAGGTCTTTGTATGATTGGGAAAGGTCTGTGGAAGCAGAGTGCTCCTTGTCACCTTCTTGCTCTGCAGCATCTCACACTGGCATGGCTCACAGCAGGATTGGTGGGCAGGCAGGTGGTGAAGCACAGGTCTCAGTCCCGAGGCTGCTACAGACTTTGAACATGGGTTTTAGTCCTAGCTGTTGGTCCCTGATAGCTGAATTATGCCCCAGGTTCTGCTAGAAGATTCCTCTCTGGGTTTCAGCAGAGAGGTTTCTTGGGCCTCCCTCTCTTCTTCACAGGAAAGGGATTATAGTGCCAAAAATAGCCTGTTTTCCTAGGTGGGCCTCTTTGTGACTCTCTTCTGTGAAATACGTCTTTCTCCCTGTTCCTCCAAGTGAAACACAAAGGAGATGTGATTCACCACCAGTGCTGATGTGCCAGGGCAGCAGGAAAGCTTCTGGTGTGCACAGGATACTTTGTACCTGCACATGTGCCCTTCTGACACACAGATTCCCTGCTGGGGCTGGTGGCTTCCTGCTCTGCTTGTCCTGTGAGTGAGTAGCTGAAGGATTCAGGGCAGAAATGGCCCTGCTCCTGGTGCTGATGGAGCAAATGCCACTTTTGGGAGGCAAGGTGGATGTTATATGATCAAGTGGACAGTCCTATCACATGAGAACTGATTTGGGATGCGTCTGTTGCGACTTTTTGTTTGGCTCTTGCTCCTGCAAGGAGCTGCATTTTCCCAGTGAGGAAAGGGGCAAGGGGCACATCTGGAAATGCAGACTTCCTCTTGGAGCTAAAACGGGTTATCACCATCTGATGACTGCTGCAACTGCTGCTGAGCAAACCTGGGCTCCTGGGATGATCTGGCACACAAGAAGTCAGATGGGTGTTGCAGAGCTGGGAGGCTTGTTTTAGTCCTGACTTTCAAAGACAAGGATAACAGTTATTTTCTTGCTATTTCTGGCTTTTTATGGTTGCTCACATTAGAAGACCTTTGAGGGTCCTCACTACTTGCAGAAAATGCCTGTGGGACGTTGATCTGTGGAGCTGGGCTGTGGATCACAGCTTACAGATGCTCTGAGCTGGAATTTGCACTTTTGTTACAGCTCTCAGACTTGTGAGGTGAAGTGAGGGACAGCTGGTGATTATTAGTAGCTTTAAAATTAATATTGCTCTTTAGAACGTTTAATCTTTCATTAACAGTGAGTACAGCACACGCTGGGGTGCATGCAGACCAAGAAATGGGCAGGTTCCTGCAGTGTTACAGCTTGGGCAACTGTGAGTTCCGTGAGCAAGGGATTCTCCAAATCAGCAGAGGATGTGGGGAAGGGCTCAGTTTGATTTCCAGAAGTCTCATCTGTGTAAATCATGGGCAGGAGATAGGGAAGACCCTGTACCCTGCCAGTGCCGTCTGCCTTTGAAGCAATTCCACATCCCTGCTTGCATCACAGACCAAGAGCTGAACACGCCCCCTGATTTATTGAGAACATTCCTGAGAGAAGGGGGAGCACGTGGAGGTCTCTGGACTGCAAGCAGAGGTGAAGGGCATGGCCTAGGTACAAACCACAGTGAGGGTGCAGATTGTGGACCTGAAGTGAGAATGCTCAATGAGCATCCGCTGTTTGAAAAACCTCAGGATGCAGGAGAAGGGAGTAGAGGGATTGCTCATTTTGTCTCCTTGCCTCTCCCAAGTAAATCCTTTCTGGCTGATGTGGTTGGCATATGCAGAGCATCTTGGCTTGGTGCTTCAGTGGATGGTCTCCAGTTGGGGTGATAGCTCAGATCTGGGAGGGAGAAAGCATTAGGGAGCCCAGGGGACAAAATTTCTTGTCATGATCTTCAAAGAACAGGAAGGAAGAGCATTTTTTTCCATTATTGTTCATATTACATGAAATTTCCACACTCTCTTTTCAGTTAATAACCACTGGGGCAAGAGACTTTCCTAGCTCGTAGGGGAGCAAATCTGAATAAACCAGTAACAGTCATGTTGTTGGAGAGTGGCTCCACTTGAGTTGTTTTTCCACTGTTTGGATAAATAAGACAATAAGAAGAGCTGCTGAGATAGTTGGCAGGGAAATGAATCCCCTGGGAGATCGGGGAAACGTTGTTTATTTGTGGGAGCTGCCTGTGCATGAGGGGTCAGTCCTGCAGTTCTGTAGAGAGAAGGGAAACAAACATTCTCTGTTCTAGCACTGGATGCATTGCAAGGGGGTATGCCAGGGATCATTAGTGCCACAGCCACCATGATCTTTTGCTCAGATTAGTTTTCTCTTTTTAAGGCAAAAAAAAAAAGAAAAAGAAAAAAAACACAGGTCCCCGCTAGATCAGATATGGACAAAGTAATAGTGGTATCACAGAGATTGAGGTCTGCAAGATTAAAATGTGAAAGGGAGGAGAAATGATAGCTTTGGCCCTGCTTGCTGTTACAGCAGCCATGTGAATAAATGACTCTATGCAGATAAGCAGGGCAAAAATAAAAGGGATGCTTAGGACGAGATGCCAAAAAAAAAAAGGGGAACTAATCAGCAGATTCAACCACTGTAATAATGCAGTAAACACGGAAAATTACATTATATTAGCTCCTCTGCTTCCCCTTGTATACATTAGCCACAAAGTCATCGATAGGTGGTTCCCTGTGAAGGTGCAGTGCTGCAGGATCTGGAGCTCCTCATTCCTGGGGGAAGGTGTGAGTGATGCTAAAGGGGAAAGTTGACTTTTGAACTGCCTGAAGAAGAAGTGGCTCAAGTGGAGCTGTGGAAAAGCCCACCATTCACTGAGTTACAAATCTGCTCCCAGGAAAAGGACGGCTGGTGTGTTTGTCCTCAGTGCTCAGGCAGCAGTAGGGTTCGTGCTGAGCCACAGCTTAATTGCAGTCCTGGGATGTTCCCCTGATGTGGGAGAAATTGGTCTGCTGCAGATTTTTTAAAAAAATATATATATATATATATATATTTCTTTTTCAACTAGTGAACTGATTTCCATTTTGTTCAATTTCTCACAAAGAATGACAAGTCGCCACTGCAGCTTTTCCCTGAGTTCAAGCAAAACCAGCATGTAACATTATTTGCAAATTAGCTTCATCCCTCTGGCTCCCAGTTAAAGCAGGAACTGCTTGGTCCAGAGTTGCTCCCAAAATATCCATTTAAACCATGTAATGATTCTGACTCTCTCATGCATAGTAGATGAAAGACGATCCGCGATTTATTTTTAAAGCTTTGAACCCCAAACATGGTCAATCACAGAAAAAAAGATTAAAAAAGGAGGAAGTCATGATAATGCAAAGCTGGGAGAAAAGCAGCCCTACACTTCACAGTAAAATCCGTTTTCTTTGCACTTTTTTATTAACAGCTTCAACTATGATCAGTGCATAAATCTACCTGCAACACAGGATGTTGGAAAATTACCGAGAGACAGCAATGTCCTCCCTGCTGCTTGGTGAGAAAAGAAGGATGCACCTTCAGGTATGAGCTGGAAAATTGTTTCATCCTCTGTTCCCTATTTGTGTTGCACTAAGCTTGCTCGTTGCATTGATTAGAGGGGGGAAATAAGGTGTTTGCAAGAGGGAAACTTCAGAAGGAATTCTCTGAACTCGTCTCATGCCACAGATAAGTGTCTGCCTGGGACCTGCTCTGCACCCGAGCACTGCAAAGCCCTTCAGGCTCTGTTGGGGGTTAATGGTTGCGTTTTGTCCTGCATTTGCTGCTGTTCTTTCCCTGCCAGGTGGAGCTTTTTGATCCTGCTCCTCTTGGTGAGAACCAGATCAGCTCTGCTCTGGGTGCTCCCACAGCATCAGGGAGCAGAGCATGGGCTGTGCCATTCCCTGCTCCTGGTTCAGGGAGGATCAGGGAGCACTCTGGGTGCTCCTGCAGCCTTGGGAAGCTGAGCACCTTCCCTGCCATTCCCTGCTCCTGGTTCAGGGAGGATCAGGGAGCACTCTGGGTGCTCCTGCAGCCTTGGGAAGCTGAGCACCTTCCCTGCCATTCCCTGCTCCCGGTTCAGGGAGGATCAGCCCTCTGGGTACTCCTGCAGCCTTGGGAAGCTGAGCACCTTCCCTGCCAATTCAGGGAGGATCAGGGCTCTGGGTGATCCTGCAGCCTTGGGAAGCTGAGCTCATGCCCTGGCATTCCCTGCTCCCAGGTCACGTCGAACCGCGCATACGGAATCGCCGCTTCCCTGGCACTTGGAAGGGATCACATGAAGGGCTGAGCAGGATGAAGCTGCGTTGGCTGCTGCTGCTGAGCAGCCTTTTTAGAGCAGGAGCAGAGCTAAGCACTCCTCCTGGGTTTTCTTAATCCAGCCTCAATCCATGCACTTCAAACAGGAGCCTTGTTTTAGGGCTGTGCTGAGCACTCGAGTCTCCCAGCAAGCTGCTCTCTTGCCTGGAAGGGCCAGCCAGAAGCCAAAAAGCTGGTTTTACTCTCTTTTGAAGAGGATGGAAATTGCTCCCCCTGAGCAGGGGAGTATGGAGGGGAATTGTGGTTCCCAGGACAAGAAAAGGGAGGGTCGGTGACATTCTGAATGTGGATTTTTCTGGCAGTTGTCTGATGCTTTGGGCTCAACATGGACAAACCACTGTCCCTGAAATCCAGCATAGCAACTGGATTATAGCTGTCACATCCATCTCCCTAGGGAGAAAAAAGGGGTTTCCAGCCACGGAGGCCAGTGTAAAGCATGCCAGCCTTCTCCAGCATGCTTTCTTCAATATATGTTTTGTAGCAAAAAAGAACCTAAGGACTACTTAAGTCTTGGCACCTGTTCAGCTCTGTCATGTTGCAGGTTGGGGTTTCTCATTTATCTGGGTGTGTTGGTTGCTTGTTTTGCCACCTGTGCAAGTGGTTTGAGGAAATAATGGGAATTATCTCATCTGTCATCTCAGTGTTAATTGATGGCTGCCCAGTGTGAGTTGTTGCTTCTAGTAAAGCTCTTTCTCTTCATCGTGTCCATCACTCTTGTTTGCATGTCCCTTATCGCCACGTTTGCTCCCTGCAGTGACCACTGGGGACTTGAAGTGGACAAATTGGTGTTGCTGGGGCTGGCTTTCACCTGGGGCCTCTTAGGAGGCGGCAGAACTGTGAGCACTGGGGTCTCCAGTATGTGACATGGGCTCCAGAGGAAGCCTGTGGTGGGCCCTGATGTCCTGACATTTCTGCTGGAGTGTGTCTGTGCCCGTGGGTGAAGGGGGTGGAGTGAGATGTGCTGGGGTCAGAAAGGAGCTGCAGATTTCGGGACTTGAGTAGGTCTTTGTTTTGCTGATGTGTTTCATGGGTGTGCTGGCCAGCACCAAGGTTTCCTCGTCTGTGGGAAATGCTGGCAGCTTAGATTGTGGTTGCTGAGGGCTGTTGAAGTGGTGGATTCCTGGATCTGGATTAGTTAAACAGGTAGTTCTGTATGTATTTTCCAAAGGTGTGGAGACAAAAAAGGAGGTAGGTGTTTGGAGGAGGGTGAGTGAGAGCTGCCCTCCTGGTGCAGGGTGACCATTGTGCTGAGCTTTCAGCTGGATTTCCAGCTTTCTGCCACTTCTGCCTTGGCTGGGGTGCTCCATCAGTACTTCTCACCACACTGATCTCTCCCCAGTTTTTCCTTCAGCCTCCCCTGTATGACACACGATGCACAAAGGCCTGACCCCAAGTGCCAGGAGACACCATGAAGGTGGGGTTTGCTCCCTGAAACCTACTGCTCCCACCCTGCATTACTTGGGAGAACTCTGGCATCCTGTCAGACCATGGGGGAGATGTTTTCCACCCCTTCCCACATCCATTCATGCTTTCCTCCCTGCAGGGAAACCCACGTTGGCACAGGACAGTGTTGGATGATGCTGCACATTCAATATGAGGATGCTCCTCTAAAGCAGGATGAAGGCTGAGCATAATGCCTTTTAATGTTCCTTCTCATAATTATCCTCTTAATTACTCAATGAAATGCCCAATAAAACAAATCACTATAATTTCTATTTTATTCCCTGCCTTTTGCGGGTTATTTAAGAGCGGAGGATACATTAAGGATACATTTCTCATGAGGGAATGCTTTCCAATAGATCATACTTGCAAAATGGTTTTATGTCCCTATCCTGTGTGCTTCATCCTCATTTTCCATGCCAGTTTGCTAATTACCAGAGGCACTGGTGGCTGGGAAGCTCTGCCTCCCTTGCTGCCCATCTCTGCTGAGATGAAGTCACAGCTCTGAGTTTGTGACATTGCCATGGCAACAGCCCGTGATGTCACTAGCGGGGATTACAACTTTGCAAAGCATCCAGGCACAGGCAGCCAGGCTGGAACTCTTGGGCTCTCACATGTCTTTAAATAGCAAGGAACTAAAATGCAGGGAAGTCTTTAAGAAGGCTTTAGATTTCCCTTTTTTTACCCTGAAGGAGGGGAGGCTGCTGGCTGCGGGGCTGCTACCAGCAGTCCCATCCCCTTGTCCTACAGCAAGCCCAGCTCAGTCATGCAAACTTGGGTTTTTCTTGGGGGTGCTCAGCCCTGCAGTGACCCTGGTGCAGAGTTCTGTGGCCAAGGGCTGATGTGTTGGGCATCTCCCCAGTGTCCCTGGGGGCTGCAGGTGTCCCCAACCCCATGCAACTCCCTCTTGCTCTGTACTTCTTGCTGACAAAGTGAATGTAAAGCAAACCTGGGGACCATGGATCCCTGCAGCCCCCCCTGCCCAAGTTTCACTCTGTCTAAACTGCTAGCTCCACTGGCTTTCTTCCATGTCTTTTGTCTAATACTCGTAGTATTTGCATAATAAGACATTGTTCATGCACAGGCAGTGAGGGAGGAAGATTCATGTGTGTGCCTCTAGCAACAGGAAAATAATAACCACATTTTGTTTTGCACCTGTGGAGGAAATTCAGCTCCCATGGCTGGTACCACAAACTGTGCAGGGTGTTTAAACACACAGTCCCAAAACTCACACAAAACTTGCAGGGCAGCCACCTGACTGATATTTTCGTGCCTTGTTTAATCAGGAGAAGCAAATCAAGCAGATGGAAGAGTCAATTCCCTTATTTTAGTTTTTCTAAGGTAGGAATAAAAATGATATTTCAAAGGCCAACATGTCTCAGCTGAGCAGTGGTGGGGAAAAGCCGGTGCCGCAGAACATACTGTCCTGTCTCCTGCTTGCTCAGATCGTAACTTCTAAGCTGGATTCAATAGAAATAAATGTTCAGCAGTTCCGGTGGTGGCCTTTGGAAATGGAGCTAATGGAACAAGACAAAAAAATAGTTACAACATTTTGACAAGCGCTTGAATGTTTAATGCTATGCACGGCGCAGCCCAACTGTGGGGAGGTGGCGGGTGCACCTGCAGGGAGCTGTGCCCCTCGTTAGCACAAGTCCTCCCACGGACACAGGAAATTAAGCAAATGCTGTTTGAGCTGTGTGGTAGCAAACAGGCCAAGGGCAGCTGTGGCAGCCCTGCACCGTGCAGCAGGTGAAGGGCTTGGTGGCCTAATGCTGGGGATCCCTGGAGGGAGAGGAGGGTGGCCAGTTCTTGGAGAAAACCAGTGGAGGAGAATGCATAACATTACCCTGAACTGAGACAGGGGAGATGAAGAGGCTGCAGTGATTAAATTGGAT
Source organism: Anthoscopus minutus (assembly GCA_013399455.1). NCBI lineage: Eukaryota > Metazoa > Chordata > Aves > Passeriformes > Paridae > Anthoscopus > Anthoscopus minutus. Next base: position 373,271 of record VWYI01043095.1, read on the forward strand.
CTACTGAAATCCTTCCAAAGCAGGCTTAGGAATTAAGAGCCATCAATGTCACATTGAGGGTCACTGGCTGCAGGACACCTCCGGCCGCTGCCCGGCCTCCCCCCGTGCCTCTGTTTAGCCCCATCTGAGCCTGAGGAAACTCATCCCGTGTTTCAGAGCCCACCTGGACACTCCCCTCTGCCACAGAACAGCGAATCTCAGCGAGGAGGGCCTCTAAGAAGCCAATTTGTCTGGAGAGGAAGGATTAGACTGTGTATGGCCAGATTTGCCTTGAATTCAGATATCATCAGGGACTTAATAACAGTGAAAAGTGGTGGGGACAGAAGGCATAGAAGGGGCTGGGCTGACACTGCCTTCGTGCAGAGATCTGCTGGCTGCAGCAGTGATGGAGAGTAAGCCCAGGAGGTGTCAGCTGCTGTCCCCTGTGCCTCAGGGACAGTGTGGTTTGCTCACTGAGGCGATTCTCACCATACTCGTGGGACCCCACTGAAGCCACCGTGCTCTGCTGCAGGCTGGTCAGGCCTGCCTGCCCCTGGGGCTGGATCCAGCCCACCACAGCCTCATCCAGAGGAGTCACAGCCCAGAGCAATGCTCCAGCAGCACGGCTGTGCCATGGCAGCCTGCACACAGCACAGCACCTCAGCCTCGGATAATACCCCCCCAACATCAGCATGGGAATATCGGTGGGACCAGCCAGAGCCAGGATGGAACCCACCCATGAAACTGGCAGGCATTCCTTGCCTGAGAGTGAGCTTCCAGTGTGGCTCAGATGCTTTGGTCATGCTGACCTGCGCTAGACCAGGTCCCAGTGTCATCTGCTGCCACCAGTGCCACATTCACACACATCCCCATCAGTCCTGTGAAGCAGGGCCACCTGTCCCAGCCACGTACAGGCACTGAGCAGAGCCCCAGAGGAACTGTCCTGAGTGACAAACCTCTGTCTGATCTGGGACTCCCATTGAAGGTTTTTTTTTTATGCCCCTCCTCCGCCTTTCTCCTTATTTTCCACAGCTGGAACGACGGGTCACAGCAGGGAGATTTTCACACATCATTAGAGCCAAGTGTCCAATTCCACACAGCCGTCAACTCCAATCAGAGCGATTTAAAAGGCAGCGCTTCCTTTAATCATCTGGGACGCTCAGATCTGTTAGTGTGAACTGAGTGCTCCCATAAGCACGGGAAAAGCAGGGGAATGGAGCAACGGGGGAATGAAGACCTGTGGTATTCAAAAGCAGCGGCTCCTCACGTGTAGATCAGCCCCAGGGCAGACCTGGAGGGTGAGGTCCTTCTTCCCTGTCTCTCTTCTGGTTTTCCTCCGTGGATGGTTGAGGTGGCCGCGGCTCCGTGTGTGCATGAGCAGGGCCCATGGAAGGGCTGCTGCCTGCAGCTGAGACCTGAGCCAGGGCTGATGTATCAGAGTGTTCCTAAGCAGGAGAGAGCCTGAGCACCAGCATTTCTGACTCACGAGGTGGAAGCATCCTGCTGTGTGAGGCCCTGAGCACTGCAGGTGTCCTGGAGACCTGCGGGCGCTGCATCAACCTGTGGCTCCACAAATCCCCACAGAACAAATGAGTAACCCCAAATCTCAGAGCTGTGCTGCACCTCTCGCTGTCCCAGCCAGCCTCCCTGACCTTGAGCCACTGTAAAAATGTGTGCTGGGCTCGGTGACCTGATGCAGCTCCATGTCTGTGCCAGCAGCAGCAGACACACAGGCACAAAGTTCCTCCTTTCCAAACAGCACCTGGAGCCCGCAGAGCCGTGCCAAGGGGCATGCTGCATTTTCCCTGTGTGCAACCACACGACCTTCTCTTGGCCTTCTCACAGTCCTGCCACAGCCCCCGTGCACTGCAGATTGCACGTGGGTATGGGAAGGACAAACACATGAGGAACATCGCGGAATTACCAACACACCTGACTGCAGGAAGATGAATGTCCTTCCCAAATGCTCTGGCATGTGCAGAGTCACTTGCCACAGTGTTCCTGCCTCAGAGCTTTCAGTGCTCATGATTTGTCCAAGGGCAACTTTGCAAAATGTCAACGTTTTTATCAAAATTCCCTGTGACAGGCTTCGAGTTTTAATTAAAGGGACTTGGGGGTGTATGTTTGTTTGTTTGTTTACATGAAATTAGTTTGGTTTTTTCCTAAGAAAGCAAATGTTTTTCCAAGGGAAAAAAATGACAGCGTCTGTTTTTTTTGTTCCCCTCCCATGTGTTTCTGCCTAACCTGCTTTCTAAACCAGCCTGTGAGCCTCTCCAGCAAGAAGCTCAGCAACCTGATGGTGCTGAGAAAGTAGCACTGCCACAACTGCCCAAGGCAGCACGTACACACCACTGGCCAGATCCACACGTGCCAAGATACCTACTGCCCTGAAAACACAACCAACTGATGCTGTTGATAAAATCAGCAGCTTGCAGACAGGCTTCTGCCTTAAAATTCCTGAGACCAGCAGCAGCAAAGGCAAAGGCTAGGAGAAATTTTGCTGTTAGCCTCTGAAAAACCAAAAATTTTTGCTAAAGAAGCAATCAGGTTGGTGTTTGTTCTGCCCTTGCTGCTGCAAATTGATTGGATTGATAGGAATGAAGGCAGTGGTGTAAGAGAGAGTCAGAGCAGCCTTCTGGACTTTGATTTGATCTCTGCCTTTCATGGTCTTCCCTTTTGTACTTGCTCATCGTTTTTAAAATGAACTCTTTGATGACAGGTGGCAAAATCTCACTTAGGCAGAGCTTTTTTGGCAACAAACATTTAACTTTTGGAGCTGCCCTCATCTGTTGGGTAAACATGAAATGATCATCTTTGACTGGAACTGATCCTCTAGAGCCATGCCATTCCACTGGGGAGAGGTATTTTCACTGATTTTCAATGTGGATTATTTTTGTAACTGACTGTAATAGTTTCTTTGGCGGTATTAAGGCTTATTATGTCAGGATTTATTTCCTGAACAAGGAGGTGAGGTGATTCGACATGCTGTAGCCCTGTAACTTCCCTCTGCATGCTGAAATCCAAGGGCCCATCTCCTGCTCCCACCACAGACACAATGGGGCTTCCTCTTTGCCCTGGACCTGTCTCCCAAGCTCAGCTTTCCCCCAGTTGCTTTGTAAATGCTGAAAGAGCAAGTTTAAGAGAACAAATTCCCAGTGAAGGATAGGTAAAAACTCACCTAGGTGAAATCTATACAGAAAAGCTTCCTAGAAAGAGTTGGAGAGGGCAGCAGGGAAGGGATTGCAGCTTCAGAGGAGCAGTGCAGGCGCTGGGAGCTCCCTGGCATTAGCAGAGGGGTTAGCAGCAGAAAACACAATTGGGGATTAAATGTGGATTATGCTGCAGCAATCCTGAAACATCAGCAGTGTTGAGACAACTAACAAAGGACTTTATTTCCTTAGGAGAAGAACTGCTGGGCCAAAATCTGTTGTAGATAAAACTCTTCAGAAGTTGCTCGTGATGAAGTGGTGAGGCAGTGAGCCAAGGCAGCATGTTTTGGTATCTGGTACCTCCTGGAGAATTTGGCAATGCAAACTGGTGGATCTGCTCCTCAAAGCCCCATATAATATGGGATTTTGGACATCACCATCAAACACTGCCCAGGCTCCACCAAGTACCAGAAGAAAGGGTTCACATAAACCTCTTCTGTGCTGTTCAGTAGAAATGAATGGGTAAGGCTGGCTGCTGTTGTCTCTCCATCAGCATCATTAAAATCATTCAGGACCTTGGGTTTATGGTGCACCTGCCTTGCTGGGATTGAGAAAGGACTGGGGTCATTATTTTTGATCTCCCCTCAGCCAAAACCAAGGTTTATGTGTGTAGGAACTCCTCTGGGCTGGAACTCCAGCCAGGCTGGAGGCTTCCTTGGTTTGGTGATCCTAGCTGAACACCTCAGGGCAAACATCAGCTCACTGGAACTCTGAGATGTAGAGATGGAGAGATGTTAATTGGGATGGATGGACTAGATCATGTTGAGGTGGCAGAGGCCAGGAAATTGGGACTCCACTTGCCTGCAAACCCTGCTGGGCTCAACAAATGACACTGGCTCCTCAAGCTGGAGTTTGGATCATGCTTTGGATCTGCTTGAGTAAAAGGAGGCCCTTTCAGCCTGCTGAGCAGAGCCCTCTGGCTCCCTTCACAGGCTGAAGCCCAGCAGGGCTGTGTGCAGGGACAGGGATGGACCCATAACACGGTGAGCAAGGCAGCGCTTCCACCTTGTCTGCAGCAACAGGGCATTTGCAGGTCCCCTGGCATGACCTCAGGGCTGGGGTGAGCAGGGGGCTGTCTGTCTGTCCGTCCTCTCCCACCACACTTAGCTCCTTTTGGCAGCCTGATTCCCTGCTCCAGCAAGTGCTGGGCTAATGGGGAGGCGGCCGCAAGAGGAACACTCTGTTCAGCAGCTGCACATTCCATTAATTTAATGAGGAATTTTCTTTTTTTTTTCTTTTTTTTTTTTTTACGAGGCAGATGGTAAAATAGCTATTTTCTGTTGTCTAATAAATACCATCAGCAAGGCAGAAAATGTGCAATCTCGCCAAGTCCTTTCTGATTCCTCGCCCTCCTGTACCGATGCCTTTCCCTGTTCTCTGCTGGCAGCTGGCAGGGCTGGGAGGTGGGATGGGAGGGAGAGGTGGGACACCAAAGGCAAGTCCAAAATTGCTGGTGGGACCTGCACATTGAGGCAGCAGCTTCCCCTGATTGGGCAGAGCCTCGGTGTCCTGCTGGGAGAGCTGTGCTCTGGCAGCCTCCACCGATCCAATTCTCACTTCATCTGATTGCAGTAATAACAACTCACACAAATTTCCTGCCTCAACCTGAAATCTTCCAGCTCTGCAATGCAAATAATATAATGTGTGATGAGGAGCCCAATGACGGGGATAATAATAATAATAGTGATGAAGCCTTTATTCAATGAATGAGTGAATCAAGCAAGGAAAAATAAATGGTATTCAGGGCTTGGAAATCAATAGGAAGAGAAATCAGGAGGAAATACAGGGGGACTTGCATCTCTGGGGGAGCACTGTCCTTAGGAATGGCGTGAAGGAGAGATGAGCAAAGCCCTCTGAGCTGGGCACTCCTCATCTGCCCGTGTTGCTCCTGGGCTCGCTCCTCTCCTGTGGTTATACTGCCTCTGCTGAACTCACTGCTGTGCCTGGTCCCAGCCTCCCTTGATCTCTTTGGCCCCCTTGATTTACAGCTCTCCTGGGCTCTCTGAATGTGTCTAGGCAGCTGGCAGGCTACAGACCTGACCTGAGGTTGGGTAATAACTTGTCTTTTGTCCCATGCCCAGGAGGTTGGCCATAAAAAAGCTCCAGACATCAATTTTCCTCTCCACCGGGGTGGAATTGCAAAATGATGAGTTGGTCTTTGCCCTCATTTATCTCTTTTTTCCTTTCTCCTCCTCTTTTTATCTTTTCTATTCTTCCAACACTATGCTCATTGCTCTCTTCTTCACCCCCTTTTCACTATCTCCTCCATCATTTACCAGCATCCCTCCCTTCTCACATCACTGCTTCTCCCCTCTCCCCCTTTTGCCCTCTTCTGCCTCATTTTTTCTGTGTGTTGCTTTCCCATCTCAAAACTCTCATGATTTTTCTTGCTGTGCATAGCAGTTTGATATCTATACCTGTAATAGCCTGCTAATACAGTAATTCCACAAGAGACCCTTTAAAAACCCAAAGCCTTGGCAGGTAGTAAAACTCACCTTTCAACTTGGTTTCCTCTTTATCAAGGATTCATTTCAGACAGGATTTCTGTGAGCACAGCTCTGCCACTCTCTGTTAGTAAAAAAAAAAAAGGATTAATTCCTACAACAGGTGAATATGTTTCACAGCTCTGGTGAGCAGGATCTATTCTCCATTTCCTGCAGGTTTGTGAGGGATTTAATAATCTAACATGGTGCTTCTTTTTGTCCAGTGTGTTTAAACTGTTCCTAACCTGTGCCTGTGCAGAGACCTCCTGGGGAATGCACCAGTGGGGCATTCCTGTGAAACGTTTGCATTATCCGAAGGATTTTTCCACTTTCTGCAGAGGTGCCACGTAGAAAATTCCAAGCTCATATCCTGCTCTCTCAGATGATACTGGCATGGGTTGAGGTTGCTGAATTCTCTGTCCCAGCACCACCAGTGCCAATCCCTGCCCTGGACCCACCTGTTGAAGTCTCTCATGGCTCCTGCCTGTCTCTCCAAGCAGTGCTTGCTCAGGTGAGGGAGTGGCACAGCTCCAGCCTGCCAGTGCCCCTCCTCTGACCTCTGAGAACAGAATCTTCCATAAGCCTAAAGAAAAAGGACAAGCTTCTCCTGCCCTTTCCTCTCCAGCCTCTTTTGATGGTGTCTGCAGCTTTGTATTGTATTTAAATCCGTGCAGATATATTAGTACATAAAATATGCTGAAGGCAAACCTGGGAAATTTCATCTGACTTGCAAATGTGCTGGGAAGAGGCACTTGGTGAAGTGAAACCAGACTTTTGCCCCAACACCTCCAGCAGGAGCTGCCCTAGAGCTGTAGGGAAATAGCTGTGTCCTAGCATCCTCTCCATCTCACTGTTACATGGGCTTGAGGGCAACGAAGAAACCAGGGTATTCTCCTGTATTGTAAATACTGCAGCAGGACTGACCTCTCTTGGGCTCCCCAGTGTCATCCAGTTTCCCTGCTGGCCCCTAAGTGTGGGTGGGAAGGGCAGCGTTTGGTTTCTCTGCAGTAGTGGCTGAGGTGGTGGTGTCCTGGTGGGAACATTGAGAGTGATGGGAACAGGCAGTGAGCAGCCCTTGGAGCTGGCAGCAGGCAGTGAAAACTGCCTGCCAGTTCCTGCTTTGGGTCTGCCAAGCCTCTCCCAGGGTGGAGAGCCCAAATTTCATCATCTCTAGTGGGTTCCTGAGCAATAGGGCAGGAGATGGCACTGAGCAGGGAGATGTGACTTGCAAATCTTCCTGTCAGGCTGTTTTCTGGACAGCACAAATCTGGAATAATTCCCCCGGCCAGGCTGCCAGCTTTATACACAGGAGATGAGGTAGGAGATAATACAGCATGTCTTGTGCCAGATATTCAAGAATTTCTAAGTACATTGCAAACAGGGAGCTACAGGGCAGCATTGCTCTTTCCATTTCACATGCAGGAAGGCCCTTGAAAATGGTGAAGTTTCCTTCCAAGTCACCCCAGGGACCATAATCTGTTTTATATTTACAAAACTTTGGAACAATGGCTCTCTGTGCTTCCCTGACAAGAGAGAAGAAAGTATTCATCTCTTCTGAGTTAAAAGAACCCGATCTAACAGAGGTTCCTCTCTGGACTAGTCAAACATGGCATTTTTCAATAGCAAAAGCTGGCTAGCTCCAACCAAAATGGGATTTTCAGCAAACAAGATGACCAAAGTTTGGGGACCAGAGTCTGCAGGTAGAAACACAGACACCAAAGAAATTGTGGTGAGGCATATTTCCTTGATAACAGCGTTGTGAGGTGGCCATCCTGCATTGCTGAGCAGAGCTGTGGTTGCCATCTGGTCCTCCTTCCTCACCTTCCTGACCCTCACCAGAACAGTTGTCAGGGCCCAGGAGCCCTGTTTGGAGGCACAAGTGCCTGGGTGGAGCTGGCCCAAGGAAGTCTGTGGCTTACTTGATATGGTTTGATGTGAACTCCTTCACATCAAGTTCCCTTCAGCAACACTCTCAGACCAGCATTTCAGGGCATCCAAAGATTCCTCATCCTGCCAGACAGCAGGATCCAGGTTGGAAAGGCAGCATTAAATAACTACAGCTGCTTGGACAGAGCTTGCAGAGCCAAACTCTTCCCAAGAGCAGCAGGCAGCCTCACAGAGGGCAGGGGGCACACAGGCAGCTCTGGAGGCTCAGGCTGGGCACTTGGAAGGAGATGTGCACAAAGAGTGTGGCACAGCTCCACAACAGGTGGTCAGAAAAGGCCCTGAGACCTCCATCCTTGGTGGTCTTCAAGGCTCAGCCACACCAAACCAGCACTGAAGATGATCTTGGAGATAACTCAGCATCCAAAGGACAGCAGACTGCCACCTGCCCTCCTCCCCAGTGACATGCCTAGAAGAGACTTGCCACCCCAAATTGTTGTGTACTTGTGTGCTGAGAGAAGAGCCAGGCTTGAAATGTCACCTCATTGGAGCTGATAGGTGAGATTTGTTACAGAAAAGGAGAGCTATCAGTCTTCTGGCTCCTGAGGGGATGAGCTCTTCAGCCAGAATGACTGGGGGATTGTAATGGAGTTAACTGAGATTGCCACCAGGGAGCTCAGACGTTGGCATTTAGCTAAAGAGGAGAAAATATCTAGATTTCTTTGTGGAGAAAATCTCTCAAACCCCAAGAAAACAGCATTTTCTCAAAGCAGAAGGAGGGAGCTCCTGCCACTTTGGATTCCTGCCTGGAGGCTGAGTGTTTGGGGCAGTCAGGTGGATCAGCCCTTTCCTTTTGTGGAGGGTGGTCCAGCTGCCCAAGTACTCTTGGTCTGCCCTGGAGATCTGATGGATTTCCATGGACTGGCATGCAGCCATCAGTCTTCCCCTTCTCTCATCCAGGTGTGAAATCTTTCTTCCAAATCAGCCTCTATCATCTTGGCTGCAGCGGGAAGCTGATGGAGAGAAATCCTTTGCTGGGGGCAGATTCAGGTGCAGGGGAGATTTCAGCAAACAGCTCTGAACTTCTGTGTTGAACAGCATCACCCAAGGGGCGTGGGTTTGCTGCAGATGCTCCCTCCCTGCTGCAGAGGTGCCCACCTGAGCCCCGACCCAGCCCTGGCCTGGCAGCTGCTCTGCCCTGAGGGTCCCCTCTCCAGGGGCTTTGCTTCATTAACTTCCTGATAAGTTGAGAGTTCAGTGCTGAGTCTTAAGAAATTGGCAATAATGCCAAGCCTTCATACAAGGGTAAAAATAGCCCTAATAATTTAGGCAATTAGTTAATTAGCCTCATTTACTTGAAAGCACAGAGTGGTGTGGGAAGACTTTTCTGCTGGGTTTGTTATGCTTTTCTCATTCACTTTGTTTGCTTTTCCCTTGCCATTTTCTCTGCTCCCTGACATAGATACAGGGACACAGCATTCCAGAGTAGTGGAATGCCAGCAGGAAGGTGAATGCTAGCCAGGACAGGATGCAGGGAAGCAGGACTGGTCGTGGTACCCAGGCTCAGTGAGTCATATGGGGAAGTGGGTAGCTTCTTTGTGATAGGGTCTAGTGGTCGTGGTGGTCTTTTCCAGCCTTAATGATCCTGTGATTTTTTTTCCATGCTGCTCCTTCCTCATCCCACCCCTGACCCTTCACTGCAGGCAGAGGCTGTGGCACATTCAGGGTGTCTCACAACTCTTTGTCAAATACCTAGGGGGCAATACCCCACTGCTCACAGCATTGTTGTTTGTCCCCAGTTAGAGAACTCCTGTCTAGTCCTCAGACTAGAACTGACAGGTGAAAGGAGGCAAGATAAAACAGGCATTTACTGGGAGGAACTGGAGTGCTGGGGTAGCACAAGGCTCAAGACTGTGTTGGTCCTTAACCTGGCACAGCAGCCTCCTGCTGTTGGCCTTTTCCTGCCAGCCCCAGGGCTACTGCATCCCTTGGTCCTCACTGCTCCCACCCAGCCCCTCTGGAGCACGTGTGGCCTCCAGCCCCAGCTGCTCAAAGCCTTTGTCAGTGCCCCTTGCACGGCTGCACAAGCTCACCTGGTTTTGGAGAGCTGCTGGTCAGGTCCCCTCTGTCCTCCTCTGACTCACACGAGTCCCATTCATTGTTGACCTGGGGACCTGAATGAATTCTGTCTTCCTGAATTATTTCTGAAGGCATTAGATCTTCTCGAATTGTTCATCTTCCCCAGAAACGACAGCTTGCAGGCACCTGGGAATAAATGGTGCCTTGGAACAATTTCATTGTTTCTATTCCAGGCAACAGGAATTCCTCAGATCTCAACATCAGTCCCCACACCCCGGCGTGTTAGCATAACCTCCAGACAGCTACGGGTTTCTTGACCCAGAAAAAGGATAGGATTTATTATGAACCCTGGGAGACCAGTGTCCTTGTAGCTTGTGTACCCTAATGGTGTGCAGCATATTGTGTGCTCCTCTGGCTGGAATCTTCTCGTCGAAACAGCTCTCTGTCAGAAAATGCCACTTCCACAAAACAGGCTTACGTGTGAGAAATCAAATCAATGTTGATTAATTTTGAGTTTGGAAAAGAGGGGGGAAAAAAACCCGTTAAAAATGTCAAGATGCCTTCTCCTTTCATTCTTGCAAGAAGAGCTTCAATTCTTTATCTCTTAATGACCTTTTGTTTAAAGCCTTTGTGTTTTGTAAGAAGTATTCAAAAAAGGATGAAGCAAAACGAAATGTTAAACATCTTTTGAAGGAAAATGTGTCCGTTTCCATGAGCTCTTTTTCTGTAATTAGTGTTTAAAGGGAGGCAGGAATCACACTTCTTTCCTCTCTGATTTTTTGCCATTTTGTCCTAAACCAAATGTACTTCCCAAGTCTCCCTGCTCTGCCCTGGCTGACATGTGCCCCCTACGCTGTGCGCTGTGGCACAACAAACAAACGTTTTAGCAGGGCCAGTAGTGATGGGACAAGGGGTGATGGTTTTAAACTAAAAGAGGGTCAATTTGGATTAGATAGAGGCAACCTATTTAGAATGAGGGTGGTGAAACACTGGCACAGGTAGCCCAGAGAAGCTGTGGCTGCCCTGTTGTTGGAAGTGTTCCAGGCCAGGTTGGATGGGGCGTTGAGCTAACCTGGGATAGTGGAAGGTGTTCCTGCCCATGACAGGGGGTTTAGACCAGGTGACCTTTAAAGGTCCTTTCTAACCCAAACTCTTCTATGATTTTATAATTCTGTTATTTTTTTGCACAGGGTATTGTGGCAAAGCTTTTATATAGAGCTGGTCCACATTGTTTCTCCCACATTTAGGCATTTTTTTTAATACTGGGAAGAAGTTTTTTTGACCTACATAAAAAGTTTGCTTAAAGCTCTTGCATCCTTCAAAATCACTCATAAAGCTTAAAATAAATAATTTTTTTCAAGTTATTTGAAACTCATGTAAAAAATTTCATCCTGGTTTTGTTAGTTTTCCTTTCCTCATCTCCTTTTTTTTTTTAAACTCTAAGTAAAAAGCAGAGTAGTGGGGGAGAAAGGAGTCATTAAAGAAAACTGAACATTTCTACTTGAAAGAACAAGAGTTGAACTGGAAAATGTTCTTTCAACTTAAAGAAAAAAAATCAGGAAAAAATTTTCTGAAGGGTAAATATAAACGATTCCAGTGAAAATGTTCTGAGGGGAGAATGGTTATTTTGGAGCATTTCTCTTCCCCAGCCCCATGGGATGCCCTTAGTTGTGCACTTAAAAAATCTGAGCTGCACAGATCAGAGCCAGCAAATGCCTGGGCTCCTGCTTGGGATTGTGACTTTCCTGCTGTTGCTTGGGGGGACAAATTGTCTGGGTGGAGGGGTCAGAGTGAGCAGGGGTTTTCCCCCAGACTAAGGGGCAGTTTTAACCTCTGGAGCTGGGATTTCACCCATAAACAGGGTGACTCTCGCTCTTATGCTTAATGAACGCTCCACTCCTCACTGATGCTGTGGGGGGCAGTTTCAAAGTCATGGAGCCTTTTGTTCAATCTGCATCTCTTCCTGTTGCACAGAGCAGAGCTCTCCATGTGTGCATCACTTTTCTCTTTCCTGGCACCACATCCCTCTCAGCCTTCTGACACATATGTCTCTTGCTGGATTTTTTTCTCCCAGCCTCCAGCATTCAAGCAGCCGAGCAGCATTTGTGTGTCTCCAACAAGTAGCCACTGAGCCTGAGAAATGCATTAGCTGCCTGACCTGGTTCCATCCAGGTGTGAAAAGATGCAATGGCTCTGGCTCTGCTCCACCTTTTCTGACCATGTGAGGAGAGGCAGAATGCTTCTCCTCTCTCCACCAGTTTGCATCATTCAAATCTATTAAAAAAAAAACTAAAACAGGATAGGAGTGGTGAGCGGATAGACAGAGCCAAACATGGGGAAAGCTGGGCAGATTAAAAGGCATTTAATGTGTTTTCTGTACTAGAAATGAAAGAAAAGCCCTTCAATTAGCTGTCTGCCCGAGGAGCTGAGCAGAAAGGGATGAAAGCTGAGATGCTTTTGCAGGAGCAAAGGGAAACTGCCAGCCAGGAGATGCTTTGTGGGCTGAGTCAGGCTTCATCGTCAGAAGGGTGCTCAGCATCTCATATTGCAAGGTGGGGAGCCTCCCTCTGTCCACCTTTTGTGCCTTCCCCTTCTTTCTTCCACAGCTCTCCTTCTTGGCAGTGTTTCTGCAACCCTCAATTCATGCTCAGAGCGGTGGAGCTTCCCCTTGTCAAGTGCTGGTGCTTGTGTCTGGAGCACTCAGCTCGTCCGTGTGCCCCGGAGAGTGATGTGGGTGCTGAGCAGCAGGACTGCAGCTCATGGTCCTCATCCTCCTCACCCAAGGTCCCCCTGCCCCATGCCTCTGTGCCCCATATATCAGCATCCCCCCAGCCAGTGCTTTGGGGCACTTGTCACCATTCTGTAAAGCAAACAGCTCACCTGGGAAGGGAAGCAGCAGCTGTTCTGCTTCCCTGAGTTTCAGGCATCTGCTCCTTGCACACACACACACAGACACACACACACACACATAGGCTGCCTTTACCTAACAAACAATTATTTAACAAAGTATGCAAATAGTATAATTACCGTTATTTGTTTAGCTGTTATAAGTGTTTGAAATGTAAATGTCAACTTTGGGATTTTTTTGCAGGGTATGTGTGTGTTGTTGGCTTTCTCTCTCTCTTGTGTGTGCTCTGCCCGGATTGCAATTTGATGAATTTCTCCTTGTCCTAGAAAAAAAAGCTAATGTGATTTCTCTGCGATTACAGCCGAAGACGCCGAACTGGGGATTACTCACAGTAACTCCTCTTACTTAGCAGATCTGAGTGGGAGGCAGGATTCATTACACCGAGCAAAGAAACAAAGAGGAAATGTCTTTCTGCCGACTGCTTGTGTCTGCCGAGGCAGCATCCTCACAGCGCCAGGGCTTCCCTCCCTGGCAGGCAGAGGGTCAGGCAGGGCAGTGACAGCGATGTCAGGATTTTGGCAGCAGGCTCATGGGAACCTGTTCTGACCTGCCACAGCTCCTCCATGCACAGGAGGAGCAGCAAGTCTGAACTCTGGTTTTCTAAGCAATGTTTTCCTTCTGAAGGAGACTGGAGAAATAGAAATAACATTACAGCCGCCAGCATTGCTCAAAGTAGAGCCCTGGTACTCAGCGCAGTGACATTTTCCAAGGGTGTGTCCCACCATCACCTGTCCTGGCTGGCACTCAGTGCAAGTGGAGCTCTGAGGAGATGGTCAGCAGTACATCAGTACAGGTCACAGCCTGCAGTTCAGGCAATCAATCCAAGGCTTGTTACCTTTGCCTCAGAGTCAGTCAGTACTCTTGCTCCTGACTGGCTTTGCAGTCCAGTCTCAGCAGCTGGTCCATGCTGGGAAGGCTGTCAGGGGCAGAGCAGTGCCTCTGGAGCTGCAGCACCTCTGATGCTTCACAGCATCCCATACCTGCTGGGCAGAACCCAGCCGTGCTTTGGCTTTAGAGCTTTCTCAGATGCACAGCTCCAAGATGAATCCAGTTGGATTCATCAGCTGGCAGCAAGCCTGGCACCAGCCTTTCCTTCAGTTGGCTCAAAAGCCAGCCCAGGAGATGGAGTGAAAGTGGAAAGGCTGCGCTGCTGCCATATCCCATCCTCCATCCTCTCTGTGACCCCTGTTCATGAAGAGTGCTGGGATGAGGAGCTCATGGTTTTTATGGGAATCTCAGGGCTTTGAGAGGGTTAAGAGGTTTTCACCTCCAGTGTGAACCAGAGGGACTGGAAAGAATGAGGCAGTAAACACGACTAACAGCTGGGCCCCTGGAGGAGCAGGGAGAGCTTTGTGCCAAGCTCAGCCCCAAGGGGTGAGCCCCAGAGCATGGTGCACAGCCAGGGTGCTCTGCTTGTGGCAGGAGATCAGGATTTCTCCATGTGTAGATGCTGGCACTGAACCAGCTGTGTCTGTGCCCAGCAGGGATCTGCTGGGATCAGTGGCTGAGGGTGTGTTGGGGTGTTAGCCTCCACAGGGTGGTGGAGCAGAAGCCTGGCAAGATGATGCTGGACCAGGCTTTGCTGCTGCTTCAGCTTTCCCCCTCTCTCTGGCAGGGCTTGAGTTGCTGGCACAGGAGCACTTTGGTGTGTTGGCAAAGTGCTAGGAGCTGGTGCACAGCTCTGACATGTTCATCTCTACCTGGGGCTGCCTGTGCTCTCTGGACCAGCTTGTTAGTGCCCTGCAGCCTGTGCAGGTGCCTTCAGCCATCAGCAAGGCCACTGCTCCCTGGGCACTCCACCCAGACAGTCGGGCTGTGGGGTGGAACCAGCAAAGCCACTTGGTTTTTAGTTGCAAAGACAGGAATCCAGTGACCTTTGGCAGATTTCATAGCCCAGCAGGCTCGTGTAATTGAAGCTGGTGATGATTTGTCATGGCTCTAAGCTTTCCCTATCTATTTCATTCCTCACTCCCTCAGTCTCTCTTGTTCCCTCTTTCTCTTTCCTTCTTTGTGATCTCATTATCTCCATGCCTTTCTCTTTTTCTCTCTTCAACCATAGCATTTCCCAGCACAGAGAGGTACCTCAGGATCTGTTCATCTTCAAGGGATTTAGCTTTTGCCTGTCACAGTATTTTCTCCACTTCACCTCCATTATCCAAGAAAACCTCTTTTTACCCATGACCTGGAGACCTGCACCTGTCAGAAGGATCCAGTCCATTCCCTCATAAAAAATGCATTGCTCTGGTCAGTACCCCCAAGTAGCCATGAGCACCAAATCCCAACTTTCCTCCCCCTGTCAGGTGAAGGTTGAAGTAACATTATCACTTTTATTGTAATTCCCTAGTAGAAGGCAGGTTCAATGCTATTAACATATTTCAATTCAAGCCATTCTTATTTTAATTAGCCTTAAGTAATTAGTTCTAATTCATTGCCATTTTTTGCTCTGCATATTTTGGGTTATTTACTTCCCTTGCTAAGTAACAATTTGATGTAATTATGTGCTACTCATTCTTTCTATTTACATATGCTCACTCACTCAGATTTCCTCGTTGAAATTTCAACAGATCCTTTGAATTCCCTCTTGAATTGTTTTCTGAGTTGTCAGCGGTGTGGAAATTGTGGGGTGGAGAGAGAATTGATCCTCTTCTTTGGACATCCCTGGTGCCAGAGGCAGAGGCAGTGCATGTGAGCACCTGGGCTGGCAACGGGCTGCTCTTGGCAGGAAAGGTCCCAGGCTTTGTTCCTGGGAGTCTGGATTCCCATATGAAAGGAGTTTGGGGACTGTATCCAGCTCTCTCTGTCTCCCTCTTGGACTGCTTTAACCCAGATGCCAACGGGACCAGTCAGTGTTGCTGCTTCCTTTCATTTTCTTTGTGCAGCTAAAGATGCTTTGGCTTTCCAGAATGGAAATGCCCTGACTTTCCAGAAGTGCAGTGCCTCCGTTGCTCAAAAATCCTGCACCCTTTCAAGTCCTGTATTTTTGTAGACTTTTTGAGTACTTTGAGCAATTTGTCACATTTGTATATGCCAGTTTCTTATCTGGAATGTACTTTTATCTCAGGAACTATTTTTCTAATTCCTCTGAAGGACCATATTGTTGTCTTCTTCTTTCCTCAAGGGCTGCCCTTTTCTTAGCACCTTCTCCATAGCTGAGATTCTCAGAGGGTTGTGGTTCATCCACCTGAGGCTGTTTGCTGTTCAGCTGCTCTGAACCCATCCTTTTCATTTCCTCAAAACTTGATTCTGAGCAGTCTTAGCATCGGCCTTCCTGCAGATCCTGCAAAAACGTGGATTTCATGCTCATATGGAGTGTGTTTATACCTGTGTGTATATGCCTCACAACTTTTAAGTGCATTATCCAACTCCAGCCAAATTTGATAGTGGGTAGCAGTCTCAAAAATAGCAAGTTCCCTCAAGGTTTGAGCAGACAGGCAGAGTTAGAAGAGAGATGCCCTATTTCTACTGAGGAAAAAGCTGCCATGTTGTGCTGAGGCTTTATTTGATGCCGGTGAATCCATTTGGGAGAGAGCACAGATCTCAGCAGCCCACCCACAGGAAGGACTTCAATCAGCACATGCCCCTTCTTGCTGCCCAAGTCAATCAAGCTCAAAGAAAGTAGGATTTCATAGTTCTGGTGCTCATGGAACTATTGTTTTATTGTTTTTGGGGTTTTTTTTTAAGTCGCTTTTTCACTAAAATCTTATCAGCCGTTTGAATCCATGTTCCATTAGCAAATCCTACTTACTTCATGAATATGGACGTTCACAATGTGCAGCATTGGCTTAACTGCTCCCATTGAAGTTGGTAATAAAACTCCTGCTGACTTCAAAGAGAATAGAGTCAGGACGATGCTGAGTGCTTTGGAAAATCCCACCCCTTGTTGTTATTTTATTCTTAACACATCCACTCAGAACCTGTGGGATGAGACGAAATACTCCAGACTGAGTAAAGAGGGGGAAAAAAAATGAAAGCAAAAAAAAAAAAGATCAAAGAGCCAAAAATGAAAATCCAGAATCTGAAGTAAGTATTTAAGGACCTGTCTTCCAAGACTCAAAGTGAGAGCAGTTCTGCTTTCTTTTGAGGAAGGGTCACAAGCTGCAGGAGAGGCAGGAGACGCCTTCACGCCTCACACCGAGGCTGAAGGTGGAAGTTCAGATCCGAATGACACCAAGTGTGGAACCTCCAAACTGTGCCAAGGCTACGCATGATCATGAGCTGGACTAGAGCTGATTCCTTACATTCTGTCCTTGCACTTCAATTTTCCACTTCTAGGAGGGTCCGAAGAGATTCTGGTCACCTTGGCTGGCACCAGGACAAGGCAAAACCCCAAAACATCCCATGGGTTATCAACATCTGCAAGTGAGCAGATCCATCTTAAATGACCTATTCCTCTGCTCCTCTCTTGCTGTGAATTTGCAGGGAAAAGGTGTTGCAGAGCTCTTTACAGCTCTTCACTTTGCCTTTTTTTTTTTTTTCCCCAGATGAACGAAGTTTTCTTCGTTTTCAGGTGTTTGTTTTCCCAATACTTGATGCCATAGCTCCCAAACAGCCATGGCAAGGGGAAGGTTCCCTACCACCATCCAATTTAGTGAAGCATTATGCATCCAGATGCCTTCAAGGGGACATAAACATACTTAAAATTGTCACACACAAATGATTTCCACCGGGCAGAACTCCCTTGGCATGAACGCGTTCTTACCTGCTTTGATGAATCAGGGCTCAATCTTCTTGCAGGGACTTTGTGTTTTAATGTGAGCTATTTTGGTATTTTCTTCTCCTAAGATTATTTCCACTGGAAAAAAGACAGTATTTTTCATTCCAGCAGTATTTTTGGTAACAGTTACTATTTCCTGACAATATGTCTGTATTTTAGGACAAAACCAAATTACATGTTGGAAATGCCTTTCCCCACTGCAGTTTCTCCAACACTACTCACAAGCCAGTTACATCAAGACCATAATCTGGAAGAGGCACAATAGAGGCTATATTAAGTTTTATACAGACTTGCCATCAAATTACATGCAATAGCTACTTGATCATGTTATATCAATCCATTTTTGCCTGGCCATTTGGAAAGCGGTTGCTTTTATCTCGATGGCTTATTTTTTAATTCAGACCTTGCAAGGATTTTACCAAGAGTTTTTGTCTAATGGCTGCAGAATTCTCCTCGTCACATGATTTAGTACAATGTGACTGTTAGTGCACAGCTGCATGATAAGGAGCATTGGCAAAAAGACCCCTCTCACTGTAGTTTAGTTTCATTGTTTCTCTGATTTTCTTTTTTTTTTTTTTGTCTTTTACTATCTGTTCCTTGTATAGAAATTCTGACAGCAGTTAGAACTTGATGCTGGAAAACAAGCTACAAGCTCTGATAAATATTTTTTTTTTTGCTCTCCTGCCTTCCAATGTGCTCCAGAGGATTGTGAATTTACCATCAAACTTCTACAGAGTTAGAACCCCTCTTTAAAGCTTGGTAATAATAGGTAAAATCCTACTCCCTGTCTGTAGCATGTAATCATTATTATCTTACAAATTATAAGTGCTTTGTGTAATCTTCGAGGCTGTTCCCAGTACTGTGCTTTAGGAGAAAATAGAAGGATCATAATTGTGGAAAATTGCATTTTGTTGCATCTTTTGCCAGTTCCCTGAGATCAAAAGGGTTAATTTCCCCACTCTCTATGCCTTATACAAACTTTGTATCAGTACAATTAACTCTGGTGAGCCAGAACAGGGCTGAAGATTTACACTGCAGATTTTTTTGTGTTGGTTGATTACTTTATCTTGGTCGTGAAAGACCTAAAGAGTTTGAAATGGATCTTCAGTTTGGATTAGATACAAATTATTCCTGCTTTATTTCCCAAATACCTGTTGTTCTTCTGGTTAGTACTTTAACATTAGTTTTCTCTAAAGAGTTTTGAGGTTGATTTTTGGCTCAGTAAGTTTTATTATCAAAAAAGGCCTGTATAGCTGTGGTTGCACATTCTTTTGAAGTGCCAAAGAAATCTTGGATAACTGCAGAAGCAACCCTAAGAATGAGAGGAAATGATGAAGGAAGAAGTTCATACAAATGCTGCCTAGTTGAAACCCATGTGCTTTGTTCTACACTGCAGTTTCATTCTGAAACTTATGTAAAAGCACCGTATGGGATGAAACTTTTAGGTGTGTTAAACCCATCCCATAATGTTTATTTTTGTACATGGACAAGAGATTACAGCTTTTCCCTTGAACTTCCAAAGTCATCATCAAAAGCGATCGTTACTTTGTGAACACTTTGTAGTCTGGTGTCTGTCCTACACTATTTAATTCATGTAAATCTAAAGAAGTGGTTGCAGGCAGGATGGCATCAGAAATATGGAAATAGAGCATCTGGGTAGAAAGGGTAGGTTTCTGCAATGTTGCCATTGAAATTATTTTCTCCTGCCAAGTGAACAGATGCAGTGAAAACAGTCTTATCGGCAGTCTTTCTTTTGGGGAGAATAAATGAGTGAATGATCTATCAAAATATTTTTTTTTTCATTTGATTAAACATGTTATATTTATAGCATTTCTTAATATAAGCCAAACTGAGGCAACAAAAAGAGGAGGTTCACAAAGAATGGCCACTCTACAAAGTCAGCTGCTGTTCCTGTACTCAAAAGTATTTTTAAATTCCTGTTTCTTCACCTAAGCTGAGTGAATGCAGTTTCATTGCACTGTGAGGGTGTTTAGCAGACTTACAGTCTTGATGCTCATATTTTGGTCTGATGCTGTGGGCTGCAGATATGTTTGCTTATATATTTCCTTTTGTTTCTCATTAGAATAACAACATACCCAAGGGTTTCAAGAGTCTGCCTTTTTCTTATGTTACAGTACAGATTCTGGAAAAAACAACTGGAAAGGTTGAAAATTTAGCAATGAGATAATAGAAAAATTTATACCTTGCAGGAAAATACAAGATTTTGACACTTGGTTGCATTCTGAATAGAATATTAAGTTATTATTAAAATATACTTCAGGTTAATTTTAATGTCATTTAAATATGAATGTTTAAAGATTTTGTTATGTGATAAAAATAGAAATGAAAAATTCTCCTGAAGTTCTGCCAGTGAAATGTTTGATTTATCAAAACATTCCTTATTCTTTTAAAATGTGATTTTGCCTGAAATAATTTATGTAATGAGAAATTTCAGCTTTGTTGAAATGAAAATTTCTTCTGGGAGAGTGAACTAACACCTGACCAGGGCTGCCTGGCTGTAGAGCCTGCTGGTCATATTTAATTCCTTTGACAGAAATTACATGGTTATTAACCCTCTAACCATTGGTATGATACTGTAATGTTGGGCTTTTTTGGTTTTGCCTTTTTCCAAACTGAGCTACATCTTCTTATTAAAATAATTTTGCATTTGTTCTGAAAAATTTCCATATTTTTGTACATTATATAAACTCCCCTGTAATAAGGCAAGGCAAACCCTTTTATCTTGCTGCCCCTTTCATGGAAGTCTCCTTTGGCCACTTTTATTTGTGATTTTGCCTTTTCCTTTGATTATGTGTTGAGATTTCTGTTAGACTCTTTAGCATTCTTGTCCTGCTTTTGGGTTACAGTGTTCATCTTTGGAGCTTGTTGTCTCTG
This sequence comes from Anthoscopus minutus, assembly GCA_013399455.1. NCBI lineage: Eukaryota > Metazoa > Chordata > Aves > Passeriformes > Paridae > Anthoscopus > Anthoscopus minutus. The sequence continues at coordinate 393,422 of VWYI01043095.1, forward strand.
TGTTTCTTTATCCAGGGAGGCAGCTTTTTCATAAATGTATTTTCTTTACATTTTTATCAATCCAAAAACTTGTCCTGAAATAAGAGTTTTCACTGCTTAATGTAAGATTTCACCATGAGTAATCCTGAGTCATTTAATTTCATATCTTTTAAAACGGTCATATCTTTTCTAAGATGGTCAAACTGACATTTGTCAACATAGCATTGAGACTAATACTGTGTGTTCCCTTCTTTCCAGTGGACAATCTGAACCCAAAATTGTATCATTATTTGAGTGATTTGGTCAGATATTTAAATGCTGGTATGGAAGATGATTGCTGACTTTTCACTTAAATTATATAGTCTGAAAAAAATCTATTTTCTTTATATATTCACCAGCTGTATTTAAGAACTAGCATTTGGCTAGCACTTTTCACAATTTTAAATAGAAAAATCTCTCATGTGGTGGCTTTCCTTAAGAGATCTCCAACATTTCCCTGTCACATTAATCTCTTTTTAAATAGAGGAAAATTGAGGCAAAGATGTAGAAATGTGTCCCAGAAAATCCAATGGTTGAAGCAAGAAGGAAGAGAGAAAATAAGTTGAAAAGGAGAAACCAAGCATTGGTATCTGTCCTGCTGGACTGTCTTATTGTTAAGTGAATCTGTTCAATTCACAGGAGGGTCATTTATATCACTTAGGCTCTAAGAATCCTGTGTGCTCCATGTTTCTGGATAGACAGATGGATGCTCCCTTCACATGTCTGTGTTACTTTTGGTATCACACTGTGAACTGAAGGTCTTGCTCTGCCTTGTCCTGAACACGTTCCCATGAGCACTGCGAAGAGCCTGTTAAATATGGATGATCCATCTTGATTTTCCACATGAGTCAGGAAAAAATACTGGGGATATTTTTTTCGACAGGTGTAAGCCAATTGGTGTTGAGAACTGAAGTCTCCAAGGCATTTCCCTGGCCCCCAAGGAACCCTTTGGCTTCCAGCCACGGGCTTTTTGTCATCAGCTGCATCCTGTTCCTGGCATTAGCATGCCCCAGGAAAGAGCACAAATCTCCCTCCTCGTGAATTAGTGTTCACAACTCTTCACCTCATTAATTTTATCCCCACTCTTCCTCCACATTTGTTGGCTTTGGAGAAGGGTCCTGACACACTTTTTGCAATTAGAGTGCCCCTCTCAGAACAGTTGCAAACATTTCCTTTGGAAGGCTGTGTATGGATGGCAGCCTGGCCTTCCTCTGATGACTTCTCCTGCCATTTAGTTCCCTATCTGATTTTCTCATGTTGATCTTTGAAATGGCAGTTTCTGGTTTTACTGTAGAGTTCCTGAATCCCTAGTCCTGGGTTTTGTACCAGTAACCTGTCCCATGTTATATGGCAGGGGTGGAATCTGGAGAGGTTTTGGCAAGATGTTTCTAAGAGGTGGCTTAGATGGCTCTAAGATCTAAAACCTGAGCTGGCACTAAGAACTTGGTCTTGTGAGAGGACTAAAACTGGCTCCCACTGAAGTCATGGAAGGTAATAATCTCTTTTATTTATGGAAGACTTATAGCAAGAAACCTCCTAGAACACAGTAGGATTATTTTTGCATTGTGGGTTATTAGCATTGACCCTGATCTATGACAAAACAGAGACATGAAACCTTCTGTCTGCAAAATAGCTCTTAAGGTTGGAACCAAACCCTTAAAATTGCAAGATGTGGCTGTTCAAGACTGGGAAGATGGCTAGAAGAATATAGGTGGTGTCTCAGAAATAGGTTGGTGGTTTATAGAAGTTTGGAACTGCTAATCTCAGGAAAACCCAAGCTCAGTAAAAGGCTTGGTCTTTTAGGAAGGCTGCACTCAGTTGAGAGACCAGTCCCTGCTTTCCTCCTAGGACAGCAAAATTACAACTTTGAGGTCACACTGAGAAAGCATTTGGATGTAATCTGTACCTTTTGCATGACATAAAAGAACTTGATGAGATAATCAGGCACCAGTATGTCCTCAGGTCTTTTTTAAATACTGAGATCACTCCAGGCTGTGCTTATGATGATTTCCCCTCCTCCATCTCCTGTCTGCTGAGGGAACTGCTCCTCTTGTGTCTGTTCACTGTAGGTGTTGGCCAAGTGCTCCCAACCTACCACCATTATTGGCACAACTTAGTTGTCTTCTCTGGTGGAGCACTCCCTGCTTCAGCATGAGAAAGGTGAAGTGTCTAGGCCAAGTTCATCATCCAGGCTCCACAGCCAGTGGAGAAAGTTGAACACCTCCAGAGTGTAATTCATCCCATCCAGAAATAGATGTTTAAGACAGGAAGAATGAATCACTCTCTGGGGGTTGGTGCACATCTCTCTGTTCACTGATGATAAAAGAAGTCTAGACAATTACCTTAACCTAGACATCCAGCTGTAAGACACCTTCAGCTGCGTGAGATCGAGCTGTGCTTTCAGCTCCCTAAGGACCCATTTCCACCCCCCTGTTCAAATGGGAAGTGGTGTTCTGATTTCACAGCAGCTTTCAAGCTGAAGTCACTGACAATCAGAATCTCAGTGAGCCACATATGGCAGTTTTACCATAACTGAATAGCTTTTTAATGAAAGGTTTTTTTACCCTCAGTCCCATCTGGGAGTTATCCATGAGAAGTTGATGGTGTTTTGAGGAATATTTCTTTCTTTTACTTGCTGAACCATTGCCACCATTAAATATTGCTGCATAATTTCCTCCCAAGGAGTCTGTTGCATGTAGATAATATTCAAAATGTGGTCCCCATTGATTACTTTGATTGAACACATGCCACACACGATGTTCTCCATGAGCAGGAGTACAGATCTTCAGATGGTGCTTGCAGACACTCTCATTTGTGAGTTCATTTCTCATGGTCTGAAATTCATCTCTCATCTTCTCTTTTGCCTTCCTATGAGCTCATTTGTTAAAGCATTTGAGGAGAGGCAGACAGGGAAAGGCAATGGATGACTGCAGAAGGCAACAGAGCACCAAGAGCACAAAGAACATCCACAGAGCCCTGGAGAAGGAAACCACAGTGGAGGCAGCTGAGAGGAAGGAAAGCCTCCAGCACTGGACAACCAAAGAGCTGGAGTTGTCAGTTCCCAGTCCACCACTGCAGTTCCTCACTGCCCACCTTGCCCATGGCAGTGACCAGTGCAGGAGCAAAGCTCACAGAGCAATCCTGGGCTCTTGGATATTGGCTGCTCCCCTTTCCAGCTCACCTCTTAGAGCAAAGCCACCTACAGCTGGTGTTCCCAGGGAGCAGGGGCCAGCACAGCCCAGCTCCAGCCCTACATGTCCTTGCTCCCAGGACAGTGGTTCCTGTTCCCGTTGATTGCAGAGCAGATAGGTGAGGGTGATGGTGTCTCCAAGGGGACAAAGGGTGCCCTGGCAGAGGTGGGCAGGGTGAACTGGTGGAGAGGAGACTTCAGGCTGCCAAGCTGTGATCCTAAAGCTTCCATCCTAGACAGGTTAAAAGGTTTGGAAACCACACAGCTTTGGCATCTCTGCAGAGAACATTTCAGCTCGCCTTGAAATATGTGAAGATTTAATTTCTTTGACTTTTGCTTTTAGATTATTTTTTGCCTGCGCTGTTTTGAAAGGTCAATTCAACATGGAATGCAGTCTTCAAGGAAAATACTTGGAAAACATATTGACCAATATGGCAAATGGAAAACATTCCTTTTTTCAAGATGTCTTTTGTTTCTCCTCTCTTTTTGAAAATGGCAGGAAGTTTGGATGAAGCCTGAAATGTTTGGGGTTTTTTTTTATTTGTTTGTTTATTTGTTTCATTTGTTTTTTGTTGTTTGCATGTGTATGTGAATTTTCTAGTTGCCAGAAAAAATAAATTGCCCAGTGATGTTACAGGTGCCTCTTTGCTTCCCCTGCCAAGACATCTGCCCACTGCTGCCTGCAGGAGCCCTCAGTGGAGTCCAAGCCAAAGCAACGAATGTATCTCTCTGAGGGAGTTCCCGCTTCATCCCTCGCTGTGTCAGAGCTGAACACATCCTGCCAAGATTCAAGCAAAATATTCCAGAAAAGGTTGAGATATTCACCGAGCTCAAACTATTGTACAAGAAGTACCCTGGAGCAAAAACAGAGCTGCGAGACACCATCACACCGAGCCGCTTCCCCCACCCCGCAGGCACCACGCCGTACCAGACAAACTCCTCCAGATAGGATCCAGGCAGAGATGTTTGCTTAACACAGCAGCTCTTTGAAAAGGCAAATAAATGGACAGTGAAGCTACACAGACGTGTCACTGTGCAGCGATTTCCGTTTAGCATTTACGTTTAGTGCCAGGAAACCCTGACTCATGAATATGGAATCAGAAGGAAAGGAAGAAAGCAGTTGTTCATTATTAGAGCTTCGAATTGGGCATGTGGTGGAAATTATCATTAAAAAACATGCAGGTTAAAAAGAGAGGGGCTGGCTCTGATGGTCCAGGAGGCTTGAAGAGCCTGGCTCTTCAACCAGGGGATGTGCTTTTGTGGGGGCCTCTCTGCTCTCAGACTTTGCCCATAGGGAGGAGCTCAGGGTTACCGTGATGGGGCTCTTGCTCATCTTGAACTGGGGGAAAGCCCTTGCAAATCCTCCAAATTTACCTTGAGGTAATGATGAGGAAAGATGAGGGGAAGATGAGGCACTTAATTATCAGAAATAAGGGAAATAACTGAGAGAAGCCTGCAAGAAAACAGATCAACCTCAGATAGAAACCCTGAGGTCCCTAAAGGAAGCTCACCTTTAACTGAGACTCAGTGGGGTAAGAATGAAGGACTCCACAGCCCTGATGCCTCTGCAGGTGGGATGCCTCTGCCCCTCACCTGCACTATAGAGCTGAGAAAAGCTTCTGGGAGCCTGGGGTGAACCTGGCTCCCTTCAGTACAAGCTGTCTTCCTTCCAGCCATGAGGGTGGGACACCATCCCTCTTTCTTTACCTATTTCACCTCAAGAGAGCGGAGCTTGTTCTGCCAACGAGGGATGTGGGTCAGAAGCACAGAATCATAGAATATCCTGAGTTGGAAGGGGTCCAGAAGGGTCATTGAGTCCAGCTCCTGGCCCTGCATGAGACAACCAACCCCAAAAATCACACCAGGCACCTGAGAGTAGTCCAAACTTTCCTTGAACTCTAGTAGGCTTGGTTCTGCAACCACTTCCCTGGGAGCCCTGTTCCAGTGCCCAAACACCCTCTGGGAAAGAACCTTTTCCTAATGTCTCTAAGAACAGTGATGCTATTGCAGCAAATATTTTTGATGGTACTGGGAAGGAATAAGCAAATAAAGACATTGCTGCAGGGTGGCAAGGGCTTGTTTTCCAAAGCAGCTCCTTGCATCAAACCCTGGGAGCAGCTCAAGGCAGCGAGGAAGTGTGTCATCCCCTCCAGTGCCTTCATCTGAAGCTGCCCAGCTGTGCTGTATAAGAACCCCTCTGTTTCCTTGCATTTTGGTAATTCCAGTGCCCTTAAAACACGACAAGAGCTAATCTGTCAGTGTGGGGCACAGCAGCTCGCAGTAATAGCAAAGCATTTGGCTGATACCCCTGGCCTGGAGGATGCAAGATGCCAGGCAGGAGGTTGGACAGTGAGCAAGTGCCCACGGGACCAGACACATGTGCCAGGGTGCTCCTCACCCAAGTGTCACCTCTGCCCTCAGTGACAGCACTGGATGATGGTTGTTTTGCAGAGCCAGGCTTTGCCCCAAGGCCAGGCCATGGGAAGCTGCTGGCAGGGCTCTGCTGCACCCCATGCAGCCATGACAGCTTCAGAGAGTTGTTAGCAAGCAAGGCGCACTTGACGTGAATAATTAAAATACCTGCTGTGCTTTTAAATAGTTCAGAGCCAGCCTTGGAGTTGCATGTGTGAGCGATGGCTGCTGTCTTTGGAGGAGGCCAGAGGAAAGAGGAGGGCTGATATCCAGTGGAAAATTCAGGGCTTGATGCTGCTCCTGGCAGGAGGAGGGATGATGCTGGCAGCTTCCAGAGGGATGCAGGCAGTCACTACTCCTCAGGGAGACTGGAGGCTGACACAGCTCTCCTTGCTGATGAACAGACACCACGGCAAAGAACTCTCTCCAAAGTCCCTCTGCCAAAAATTTGAGCAGCACTGGAGCTCAGCACCCACCTTTCCAGCTGCCCCAGGGCTCTCATGCTGGTTCAGCTCTCCAATCCTGTGTGATGAGGATGTGGAGCAGGGGAACAGAGACAGCCCCACAGCCTTGGGGCTTTGTCAGCACTGGCAGTATGGGGCTCCTCAACAGAGCACACACTGATGAGATTTGGGGAGGATGCACTGTCTTTTGCAAAGATTTCCCCAAGATGTCAATTAGACACTGAAATCAAAACAGTTTCTGCATGAGCAGCTAACAAGGAGTTCCCTGCAGTCTCTCAGCAGCCAGACTCCCTCTGTTCCTACCCCCAGCTGCCTCAGAATTTGTTTCAGAATAATACTGAAGGGCCCCGTGCCCCAGCACAGAGGAGCTTCATGGAGCAGGGGAAGATATCAAATACTGTGGCTGTGTCAGTGCTGCTGGAGTGTGGAGCTGTAAATCATTTCTTCTCGTGAAAAAATGGGTTTCTGGGCAGGGGATGGAGGGAAAAATGACATTCTCTGTGAGTTAGTTTCAGATTGAATTAAACCATTGTTTGACAATAGATATATATCTTTTATATATATATATATTTATATATTTTGCTATGGAGAGCCTGGACAATTCCAATTTGGGGTCACCGCGCAGTGATTTTTTTTTTTTCTCTTTCTTTATTTTTTTAGTTCAGCCAATGAACCAAAAAATTGGTTATTTTCACAGCTTTGCCATGATTGCCTCCAGGGCAAGTAAAAGCAAAGTTTTTAGTAGAGATGGGAAAAGAAGTCTATTTGGGGACTGGCATGGGGAGGAGAGAGAGAGAGAACTCTGTGCTTTGCAACATCATCCTGATATTGGGCCCATTCCCTGGTGCCATGTGGGGAGTGGGAGCTGCCACCTGCACCCCTTTCTTGTGGCCCTTTGCCCATGAAAGGCCAGGGCTCCTGAGCTGAAGATGAACAAATTAGTCTTCTTCTCCCCCACTGCAGAACGTTATCTATCTAAATATTTCCTTTAATGTAAAGCCATGTAGAGTTTGAAAAGCCCTTCAAGTTCACTTGGGCTGATGAATTGGTAATTGAGTGTACCTGGATGTCGGTGCCGGCTCTGCCTCTTTCTGCATTTGTATCAGTCCATGTTTGTTTTCTCCAGCTGTAAATCACTCAGAACTTGGAGAGGCTTTTATCAAATCCTGCTAGGAGCCAGTCGTTTTCCCTTTCACAAACACATTGCTAATGCCATGTGGAACCCACTGGCTTTGCTGTTCATTTAAGAACAATGAGGATAGTATTAAATGGGAAGAAAAAATCCTTAGCAACAAGGGAGGAGGAAAAGAATTGCTCCTGTCTCTCTGGAGTTTGCTCCTTTGGTCTAATGTTTGTCCCATTGATCTCCTAATGTGCTCTGCTTTGAGATCCTGATTTATTGCCCCACACTCCCTTATCCCCCTGGGTGTTACAGCACACTCTGTTCTCAGCTCCTTCAGCTGCCAGCCTTGGTCCAGCCTCACCAGTGCTTCCACGTTCTGGGCTGCTCACCTGTGCCCCTTCCTCCACAGCCCTGGCAGCACTGGGCATGGAGAGTTAAGCAGGTTGTTTTAAGGGTTTAAGGGAATCAGGGTCATTATCTTAAGGTCTCCAGGCTCCCCAGTGTGTCCTTGGTGTCTCCCACTCCAGTGGCTTTGGCAGTACCTGGCCCTCTCCATCAGTTACAGATGTCCATATCCATGACATCTGATGAGCCATATCCATGGCTCAGTCCAGTCAGTGTTCTCCAGCACAGCCAGATCTGGCAGAAGGGAATTTCAAACAAGAGAGGGAACAGTCTGATTTGCATTTCTTGGAGCTGCTCTGATCCCTCACCCAGTGGAAGAACTGGGGGAACAGCAGCACGTGTCTGGCATAACCCAGCCACCTGTGCTTGAATGTAGATTTTTCAATGAACTGTTACGCTGCTATTTGCTCAGTGGAAAAAGCCAGCACATTACATCCATTGACAAAGAGATGTGAGGACTTTGCAATCTGTGTGTGAGTGTTTCGTGGGCACAAAATGAAGTTTGCCAAACAATTATTCATTAGGAATTGTTCATTCAGCTCTAATTGCTGGGGTATAACTGTTCTTAGAAGGACTGTGTGACATCTTTGTAATATGCAGTTGAGGTCAGAGAAGTGTTGGTAGAAATTACTTCACGTTAAATTAAGCTTTTCTTTGGGTGTAGCCAGCTATTCCTGCTTAGCTTAGAAAGAGCAGTAAATGATGCTGCCTGGTTTCTTGTTGGGCCTGTGCAGCCCAATTGGCTAATGGAGGGTGAGTGGTGCCTTATTGACTCCCACTTTCTCTGTGGAAGGAGTAATTAAATTCACCTGCAGAATCCCCATCTTCTCATGCGTGGCAGCGTGCAACTTCCCTGCATCTCAGCTAACTAGATTAGAGATCACGCATGCTGATGAGAAAGCACCAGCTAGAAAGGGTCTGGCTTGGTTTTCAGATCCCAGATGTTATTTGCAGGACTTACACTCAGGAAAAGCATCACTTTTTATTGTTTTGCTTCTGACCTGACAAACTTTGTCTGGAAACCCAGAGGAACAAGCACCAGGGAGCCCCACTGTCTGTCTTCCAGCAGCATTTTCTGAAATGGAGCAACGCTTTAAAGTCTCGCCAGCTCAGCCTTTCACTTCACAGAGTATGTGCCTGTCTCTAAAATACCAGGTTATTTTTCCTTACCCCTGTAATATTCCCATCCAACATTCATTCTCCTGGAAATCACCAATCCAATGCTCACCTACCTGCATTCAAACACCTGGCATTGTTCTTGTGCTACTGCTCTTCTCCTTCCAATTTAGAGATTATATTTCATAACTGACCTCCAACTACCTATTGCCTCCCTGTGACACTTCACCCTTGTCTGCCTGATTGATTAGTCTATTATGCTCTGCACTCTTCCTGATGACTTACAGATTGCCTGGTATCTGTCACAGGCTTCCTTTTGTTCTCTAATTTCTTGGTGTTTTGGAGCACCCTCCGGCTGCTATTGTCTCTCCATATTCTCTGGCCACCACCTGCCTCTCTTATGAATGTCTAGTTTGGAAAAAGGAGAAGAAATCTTTTGCAAAATAAACCCCTACCTGCTGTGAGTTCACACATATGCTGGTGAAACACACTTCTAAGACACTGCCATTTTCAATGGGGCCCTTTATTTCCTTTGCACCATTTGGAGGTATAAAAATGTAACTAGATCAGGCTGTGATCAGTGACATGGCTTGGAAGGCAGCTTTCCCCAGAAAATTCCCTCACTGCATAAGTCAATGAAGCAGAGGCAGAGAGGGAGAAATGTTGTGTTTAAAGATGTGTGTGGGTAGGAGGGTTCTGTGTCTGCTAGGGGAGAGGTCTGGGACATGTCCCAGATCCATCCATCTCCCTGTGCTTGTCAGAGGTTGTCCAGCTCTCTGATATTGTTCCAGCCTTGTCCCAGCTCTGTTCATCACTCTGACATTTAATTAACTGCCCCATTCTCCTGGATCTTGCACCGGATTTGTGTTGTCTTTCTGAAATACCTCTTAGGTCATGTCTGAATATTACTAACAGGAGGAGTAACAAAATGGTTGTCACTAATATTGCTATTATTGTTACTGTGTAGAAGATAATAAAACAAGACATTGAATATCACAAAGATGAGTACTGTTGCACTCAGTGTCACTTATTCTTGCTGTACTGCTTGTCTGGCATCACAGGAGAGCAGGAGCTGACAGCAGTGGGAAGCAGAGAGAGCCCTGGCCAGCCAGGCATCCAAAAGTAATAGAAAAACAATGAAGGTGTGGGAACTGACCACTGAGAGCAATAAAATCACACTTAAGATTTAAAAAGACATTTATGGGACCAATCTTCAGGTGTAACAAGGATTATTAAATTTATTGAAACCTGCACATGCTGGGTGGCTGGTGCTGGTGGTGGCAGTGGCTCCTCACTCCTCCAGGAGCTCTGCATTGATGTTTTGTACCATCTGCCCTGGGCATGCCCAGAGCTATCCATCTTCCTTGCATGTTTTTCCATCCTTGTCTGGCATTTGTCCCATTCTTCTTACTTCAATCCCAGGTTCCCTTCCAGCATTTCTCACATTTTGTCCCAAATCCACTGGCAAGTGGATTTCTTTTCCTTTTCAGTTACTCTGTTGAGCAGCTGCTCTCATTTGGACCTCCCTGCAGTTTTCTTCCCCTTCACCTCTGGTCCCTGTTGTCTCTGTGTTTGATCCATGGCTTAAGCAGCTCTTCTGTCCCTAGGATGGCTTGGTATAAATCTTTTATCCTCTTTGTTGAAACTCCCTCTTATGCTTTCTCTTTTATCCTTGCAGTTGAAATACTGGGCTTGGTGACCACCTCGTGGGATCCTGAATGCCATGTCCAGTGTGCCTCCCAGCCCCTGAGGACAGCAACTAGGAGACATTCAGGACTGTGGCTGGAACCAGCAGTGCCACTCAGGCTCAGAGGTGAGGGCTGGCCTTGTCCATGGCATCTCTGCAGTGACAGGAGTAGCTGCTGTGAGACAGCTGCCTGTGGGAGAGAGCCAGCAGGGATGGAACAAGTCTTTGTGGAGAGGCTCCAATGCTGGGAAATCCTCCCCAGGAGTTGATGCTGAAGGGGAACCTCAAGGCATTAATTCCCAGTGGGCAAGAGTGTGATGCAGACATGGACAGAGAGCCAGGGTTGTGTTTCTCACCTTGCTGATCATGGGGTGGTTCCTGGTGGGATTCTTCTCTGTGTGCTGACCTTCCTGGGGAATCCCTGAGCAGCTGAGCTGTGGCTGCTGCACTTCTGAAAGTGTGGCAGCAGTGAAAGTTATCATGGTTGCATATTTAATTTTTTTTTTTTGAAGACTGAATTCACATTCTTCTTATGAGATATAAGGAATAAAGAAAAAGAACATTATTTCTCCCCTGCAGATGAGAAGTGCAGTGCATGCCTCCATCCCAGCTTCTGTAAAATTCTGTTTTACAAAGCAGAAAAAGAACATCAGATTTGTGTTGGAGCTGTAGCTCAGTTTTCTAAGACCAGATTTTGCCCCATGTTCCCTGTTCAAATGACTAGCTCTGCTGGGCACTTTGAAATTTTCTCCCTCTTCCTCATCTCCACCTTGACATTATGAAAAGAGTTTTCATCAATCCATTGAAAGAAGGAGATAACTTTTGTATAAAAGTGCACGGTTGACAGGGTTGAGTTTTTTGGGTAGTGTGTAATTTTTTTTTTCACACTGTTATTATTTAAAATATGCTTTCTAAGAGGACAAAAGGGAATAGCTTAATGGAAACAAATTTCTGCAGAAAAAATGTGCAGCTGGATAAAAAAAGATTATTTCTGTTATTGCTTGGTTAGAAAGGTGAATTTTGAATTTGAGTACAAAAGGTGCTAAAAACTGTGCCTTAACTTCTCTTCAGTGTGCTGTTGAAATTGAAAAGAATAATTTTTGGAGAAAAACTTTTCTCTGAGCCTCTATTTCCAGCATTGTCAAATCTTTAGCAGTGGCCTTTCCCCACAGCTATTATAATGTTTTCACCTTTTCTTCTTCCACCTCATTTGTCCTTTTTTGAAGACAATGTAGTGCTGGTGAAAGGCAGGCAGGTCTGTGGGCTGGCACTGATCAGGAAGGGAGGGACAGCAGAGCTGGAGGGGCACAGGCATCTCTGGAAGCCAGACCAGACCAAGGATGCAGTCCCAGGGAAAGATGGACAGCCTGGCCCGGGGGAAGTAATTTTGAAAGCATCTACAAGCCTCCAGCCCTTAAGATTACCTTTCCAAAATGACTTTTAACCAATTAGGAACCTAAGCATCAATGAAGATAAGCAGAGCTTAGGTGCTCAGGTCCCTTGGGGCAGACACAAATATCTCAGCAATGCAGACAGATAGACAGTTTGCCTGTCCAGATGGATCCAGACCCAGAGCCAGGCAATGAATTACAAATATAAGTGCCAAAACAGCAGGCTTGGGACACAAAGGATAAAAGACAGTTGTGTTATTTGAGCTGATAAGCTCTGCCTCTTGTCTGGAAGATGCAGGCATCAAAGGCTCCTGCAGGGGTTGCACAATGGAGTGTTACACATCCAGCACTGAGTTACCTAAGATGTAAAATGGGCCTTGCAGAGAAAGCTTCATGCCTGCCACAAAGGAGCAGAATAAGAGTTTGTTTTGAGAACTATTAGGCTGAATAATTTGTAATTGATCTCCATGGACACTGTGAGATATTGCTCCCAACAGAGCAATGATTGCCATTAGTGGCTCAGCTCCCTGCCTTCTTCCTCCTTTTTCTCCCCAGCCTTTGCAAGGGCTGGGTCAAATGCTGCCCAGGCAGCATGAACAATATTTCCTTCTTTTTTGGTAACCATTGTCCCTTCTATTCATTCCTCAGAAGCCTCTTCACAAGCAAGAGGTATTTTCATGGGTTGTAAGCATTCATCTCAATGTACATTTTTATGCCCATTCTCCTTGGAAGAGCTGGAGAACTAATTTACTTTATTAGACCAAATGAAAGGAGCTTATGGAGGTGGCCTTGTGCAGGAGGTCAGGGAGCTAGAGAGGAGAGACCTCTGAGATTGCTATGGAATTTCTTGCAGGAGCTGTAAAGTAGTTTTAGCTGTTTAAATTGGTGCTGTTCTCCCTTGCATTGTGCTGGCTCCGTTTCCAGCACCAAGTACTGAGCTCTTCTGCGTGGTTCCATCACTGGCCCAGCCACGAAGGCTTAGGAGCTGTAACAACTGTAAGTACCTTGGACTGGCAAGCCTGGAGGGAGCCAGGCTCACAGCACTGGGCTGCTCTGCCAGGGAGGAGGTGCCCAGAGGGCTCTGGTGAAGGTTCCCACCATGGGAAGCCCCAGCCAGCCCATCCTGGGTGACACCCGACTGTGCAAACCCTTCTCCAAGCAGCTTCATGCAGTGAGCAGATGACTAAAACCCATCTCCTGGGCAATTCACTTCATTCATCAATTAAATTGTTTGCTGTGAACGGTTTGGCCCCATCCAGCTCCAGGATTTCAGCCTTGTAATTTTGCTGGCAGAGGACAGCGGTGCCATGTCCGTGAAATCTGCCTGCCAACTGCTTCCCCTGCTAAGCATTTTCTAGGCTAACGATCCTGAAAACCTTGCCAGCAGCCCCAGCTCTGTCCCTTTCAGGGCAAGCCACTCATTTAAACGTGAGCACATCTAAATGACTCCATCTGCTAAGTGACGTTGGTAAAGAAAAGATTATAGCAGGAGTTAGTGCTGTGTCCTCAGGTTGTAACCCTGTTATAAAATGGGCTGGGAGAACAAGGGGACTGTGAGGAGCTGAGGCTCAAAACCACCTGGGTGACTGTCAGCTTGATTTATTTTCTTGCTCATTAGATAAATTAGAAAACTGGCAAAAGAAATCATCTCCCACTCTCAGCTGCTTGGTAAGCTGCCACGTGGCACAAGATGCCAGCTGCAGGGAGATGCAACTTCTTCCCACCCCCTGGCCCCTCTCCCCAGGGACACAGGATGGGACTTGGGTCTGCTAGTGCCACACATCTCCATCGTCCTGCCACCCTGAATCACCTCATTGACCCATCTGGCTGATCGCTGGCAACCACCAGAGTTTCATTTTTCTTTAATACCATTGATTTTTGAATAGTAGCCATTTTCTAGGTGAAAACAGCAGCACCAAATATTGCTTTTGGACACTGGCTTTGACCCCAGAACTGCTTGTTACACTCATTTCACAAATCAGACAAGCTAAAGCAAAATAACCTGGTTTGTGGCCGTATCATCAGACAGGACCTGCTGCTCTTCAGAGATGTTGCTCAACACTTTGATTTTGTGGCTTGTGACCAGTCTGCCTTCAGCAGCTGTTCCCCTTGCTTATGAACCAGACTAATTTTTGTCTGTCAGAAGGATGAAGCTTAATGGTCAGACTAGATTTAAATCCCTGGGTAAAATTCACTGTCTAGGAGGTCAGGCTCCATTTACAGCACCTTCTAACCTAAAAACTCACTGAAATATTCAGCCCACATAACCAAATGTTAAATTTGGATCATTTAAGCCATCCTCAGTACCTTCAGCTGTGTCTGATGCACTCCTGTAGTGCGAAATGAGGCCACTGTTATACACATTGTATTTACACACGAGGAAAAGCTTCCAGACAGGATGAGCTATTAAGAGACTGTAATGCATTTCTCAGCCTACGTGGAGGAATCCCCAAACAGATGCTGAAATCGGGGGAGAACCAGGGCAGGACGTCCTGGCAGGGAGACCTGGGGAGTTCTCAGGTTCCTGGGGAGTTCTCAGGTTCCTGGGGGGTTCTCAGGTTCCTGCTGTGCCAGTGCAAGGAGCTAGGGGGGCAATATCTGCCCTGTGAATGATGGTTGGAGCAGATTTCCTCTGCTGTCCGTGCCCTTTCTTCTGCCCGTGGGACTTGTGCGCTGCCTGCGGAGCATCCTTGTCACCCTGTCCCTGGCACGCATGGGGACACGCGTGTGCCGGTGGCTCAGCCCCTGCCAGGTGTGTGCCCATGTGTACAAACGCTGCCGGGAGGCTCGGGGCGGAGAGACGGGGCTAATTCCTTCCTGTCATATGCAAGGAATCGGCTTAGGGCCCCGAGCTCCGATTACTCTTATCTTAGCCTGCATGATGCTAGCCACATCCTGAAATCACCCGGATTTTTTCAAAATCCAAGGGATGGCTTGGACTCACCTGACCAACGTGAGCAAACTCCAGCCCTGCTTTCAACCCCAGCAGCTTTGAGGGGCTGCGAGTCCGTGCAGGAGCTGGGCAATGTGGTTTGAACCTCCAAATGCACCTGGTGGGAAGTGCCTGGGTGTGATGCCCGATCCCCCTGAAATACCTGATAAATTCTCACATGGAGCAACACCAACAGCCCCTTCCCAGCCTCTGTGCAGAGGTGATTGCTCAGGCAGACTCACCTGCTGGGATCCTGGCAGATAACATGCCCCTGAAATGGCCAGCCAGGGAGAGATGCTATCCAGCAAAACAGGGAGTGAAATGTTTGGCTGCCAGGATTAAGCTGCGAGTCCCCCCTGTCTGCTGTGTGACATGTGGCACTGCACCCTGCACCCCTCCCCATTCCCCATCACTGCCTGCCAAGCCCACCCTGCTTGGAAATTAGATTGGGGAAATCAAAGTCCTTCTCCACCCACTCCTGCTGTGCCTCTCAGCCACTGACATTAACACCGAACTGGCTGACATTAGGCTTGAATGGATTTAAATAACCCCCTTGTGAGCCTGAATTACCCACTCAGCGTGAGGGCCACTGTGAGTTTGGAGATATGGTGATGAGCAGGGCATCAGGGGCCAGACCTACACCCCAAGCTGTGGCCTCAGGACCAGACCAGCTCCGCAGGCTGTGGACACAGGGCCAGACCCACTCCAGGGGCTGCAGTGGCTTTTGCCAGTGACAGCTGCTGGTGTGGAACCCTGGCTGTTGCCTGGCCCCTGGAGAGCTGCTGCTCTGGCACCTGCTGCCCACAAATGTCCTGCCACCAGCAGCTCTGCAAGGGGCTGATGAGCTTTCCAGCACTGGGGATGCTGGTCCAGATATTTACCTCCATGGATGTTGTCCCCTTTGGGGTAAGGTATTGCTGCTGCAGCGTGGTGAGAACCCCCAGTGCCATCCGTGAGAGCATCCCCAGCCCCTACCAGTGCATGGCACAGAACAGTAGCCTTGCTTTAGCCACCTCTGTGCATGGGATGCTAAATGAGATCATGCCTGGCCCAGCTGGGAGTCAGGACTAGTGTATGAAAATCTAGCAAGAAGATTAAAAGGTGTCCCCAGGCAGAAGAGGGTATTTATCCCTTTCTTTGTGGCTGGGATGCACACGGCGTGGGAGTCACAGGGACAGTGACCTCCCCTGAGCACCTGCACGTGGGCAGTGCCGTGTCCCCACGGGGACTGACCCTGGGGACAGGACACTGACCAGAAAAACTCCTTCTGAGATACAAGTGGGCACATCCAATCTCCCCTCCTGCACCAGGAAATGGCTTCCTGCCCTGCATCTTCACTGCCAGCCCTGCAGCTCCTCCACAGAGGGAAAACCCCTCCTTTTCCTCTTCTTTTACAACAGGGAAAGCTAAAAGAGATGGTCAGGTGGTTCTCACTTCTTCTGGAATATGCAGGGCTTGGAAACACGCTCTGAAGTTACTTTCCCTCAATTAAAGCTCATATGATCTGAGCAAGTGATGCAGCCTTCTTGGCCAGTCACAGTCACATCATCATTTGGGTGGAGAGTGCTGATTCCTAGCTGCCATTGAAATCCACAGGTGTTGGAAACAGGAACATCCACAGGGATAAAGACAGGAGATCCCAACTGGGGTGAGCCAGCAGCTTCTCCAAGTTGGTCTCTACAGGGGCTGTGAAATCATCAGGCGCTTGCAAGAGCTGATTACTGGTAGCAACCCCTGCAAAAAGGTCCATGATTATGACTGAGTTATATTTAAGAGGCTCCTTCATACTAAGTAAATGCAAATAGTTTACTCAGAAAATATTTCCCATTAAGATCTTTTCCACATAAAATGCTAGCAGATTGAGATTATGACTCTAATGATTATTTTTATTGCTGGTTTACATTTAAATGGCATATATTTCCCCCTACTGTTCTCTCTTTGGGTTAAATCAACAGAACCTATTAAGAAGGTTCTTCTTCCTCTAAGATTCCTCCCTCTCTTCTTTCTGTCTCATCTCCACTGGTGCCCTTTTTATCCACCCACCACCAGAGATTTTTCAGAGCTGCCTCCACGATATTGGTGCCAAGGATTTGAACATCCCCTTTGACAGAGTGGAGTGAATCTGGTCTTTGCTGAGATGAGGGACTACAGAGGAACTCCAGTGCTGTTCCTTTTCCTCATCCTGGGCTGTATTTGCAAGGAGATGAAGTTGGAGCTTCTTCCCACCCTCTTTTAACATAGAAGCTATACCTGTCTGTACTCCTGTGCCTCTCAGCTATGGATGTTCTTGTGCTCCTTCAGACAGTGGCTGTGGCTCACCAAGGATGTGCTGGATTTCTGTTTGGAGAGGAATTATCCTGGTATATACACAGCGAAAACCATTAAGATGCTGACCTTTAAATTGGGCTTCTTCCTGCTTATGTAGGGAGGAGGTGGGTTGAGTGCCCAAATCTTATTCATTTTAATGACAAATCCCTCACACAGAAGCTTTGAAATGCTCAGCATTAATGCAATTCGCCTCCCTCTGCTGCAGCTTGGCTTTGCTGTGCAGGGGATGTCTCTGCTTCCCTCTCACAGTGACAGAGCCTGTAGATCTGCTCCATAACTCCTGTGCCCAGGTACCACTGTGTATGGATTTGTGAGCTTAAGGCAGTGCTAACACAGGGAACTCCATGCTCCTTAATCAGTATCACTGACCTCCATTACTCTCAGCATCATTTTTTCCCCCCTAGCTTAATTTGCATAGGTCTCATGTTATCCATGTTTTTGCTTTGTCCCTGTTATCCCATTACCCTGGATAATCAAAGTTGGCTGTTAATAGAAACAGCAGAAACGATTTGCTTACTCTTCTATTACAAGATATTCCCTCTACTAAGTTTGAGAATACCTGCAGTTCTGTGGTAATGCTAATTAACTGTGCATACATATAGAAAGTAAAGCAGACACCAGGATCCTTTGGGATGGTGGGGATTAAAGAAAGATGAGATATTATTTTCCTTTCTCTGTGCTTCACTGTACCTACCCTCAATGGAAATTGCTTTGCACTTATAGAATAAAATGTAATACATGGTGGAAGAGTCACTGACTCTGCAGAGAGATGGAGTTAGAAGGAGCAGAGCTCTCTGCTAGTAAACCCACTATGGAAACAGTGATCCTCCCTGATGTCTTGCTTCTTGTCTATTTAGTCCCAGAGCGGGGTCTTTTCCCCATGCAGGTCTCCCTGCCTTGGAGCCTAGTGCTGATTCTTCAGTTATCCCTCAAAGCACAGCTCCAGCAAAATATGGGTGGAAAACCTCCTGCCCAGCCTCAAGGATTGGTTGGAATAGTGTCTGTAAATGACTGCCCGTGGCAGAGCAGGGTACCTGCAGTTGGGAGTGGCTGTTGTGTCCATCAGGATGCTCACATATGCTTCACTCCTCTTGGGTGGCTGAGGCAGCAGCAGCTTCGGAGCAGGTGAAAGGCCTGGGAAGAATAAGAAAGGTGGTAATGAAAAAAGAAAGATCGTTGGGAAAGGGGAGACTCTCTCAGCCAATCTCTCTTCATTTTGCACTGCATAATGCCTTGGGTTCTGCCCATCTGTGGAGGCATGTGGGGCAATCTCCCACCATTAGTGTGCAGCGCCCTCTGAAAGTCTCACGTGAGGCTCTCCCGCGTACCAGATAAACCAAGAGTGACTGACACAGCCAGGCATGTGTGGAGGACTGCTGAGCTCTCCATGCAGGAGAAATCCCACTCAAGTCCACCCACCAGCTCCTTGCTGATTTCTCTGCCAACAGCATGGACAGAGCACCTCATTGCACTCCCATGGAGCATCTCGGACTGGCCCTGACACACTGAGCCCCTGGGTATGGACCCTGAGCTCCAGGAGGGTGGTTAGACAGCCCTTGCACCACTCCTGCCCCTGAAATTGGGAGGGAGATGTTATTTGTGCTCTGATAACCACAGAACCTTTGATGCAATACTCATGTTTGGGATTTTACCACATCTCTCATCCTCCAGGTCTGTCAAGGAGCTTTACGCAGCCGTGACTCAGAGAGAGGCATCAGTGGAGAGAGTCTGTAGATACAGCCAGCAGCTGTCATGTGGAGGGCATTAATAATGTATATGCAGGTATATATGCATGACCTACGAGCTCAGGACCCTCCCTGCCTGAATGGTACCAACTCCTTTAAAAGATCCTGCACCGTGCCCTGGCTCTGGCCATGCCAGAGGGCTGGGATTACACAAGCAGCACACACATCTGTCCCAGGTAAATGGGCAATAAAAGGGCTGATAGGGGTGAGGGCTTGGTGCTGCATGTCTCTCCTGGTCTGCTTGAGCAATGTAATAACTCCTTCCCTGTCCTTGAAACCTTCAGTGCTTGCTGCTCACCATCACCCCCAGGCAGCGTGAGGACTGTGGGTAGGACAGTGCCTTGCTCTGCTCACAAACCTGGTGATGTTCAGGATGCTTTGAAGCTGCCCCGATGATATTCATCATTTAAAGCAGCCCAAGTGCAGGTTGTTGGGGCAAAGGGCTTTTAAAGTGCTTAGGTGGAGCCAAAGGGATTTTTGAGAGTAGTCAGGGCCCAACCAACTGCACACCAAGGGCTCGAACAGAGCCATGCTGCGCCTTGCAGGTGCGTTATCCCAGCAGAGAGCTCAGTCCTGAAACACTTGAACCTCAGCACAAGTGAGAAAGACTCAGATTTGAATGCTGGCTGAACTCAGTCCCAAAATCCAGCCCAGCCATCTGAGACATTTTGGTTGTGATCAGGCAGCACAAGCTCTAAGTGTAAGAATGGGTTTAAAAATGAAAATATGAGTTTGACTTGTAGGAAGGGATGCTTGGGATTGGAGATGGAACTGTGTATTACTATGATCAGTTGGGAATTTCTTGTTTGATTTAATATAGCTGAGTCAGAGGTAAACTTCCTATTAACTTCCCTGAGTGAGTCTATAATGACTTGACCCTTAAAATTAAAGATTTGCAGTTACCAACTCCAGCACAGCTGCGCTGGTGGAGTTCAAGAAGCACACTGAAAACAGCCAGAAGCTTTCAACAGCAATTGCACTCAGCACTGTTCTGTCTCCTCAGCTCCTGACATCGTTCGGGGAAAAAAAGGGCAAAGTTTGAATTCACGCATTTTGTTTCTCTGCAGTTCAAAGGATGCAAGAGCCTGGATTTTAATTGGCACTGAGTTCTCCCTGCTGGTACACAGGGCAGTCTTGAGACTGACACCCAGCCAGGCAGGAGGAGCAGCAGCTGAAGGAGGGGAGGCTGTTTGAAGTCCTGGGTGCCCGTCACCCATCTGCAGGGACTCAGAACTCTCCTTGCTAGATCTGGGGGCAGAGGAGCATTGCTTCATTTCTAATCATTAATGCATTGGTCTCTTCTCTGTTTTCTTTCCACTGATCTTTGTGCACAGTCCAGGGAGAGCCACATGTTGAGTGGTTTGTGCTGGAGATCACAGTGCAGAGATAACGAAGCTGTCTCCTTACCCTCCGTGGTTCCTCCCAGCGCAGCTAAGGGCAGGAGCCTGCAGGAGGCAGACCCTGCAAGAGTGGGATGCATGTCCCTGCAGAGAGAAGCAGGAGTATCTCAGGCTATGCACACCCTCACCTTAACCCCAGCACCTTGGCCAAGTGGAACTCAGCAGTGCTGACATGCAGTCTGTGGAGTGCAGGAGCTGCAGGGATGGACAGGGTGTCAGCCAGGAATGGAGGGGCCGAATTTGTTGGGGGAGCCCTGGGGTGCCAGGTCTCAGTGAGGGTCACAAGCCCTCTGACATAGGTCACAGGATGTCTGTGGCACTGTGCAGTGACACATGGAGCACAGACTCACTTCAAGCACAGCTGGGGAGGGGAGCAGGGTGACCTGCTTCAATAGGCACTGTTATCTTCCACCCCAATGGGACTTGAAAATCCCTTGTTGACTGAGATCTAACCAGAGCATCTTTGCAGGCTTGTTTCTCCTCTGTCCAGGAGCAGGAAGGCTCTGTTGCTTCTACAGGCTCTCTGAGCAGTGCAGCTCCCATTGATGATTTCCTTAATGCTTAGAATGGGGTCCCACCTGTTTCTCTCTGCAGGTTCAGCATCACTCCCACCTTTCTGACTGCCTGCTTTTCTTGACCTCACCTCTCTTTGGTGAGCTGGCTCATGGCTTTGCAGACTTCCTCACCTCTCTGTCTTTTCTGCTCATTTGTGATTTGACCTCAGGAAAACACCATTTCAAGTGCCCTCTGCTCTGTGCTCACTGTGCTCCATGCCCGTACCTGCTTTGCCCCAGGTGCCTTTATCATTTCCACCAGCACAGTCTCAGTAAATCCTGTGCAAGACAAAAACCTCAGCAAAGCATTGTCACTCCACCTGGCCCATGCCAAGCTGGAGCTGTCAGTCCCAAAAGCTCAGTGGGGTGGATATAGTTATTGCTAGAAAGCTTTATATTTACCATGGCCTTTCTGACATTACAGTAAATGTATTTCAGAGCCCAACAAGTATAAAAATAAACTGCAAGAAAATCAAGACAGCTAATTAGCCAAAGGTTACTGCTGGGCTCTGTGTCTGTCAGCCCTTTTGAAGTTCTCCTTTACACAGGCAGATGTGTGTGCAGAGCTGCTGCTCCTTTGAATAAATGTCTTGGTTTCCAGAGTGGCTTCGTATCTGGATGTGAGTGAACACATGTGAGGCGTGTCACAGCGAGTCTGGGCAGGATAATCAGAATCCTTTAACCCTGCACTTCTCTGGTACTGAAGAGCACCTCATCTTATGGAGTGGCTGATCAGTGCTGTGCTGCCTCCCAGCCCCTCGTGAGCAGGGGTGAGCTGGGAGCTGAGGAGGGGCAGGAGAGCTGCCTGTCTGCACAGACTCCCCTCTGTCCTGGAGGTGCTCCTTCCCCTCTGTGTCCCTGCCCTCTGCACTGTGGTGCCAAGCTGCTGAGGCTGCACTGCTCATCCAGGGTTTGGATGGTGCCATAGGGGTGCTGCTCTGTGGGGATGAAGAGCCTGGGAAATGCTGGAGCACATGTCCCAGAATATCAAGGTCTCACCCCACATGTCCATCACTCCTCAGAATCCAGTATTTTCCTGAGGATGAGCATCTTGTATGGAGCTGCAGGTACACCAGATGGGACAAGAGGAAGGGGAGTGGGGATCCTGGCTATGCTGGGATCTGAGGGAGGGATGTGATTGCCACGCCAGAGGAGAGAAGCTGAGCTGGTCATGACAGTGGCCCCTGTGGATTTGGATGCTGGGTCCGGAGGAGTGTTTTGCTCATATTTGGGCAGGAGAGCCCTGGAGCAGTGATGGAGTTTGAGCCATGTCCCTTGAGCCCAGCCATCCCCTGGCCACAAACTGTGTGAGATTTCTCTCCCTCTGCTCTGAACTGCTCCACACAGGGATCAGTGACAATTTGGGCACAATGACCGCAAGAACCACTAGCATCATTTGCGCTGTCCTCTCACTTCTCCTCTCAGATTTTCTTCCTTCCCTTTTTCTGATTTCTCTCTTGATTCTCCATTTCCCCTAGGAAAATCCTTCTTGCAACTCCCTCTTACCTCTCTGCCAGTTTCTCCTGTCTCCTCCTGCTGCCTCGCTCCTGCTCACAGCTCATGCCGTGTCATGTGTTTGCTCAGCATCGCTCCTCCTGGAACATTAATTTGCTGCTCATTTCCTTACAGACTTTACACCAGGAGCTGGGGCTTTATGTGCATGTGTGTGTGTGATTCAATTAAACAAAACACAATAAAATCAGGGAAAACAGAGGGAGACACAGACAGATAGCAATTCCCTGCACTCTGAGGGCTAAGCTTGTCTGCCTGTGAGCTCGGCCCCAGCATGGCTTTCTGATGCTGCCACATGGATTTGCTTGTAGCAGCTCTCTGGATCTCATGCTTGGGGTTTCCATCCCTCTTCTGGGACCCTGGGACAACAGCTGCTTCTTCTCTGCTGTCAGAAGTTGGGGCTGCTTCATCACATGAGGTGAACCTTGAAGGAGCTGAGTGTCCATTTTAAATAAACCCTGAAATGCTGACAGATCTCCAAATACTCAGCCTCCTCCATGCCTCCTTTCCCTCTCTACAGCTAAGCCCCAGCAGCCCTCAAGATCCTACAAGCCAACTTCCCTACCCCTACCCTGCTCTAAGCCTCTGGGCTGGCAGATTCCCCCTGTGCTAGGATCAAGCTTTCTCCCATATCACACCTTTCCCTTTCAGTGCAACCTGAAAAGCAGCAGCTGTGCTGTGCAGGGCTTTGCCTGGCTGGTGAGCTTCCCTTCCACTGCTCTGTGCCCCTCTGTCATGCCCTTCCCTCACTCACCTCCTTCCTGCCTTGTTTTCTCTCCCCTTTTCCCCTCTAATCCATTCATACTGTGAACGTGTGCATTCTTAGCATCCTTTGCTCCCAGGCTTCTCCCTGGCTGGTTTCTCGCCTCTCCCTGTGCACACCGCCGTGGGTGTTTCTCTCTCCTGGAGAGCCTGTTCCTGCTCACCCAGCCCTGGCTGGCTCCTGGCTCTGCAAATGTGTTCTGTGAATGCAGCCTCTTCCCCCGGGTGTGCTGCTGGGCTGCAGATCTGATGCCTAAAGTGGGTCAGTGCAAGTGGAAGGAGGTGGTCCCGGGAAGGGCAGAGAGAGCAGGTGTGAGAGGCAGCCCCTGCCCGGTTACTGGGTGGGTGGGAGAGGAGCAGATGCTCTTAAAAAGTGAAGATTTCAGGAGTTTTTAAAATACACATAAAATGTGATTAACGAAATCCTGGCACTCAATGTCCTCCCCTTAGGAAAAAACACTGACAGCAGAAGGGATTCCCTCCCCTTTTCCCCACAGCAGTCCCCACCACACAGAGCCCTCCTGGGGATGTGAAAGGTCTCACTGTGCCATTGCCCCTGGGTTTAACACCCCCCTGAAGTCCTGGGAGGGGCCTTGTGCTGCTGAAAGGGAAAGACTCCAAGGAGGTCCTCCCTGATCAATGCATTGGGGCGTGTGCTTGTTCAACAGAGTAATTGCATCGTGCCCAGACACCCACCAGCTTCCCTCAGGGTGGGCTTCAGAAACATTGCAGAGATTGGCTCCATGCTTTGAGCCTCTGCTCTCTGTCCCTTCCATGTAACCTCAGAGCTCTTTCTTTCACAACAGAGGGCTCCTTCTAATCCCAGAGGGTGATCCTTATCTCTGCTTGATCCAAGGCTTTGGGGAACAGCAGGAAGAGGCTCCTCCTCATCTTCTGTGTGATGGCAGTGAGGTGACACTGTCCCTGCCTCCTGCCTCTGGTGACTGCATGCCCAGCAGAGGCAGGATGGATGGAATGGCATGTCTCACTTCAGTCTTGGCTCCTGGCTTCCACAGGCTGAGACTGTCCCATCACTTAGACTGTGTGGAACTTCTTGCTGAGCTAAGGCAAAGGATGGGGCCAATGTTCCTGTGCAAGAGAAGGGAAGGAGCTGCCTTGTGGAGCAGAGAACCAAGGCATTGTCCACCTTCCTCCTGAGCCTGACCAACCCCTCCACATGGGGACCTGTGGTTCCCAAGCTATTGTCCTCATGGACCACATGTGCCCAGAGCACAGGAATAATGGTTAGCTGACAGCAGTACTGCAGCATTCCCTGTGCATGCAGCCAATGCACCTGGAGCCATTGCCAGATGTCTCTCTTCATTAATGCCCCCTTAGCAATTTTCTGAGGAGCAGCATCCATCTCCAGCATTAAAAACAGTTCCTTCCTCTTTGATTTATGGGTATTAATCTATGCCAGCAGGCAAGAGGCATGAGATGTCTACATAATATGTTTATTATTAAATTGTTCTTTCCTTTCTCCTCCACCTTCCAAGGCTCTGCCTTTTTTATTTCTCTGTAACATGTCACCCTACATGCTGCACTCAGAGACAACTTGCAGCATGGAGCAATCAGCATCACTTGCTAGATCAGCATTACAAGTCTGTGCTTCCCCACCAGTCAGGCTCCAGCAGAGAGGAGCCCCACTTAGCCCCATCTCCCAGGGTATGGCTGCTCCAGAGCTCTGCTCAGGGTACGTGCTGCTGTGGCCAGGGCTGTGGAACGCTGTCAGTCCCACATCACTTGTGCTGAGCATTACACAGGGCAGGCCAACTGCATGAGCCTGCTGGCAGCTGTGCCTGAAACTGTGCCCAGGCAGGGCTCCAGCAAGGGTGAGTCTTCTTCTGCAGTCATTCAGATGCTGGCTCCAGATCAGTGATGGCTGATGGTGTCCAGCCCAAAACCCAGAGGAAAGAGTGTTACCTCCACCAGCTCCAGTCCCTCACGTGCTCGAGCCATGCTGGCTCTGGGTCAGCAGCCACCTTTGCAGCTCTGTGCTTCCTTGCTGTTCCCAAAGCACAGGACAGATCAGATTTAGCAGCCAGCTTCTAGTGATCTTGCTGTACTTTGGCTTGGGAAGAGAGGAAAGGAAGATCTCAGGACCTTGGCATGGGGCTGCTTTAATTTTCCTCTCCCGTGTCCGTGCTGTGTGAGAACTCAGCCTGCTCTGCACCCTCAGGACAGCCCTGAGGCCTGGCAGCAGTGCCCTTCATCCCATTGAGATGCACCCTGCTCCCCATGGCAGTTTCTGCAAGCCCATCTCCCTGCCCTGGTCACTTGTTCTGGTAAAAGTGGAGCACAGGCAGATTTGGGGACATAGGGCTGTCATAGGGACAGCTGCCCACAATGTTCTGGTGGGCTCTGTGCACACCATGTGCACAAAAGTTGTGCTTTTCTCTGTTCCTTTAAGGAATGGAAAGACAGGCTTGCCTGAATGGCTGTGCCCTTTGAAACAAAGCCTGTCCCATGCCTGCCCCTCATCTCCACCCAGGTGTAGCCGGGTTTCTCCACCCACGTTTCTCCAGACCTCCCGTCTCCCTGCCATAAAACTGCAGTTAGAGGAAAAGAGTGTAGCTAAAAAACCTGATGGCATCTCTCTTTGCAGCCTGGCATAGCTGAGCCTGCTCCAAATCACCCTCTCTCTTGCCCACAGCTGAAAGGATTGCCCCCACCTTGCACTGCCCACGCGTCCCTGC
The DNA here is from genome assembly GCA_013399455.1 of Anthoscopus minutus. Lineage (NCBI taxonomy): Eukaryota > Metazoa > Chordata > Aves > Passeriformes > Paridae > Anthoscopus > Anthoscopus minutus. The sequence continues at coordinate 419,157 of VWYI01043095.1, forward strand.
TGTGGCTGTGTCACCACTCCCAGGGAGCTCCGTGAGGGGAAGCAGCAAGGCATTAGCAACTTAGAGAGCTCAAGAGCAGCTTAAAAAATACTTGTGTTCCTTTGGTAAATATGAATTTGTCCCAGTGGTAATAAGGCTAGTTTTGTTCAGCAGGCTCTTAGCAGTGATTATTGCTGTTTTTCAATTTAAAAACCAGACAGTCTATTTATAATGTATAGTGTGGACTGAGATTTTTTTTATTTTCTTTAACCCAGCTTTTAAAACGTGCTGTCATTTCCACTACTACAATCCATGGCAGCAGAGGGGTATCTGTCACCTGCAGACCCCATGGGGGGAATGATGAGTAAAACATAGTTAACAGAGCAAGACTGTAGCAATGCTTTGGGGAGCTGGCGAAAGGTTCCAGGAGGGAAAGGTCTGGGGGTGTACCTGGGATGTGTTTTTGGTGGGTTTGGAAGTGCTATGGACCCAGGTGCTGAGTATTTGGACCGTCTATGGCCACACTGCTGTCCATCTTTTTCTCCCTTACCCAGAGCAGGGGGTGATCAGTGCTCACATCAGCACCTCCCCAGCACAGAGACCAGGGGAAAAGCCAAGCTCAGTCCTGGCCTGGCACTGGCTCCAAGTTGGCAAAGACCCCTGGCAAGCAGCCAATGCCCACAGGTGCTGGGGTGGTGCTGGGAAGGATGGTGGTCCCAGGGGTGCTTTAAGGGATCCAGCAGAGCACTGCTGTGGGCTCTGGCCTGGGCTGACAAGCTCGGCAGATTTTATACGAGCATGTCTACATGCTTTGGGCATTGTGCCAGTGTTGGGCTGGCATGGCCCTTCCAGGCTAACAGCTTGCCAGCCCTGTGTGCCCCTCAGCTGCAGGGCTTGCTTGGACGTGCCAGTGCCAGGCATGAGCAGCCCTGGACACTGAGCACAGACACGCTGTGGCAGATTTGCTGTGGCAGCGTTGCAGGCGTTTGTTGAATGCTCCCATACAGGACGTGGGGGCTGCTTGGGCTCCTCTGTGCCTTGCTCTCCATGCACAGTCCAGCATCACTGAACAGCAGCAATTGTCACACCTGCATATGAATGACTGAGTCCCTCTTGGCCAGCTGCAGCTCACCTGTTGACCCAAGAAGCTTCTTGAGGCAGACTTTGCTGCAGACGGGTGTTCTGAGGGGCAGGGTACCTTGTGTTTGCAGCCAAGCTGGAGGCCATGGCTCTGCTGCCTCTGCCATGCTGAGGCCACTGTTCTCTGTCTTACTGCAGCCTATCTGACAGTGTTCCTCTCTCCATTTCCCCACACAGCCCCTTTTACTGCCACCGTTTAGTTATTTTCTTAATTAAATATAGATTATGGCTCTGGGAATAAGGGATTATTACTTATTCATAAGCTACTTAGATTTTAAAGTGTGTGCAGAGTAGGGTTTATCACATGTCTGTGTCTGCATCATTACCATGGCAAGAGCCAAGGTGAGCTCCTGTGGCTGCCAGGGCTTCACCCAAACCTTGTTCCTCTTCTCTCCTCGTGACCTCTGCACACAGAGGAGCTCTCCTATCTCTTCCTTGCTATCCTTTTTCCAGTCGAGGCTTGCCAACCTTTTCCCAAGGAAACCATTCCCACTGCCCTCTCCCAAGCTCCACTACGCCTCTGCTTTGCCCCCTCCCCAGGGTTGTTGGCAGCTCTCTCCCGATGCTTTCCCAGCCTTCCCGCTGTGCCAGCAGCTGTTTCACCTGCCCTCCACAGGAGAATGGGGACCTAGCAGGAAGCAGCTCTGCAGGAGCTGCTTTTCTGCAAAGTTTTCTAGGAAATTCTTCCCAGTATGTGGGTAATTGTTGGCTGAACTGCAGCCCTCCTGAGGGGCAGGAGGAGGAGGCAGAGGCAGGGGCTGTTGGCAAGCTGGTGGGAGAAGTAGGGAGGAGAGTGTGGTGGGAAGGTGGGTACTGTTGTACTGTCCATAATGTTTGTCCAAAGCTTTATGCTCCTGCAGTGTGCCAAAGCAGAAGGGTTGGGAGCTGCTCCTTCCACCCCAGGACAAGCAGCACCTTCTCCAAAGATGCTTTCTCTGCCATAAAGAGTGGAGCACTCCAACCTCTGTATTATAATAATAATAAATAATAATAGTAGTAGTAGCAAGAATAAAACCATCTGACGTGGTTTGTGCACACCAGAGTGGACTTCTGTCTCCATCTTACTGCAGTTCTTCTGTCCCCAAATAGAGCCATTAATGCCTGGTGCTGCAGGGCTTCTCCCTCTCTGCTGGCGAGCCCTCAGGTGAGAACAGGGCAGCCCATCACATGCTGACCTGAAAGGAAAGAGGGACCATTAAATCCCAGTGCTCGTCTCCCCTCCATCCTCCTGCTCCAGGGCTGTCCCCAGGGCTCCAACAGGGTCCCAGGATCTCTCAGCAGGTCTCTCTACTCTCACCCTTGGGGACCCATTAGCATTTCCATCTTGCTCCTTCTGTCTCCTCCTCTTGCTTCTGCTCCTTGCCTGGCTGAGAAGGCAGCGTGGGGCTGCTTGTGTGTGAGCCAGCCTGTCACTGCCACCTGCCACTGTCCCCATGCTTCCCATGAGGTTCTTTCTGACTATTTTCAGGACTAATGCAAAGCTCTGGCTTGATAGCCCTGAGGTCTAAAGACCTTTTGTCAACAGAGGTGATATAAGACAAGCTGCTGCCAGATTTCTCAGAGCAAAATGATCTTGATAAATTGGAGAAATGGCCTGAAATCAATACGCTGAAATTCAATAAAGTCAAGTGCAAAGTGTTGCACTTAGGAAGGCAATATCAAAATCATAGCTATAAGATGGGGAAGGACTGGTAAGCCAGGAGGAGAGTGGCTCAAGCAATGGAGAAGCCCTCAAAATGAGCAGCAGACAATAACCTGGTGCTTGAGAAAGGGAGAGCAAGGGCACATCTTGCCCACAGATGTATTAATAGCTTCAGAAGAAGGCAGCGAGGTAATTTATTTGGCTTTCTTTAGTGCTAGTGATGCATCAGCTGGAGACATTTATCTCCAGGCTTGGGCATCACCACTCTGGGAAAGATTCAGACAAATTGAGTGAGTTCACATAGTTTTGAAAACATGCCCCAAGGAAGATGGACTGAGAGAGTTGGTTTGTGCTCCAGGGCTGAGACAGCTGGAGGTAGGATGTGTAACATTCATCAGTGTGGAAAAAAGCAGTTATAAAAATGATGCTGATCAATTGGTCAAGAGTTGGACAAGCTGTAATAGGCTTAAACTGCAGCCAAGAGGTGTTGGGTTAGATGCTCAGGAAAAAATTCCTAAGGACAAGGTTGGCTGAGAGCCTGTGCAGGCTATAGAGGGGGTGTGTGGGATTCTGTCTGAGAGCTTCAACAACCAACTGAGGACCATCTGCATGGAGGTCACCTCCACAGCAGGGATGAAGTTTCACCCCAAGCAGGATTAGCCATGTCCTTGGGATTACCAGGCTGAGACAAGCAATTTGCTTTCTCTTGTCTCCTGTCCTCTTAGCAGCCATACCAGGGGCACCTAGAAATATCTACAAACACCTTACATTTATCCACTTCTCAGTTTGCCTTATGCCACAAACTGGAAGAGCCAATAAAAGAAAACAGAGACTGAGATGGTCAAGCCATGTGTCACTAAGGATGCTTGGCTGCCTGGACCAACCCCACTGATTTGGTGTTCAGTAATTTGGTGGCTAGCTGCCACCCTCCTCCAGATCAATCCCTCTCAGTTGCATTTTCTGATCAAAATTAATGTTTGCTGTGTAATTACATTGATTTTTTTAATGTGCTCTGAGAGATGAGGGGAATTCTTAGCAGGGTCTGCTCCCAGGATGTGCAAGGGGAAATCTGCTCCAAAAGCCCGTGTTACATGGGGCTGTTGCCAAGCTGCAGTGACAAGGGGCAGAACACAGAAATGTTTGCACTGCTGCTCCTTTATTCCCTGCCCAAACTGCTCAGCTGGCCCCTGATTTCTATCTGCCAGCCCTGGTTGTCCGCTGCCCTGGCAGCCCTGTTGCCATTACCGAGCTCAGCAGGGAGCAAGGTTTTATTTATTTACCAAGTCGCAGAAGGAAGAGGGATTTCAGGGAAGCCTGAGCTTCCCAGAGCTGTGAGTAGTGGATAAAACCTCCTCCAGCTTTGTACAGGGAGGCTCCTGCAAGGAAGAAACCTCAGCCTGTGCACAGCCAGAGCTGTGTCCCTGCTGCTCCTCACTCACTCATGGTACCAAGCAGCTTTGTCATGAGCATATAGAAATGTAAGAGGCACCTGTGAGCCTCCCAGGCTGCTCTGTGCTTCCTGAACAGCCAAACTCTTACAGCCAGCACCTGCACAGCAAGCCCTGGGAGAGGCTGCAAGGAGGCAGCTTTCAGTAGGCAGCACTCAAGGCTATCAAAATCATGAGGATTTGGGTGGCAACACCAGCAGTGAGCCTCAGGATCCTTTTACTCGTGATAAAAACTACCTGGGCGGTGCTGGGCCTCCAGACTGCACTATGAAGGAGAAGGATTCTGGGCTTTCAGCCATCTGGGGGTGTCTGCTGCCTTCTGGGTTCACTGTCCACGGCTGGCAGGGCCAGGGCTGCAGCAGCTCCTGGTGTCACAGCATGGGTGGTGGCATTTCCCAGCCACATCTGGGCTGCTACAGATGTGCAAATGCTTGTCAGAGCAGGAATGAGCAGGGCAGGTGCCCTCAGAAGGGCACCTTCTGAGGTGTAAATGGCAGAAGGGCAGTTTGTGTTCCTGCTGCCAAGACCCGCCCTGGGCTCAGCAAATCCCAGAGCAGGACGGCGCTGCTGTGGCACACGCTGCCCTAAAGGGCTGCTGCAAGAGCAGCACCTTGCCCATGCCCCCTCAGGGAGCAGGCAAGGTGGATGCCCAGCAAGACCTGGGGTGCAAACACTGCCCAAAATGCTGATGGAAAGACCAAATCCCCTCTGCCACTTCTCTTACCATGGCACCAGAGCTAGGCTGGCAGACCAGCTCTCCACCTGAGTGCCAGCAGCATTTGCTCACGTGAATCACTGCAGACTCACCACCTGCTCATTCCAAGCTTTCCCCTTTTAAAAAGGAATGTCTTTCATGTTTTTACCTCAGCACCTTGTTTTCCACCACATGTTAATTATGCACCCTCCCAGGATTGTTCTTGCCCGAGCAGCTCAGAGGAGGCCACACAGCACTGACTCAGCATTGCCTAGATGAGAATGCTGTGACAATCACTGCTGAAAATCAGCCTTGTCACACACAGGTGTTATGAAGCAGCCACAGATGTTACAATTCTTTCAATTAAATCCCCATAAATTAAAAAAAAATAAAAATAAAAATAATGAGGCAGGTACTGTGCTCAGCAGAGACAAAGGAACAAGCTGTCAGTGGCATTGTGCTGGGCACACTTGCCACTCTGGGTGAAGAATGCTTACCTGGTCACATAGTGCAGTGGCTAAACACCTGTGGGGACCTTGTGTTACAGAGGTGGTGTGAGGAACATTTGATTTCTTCACTGGCAAAGGCTGTCCAGCCCTGCTGCTCCCCTCCTCTTCCTGGCTGGATGTGTGAAGAGGCAGGACCAGTCCTGGAGCTGCAGTCATTGGTGACCACTCTTAACATTGAGTGGATATTGCAGGAATTGGGAATTAGCCCTTTAAGTAGGCTGAGAGCCCATTGGTACAGCGAAAGTTTTGTCTTTGGGGTTTGAGAGCCGTGGTGAATGGAGGTGGTGCTCCCTTTTGTGTTGTGTGCATGCCCTAAATGCAATTATTTGGCTCCTACCATGTCTGATATTATTGTTCTTGCTATCTTTGGTACTTTTATGGCCCCATCACCATAGTAACTGAGCATCTCAAAACCCTGTGAGGAGGGAATAATATTATTCCCCTTGTAGAGTTGAAGGAAAAGAACAACAGCAAGGCTCAGAGCTGGAGACACAGTCTTGAGTCCATCCATGGCCAGGAACTTTGGCGTCATACTCCTGCTACCTCCAAATTTAAGCAGTCACACTAAGTTTTCCTGGTCAGCCCCAGGCCACATTTCCATCCCACTTCTCTTCCTCCTTCCTTGAGTTAGTCCAGTACCAGCCTCCCACTTGGAGCTGCTCCCTCCTGCTGCTCCCTTGCCCTGTGCACCACCAGCTGATGGGCACTGCCCAAGGCAGGGGAAGTGTTGGTTTGCTCGCTGAAGACCTTTCCTTTGCACAGAATGTTTGACTGCATCTCAGGCCAACCCCTGCTCAAACCCATCTTTAAATATTGAATGAGAACCAGAGTAATGTCAGAGCCAGACATGTCAGATTTTCTTCATCATGTCAGATTTTCTTCATCCCTGACCTGTTCCAGACTAATTTCCACCCTGGGGGTTTAGCTGTTTTTCTGTAGAGACAACTGACAGAGAGTCAGAAAGAGGGATTTGAAACCGAGTCCTCAGCAGCACAAACTAAAGATTCAACAGGTAAGGGCAGGCCAATGTGGTGGCCAAAAGATTGACCTGGATTTCCACCTACTTGCCTCTGTCCCTTCCCTGGACACCTCCCAGTATGATGAGACTGCTCCTTCTGCCACCAGTTCATGGCTTATGGTGCTGCCATTGCACTCCCCAACACATCATCTCTTTACTGCCTTCCCTGCCTCAGGTTGTTCTGGAATAAAACAATCTTCAATTATTTATCTCCTTTCCCCCTGCCTTTTGAACAATATATCATTTTTTTAATTAAAAAAATGCCTTGCGGAAGTGAAATGGGCTAGTAAATGTTTTGGTCCATAATTAACATCAAACCCTTGACTTAAAATCTTTATGGATTGAGTGATCTTCATTAGTTGTTGCATGGATAACTCTGCACAACTCTTGGTGGCCCAGGGGCTTCAAATCACCCACATTCTCCTAAAAAGGGAAAAAAACCCCCAGAAAGTCCTCACCAGGGACTCTGTTCCACTCCCAGCTCTGAAGCCTTGGGCTTTTGGGTTTTCTATTCTACATTGGTGTGTGCCTTTTGTTCAGGGTTACTGAGATCCTTTCACAGGGTGATGAAGACACAACAATCTTACTCCAACTAGGGACTCATGGACATTTTTTCCAAACTTCAGGCTCAAAGTATAACCAACATGGAAGGAAGTGGGACTCCTGTATGCAAATGGACCAAAACATTTAAAATGTGTTGGGACTGGGCCTCCCCTTTTGCCTCTGTTTTAGAGCCATCCAGGCAGAGCCCCCATTTGTAGCACTGGTGCTGCCCAGGTGTGGCCTCAATAAATCTCCTTTATTCCTCTTAACTCCATCTGGCCTCTGTTCCAGCTCTCGCAGCCATCAGCACTGCGACCCACCTTGGAGCGATCAAAACACCCCCTGCCCCCAGCCATTCCCCCGGGGAAGGATATCAAAAGTGACAGCAGGAATCCCAGCCTTTGCCCAGGGGAAGGCAGGATGGATGCTGGATGCTGGGGGAAGTTATCTCCCTGCTCAAATCTCTGCCTGGCACGCACAGCAGCAGCAGCAGCATGGATAACACCGCGCTCGCTCCCCCGGGCTTGTCACAGTGGTGGCGAGCCCCATTGCGGTGACAGCGGCTCGGGGGGGCCCTGCAAGCAGACAGGAGTGGGCAGACAGGAGTTCCTGGGGCCTTGCAGCACGTTTGTCACCCTCCTTCCCAGCTCTCTGGGGAAGGGTGTCAGCTGGCAGGCTGCCCTGCAGCTTTGCGCTCGTGCTGCGGCTTGGAGACAAACGTCACTGAGGAGGGGACAGCAGGGTCCTGTGTGACAAGCTCAGCAGGCACATTTCAGCTTGTGCTGGATGTGCCTCCAAATTGGCTGCCCAGGGCAGGCTGCTCCCCACCTCCAGCCCAGGTGCTGGGTGCTCAGCTTCAGCAGGCCATTGATCATCGCTCCCGATGCAGCTCAAGCTCACTGCCTTCTCCAGAGGACTTGGGGTTTCAGTTTTGAATCCTCTGTTGATTCTCAGCATTTGCTGTAATAAATTTCATAGCCTGGATCACCATCCAGCATTGGCTTTCAGAAGAAGTGACACATCTTTTAGGGCTGCTGGCAAATTTCAACCATATTTCCACCCACATTCTAAAGGTGGAAATAACATTGGAGTTGAAGAAGTGGTCTTTGATCCTGCTGGATTTTATGGATGACCAGCTCTTGTTTGAGCTGATGAATGCAGCTGCCACCTTGCCAGTTTATGATATTATTCTTTATGGGCACCTCCACTGGCATATTTGTTACAGCCATTGGACGCTAAGTGACAACTTCTATATTCTTGGCTTTCTGAATGAAGCTGGAGTCAGGAGATGCTGGTGTTCTCATTAGGTCTCTCCTGTGTACTTAGCTATTAGCCTGCTCTTGCTAAGCAGCTCTGGGCTGTCTTTCAGGCTTTGCCTGTACACGGAATGAGCTGTCAATTCAAAAACCCTTGGCTGTATTTCATAGCCTGGCTGTCACTCAGGCACCTCATAACAGCGAGGACATCAGAAGCAGGCACTCTCCAAGGTATCAGAAGATGGTTGACTTTCAGCACTTTCATATTTTTCTCTAGAGCCTAAATTGAGTTTTTCCTTGAAGGAATTTTGCTTCACCTGGGACAGGATCCAACTGCAGTTCCCAGTGCTACACTGGCATGGCAGTTTGGCCATGCTCCGTCATCCATCTTCTCTTTCCAGCTCCAGCCCTTAAATGATGAGAGCCTGAGAAAAAGGCCAGGCTGTGGAGGGGACACTCATCTCCCAAGCAAGACCTGCTTGGGACAGCACTGCCCATGAACAAGCGAGGTGTGCTGCCATTGTGTAGAGAGGTTAGACTGTGCCATAGGCACAACTAAGGATTCACAGTGTGGGAAAAGGAAGGCAGAGGCAGGCTTGGCTCCATGGGCTATGTTAAAATGACTCCAAGTCCCAGTTTGCTGCTGTTGTAATGTGGAAAAGAACTGGCACCATGTTCCCCATGGCAGGGCTTGCCTATACTAGAGCATCCTGGGGGCAACTGGAGATATATTTTAATAACCTAAGTATTAGTTGCATTCCCAGTCCCCTCCTTGAGACTGATGCTGGGCAGTGAGGCTGAAAATTAATTGCTTACAGGGTTTTAATTTTTTTCATTATTTCTTCCTTTTCTTCTTTATATTTGATTCTCATCTCAACTGTATTAAACTTTAAATCAATAGAATATGGGATATACAGCAGGGATTCTGCCAGCTCTCTTCTGCTCTCTTCCAGTCTCAGCCCTGTGGGTCAGCAACATCTGCTGCACACAGCCAAGAGCCTGTGGAGAAAACAAAGCTGGGAAGAGCCCATTTTCTGCTGCTTTGTTTCCAATCTTGCCCAGGAATGGAATAGACTCAAACAGGCACTGTTTCAATCAAGTTAGCTTCTGCTGAGTCAGCTCCATTTAAAACCTGGCCTTTCCAAAACCCTGCAACTCTCAGAAACCCCAGCCAAGATTCTATGGGTAAATATAAAATGAATTAGGAGCCAGGTTTTTAAAATAAAGGATTGCTCTTGGAACCCAAGTGTAATAATAATTCCTCAGGAGAGCACAGAATCTCTTAATCAGTAGCCCCAAGGTGCATGCTCAGCAGCACAGTGGAGTGGAAGTGGATGGAGCTGCTCTTGGACACCGTGGTGGCTCCCCCATCCTGGCCACTGCCACAGTGGCTGCTGCTCAGTGGGGGCACAGTTGGGTTGGAAGGGGCCCTGTTTTTGTTTTCTTTTTGTCTCTCTGGTAGGAGCAATCCTGTGAGCTGGCTGAAAAACATCTCCAGGCAAGTCTGCACACTCAGAACTGGTGATTCAACCCCACCTGATTGTCTGGAGGAGAGAGATTGGTTTCATTGTTGTTTTCAGCAAGGACATTATCAAACAGGTTTCATTTGGATGGTGTCATTTCAGCTTGACTGTGTGGCATGGCTAGGATGCTCTGCTTCGTTTGTGTTACAATCGAGTGACTGAAAGACATGAGAGGGAAAAGGAAAATCAATTTTGAAGTATTTCTTTACTGCAAGAAAAATAACCCAAAACGTTGACTTGTGCCCCCAGTCTGCTACCAAATCAAGTTTTACTATCTTGAATCTTCTCACAAGCCAAAATGTCCGGGATTTGTCCAGCCAGCTGAAGTGATTGCTGCAGGATGATCTCACTTGGGACAATCCAGGAGCTCCAGAATCATGTTGGAGGCAGCACGGGGGCATGGACAGGGTGCAGCCCTGCCCCAGGACAGCCCCCTCTCCCCGTGGATGTTTGCCAGCCTGTCCCCAAACAGCATTTGTGTTTGTAGTGACAGAGCCCCTCCACCTCCCAGGTAACCACTGCCTTGCTCCACGAGCCTTTTCTGTCCCCAAGTCTAACCTGATTTCTCTCGCTGTAATTTAAGCTGATTATTTCTTGTCCTGTCCACCATGGACATAAAGAACAGATTATTCTCTTCCCCTTAGAAGCAGCCTTTTAAGCACTTGAAAACTGTTATCACATCTCTTCTTCCATCATCTCTTTTAGGCAAAATAACCCAATTCTTTCAATCTTTCTTTGTAGGTCATGTCTCACAGACCTCTGATCATCCAGTTTGCTCTGTGCTGCCTAAAGCAGCACCACCTCCTTTCTGATATTAGCTGCCAACACCAGAAATCTACTCCAGTGTAGACCTCACCAGCCCTGAATAGATAAGAAAGATGATTTTGTGAGACTCTTAGGCCACGCTGCAGCTTGCATATCCCAGGGCTCTGTCTGCCTCTTGGTGAGACACGGATACTCCGTGTTCAGCTTGTGACCCATGATAATCCACAGACCTTTTTCTGGGGAGCCTCTGCTTGTGGGCTTGGTGTTTCCCATGAGGTTTTCAGGTGGATAGCAAAAGGCAGGAATGAAGCAGGAATTTGTGCTCTCTTGTGTTTGTCAGGCTCTTGCAGGTCCTGATTTTGGTGTGTTTGTGCATTCAAAGCACACTTTTTGGTCAGACTTTTGACTAGGCTGTGCGGTACCTGGGTTAGATGTAACTCTGTCCATGCTGAAGAAGCTTTATTGATGATCTTTTCAGTTGCTGACTCCCATTACCTCATAATTTCTAGTGCTTATCTCTTTTGTGCATGTCCTTTTACTGTCTAAGACATGCTTGTGTTTAGCACAGATTAATCAGCATTTTATGCAAAAAATATGAGATTTTCAATTTTCTGCAGCCAACAGAGCATTGAAAAGCCTATCTGCATCCCTCAGGAGCTGTTTTTTTAGAGTGAGCTGAGCCTTTTTCCATGACTTGACTTTTTCCTTGGAAACTGGAGGTTTCTGTTCAGAAAAACCCCGTAGTGGAAAGCTGAAGGCTGGTCCCTGGGGCCCAAACCTAAAGGGACTCAGTGCAAGGACTCCAGATGATCCCAGGAGAAGTGCTTCCAGTCTCCAATGAATATGTAAATAGTTTCTGCCATGTGGAAAAGCCCATGCCCCAGGGATGGGGCAGCACTGGTGCTACTGCTCAGTGAGGCAAGGGGCAAAGGAGGGGAAGGAAGGGAGCCCCGGTGCTGCAGGTGAGCCTGGCCCTGACTAACCTGGCAGCAGAGCTGCCTGATTGCCTGCCCTCCTCCCCGGGGGCTCCCCCAGCAGCGGCTTTGTTCTCCCGCAGGCAGCAGCGCTGGAAATCCCAGTCATGCCAAAGATCCCGAGGGGAGGGAAATGCAGGTCACTGCTGGGACAGACGCTCCAGGCAGGGGAGTGCCAAGGCACTTGGGTAGTGATAGTAATTAGTGTGGACATTGCTGGTAATGGCAGAGCTGGTGCTGCGAGTAAGTGCACAGAGGCAGGAGATGAACCCTGCCGGTTTTTTAAGGTGTCAGCTGTTTCATGGGGCAGCTGCAGAGGGAACGCCTGGCCCTCGTTTTTGGGCAGGTCCTGCCCGCAGCTGGCAGCTGGATGCGAACGCGCTCCTCCCGTGCCATGGGCTGGGGCTGCCTCGCTGCCTGCAGGAGATGGCCCCGGGAAGCTGGAAATGGTCCCAGCTCGGCGAGTGTGTTAGCAAGGCTGTGGGTGACAGTGGGTGTTCAAGCATTCAGCCAGGTGTGTTTGCAGGGTGATGATTATTCACCTGAGGGTCACTCTGTTGCTGTCTGAAGCTATTGAGTCCATGCTTTCAATGGGTCCCAGTTCAGCAAAGCATGTTTGACTGCAGGTGAGGGCATTTCCACACCAAACGCTTCTCTTACAGTGGGAGAACCCCTTTTTGTCCAGGACCTGAGTGGTATTTCTAACATTTGGGAGACCGCCCTGAAAACCAGGTGTCTCTTGTCCCCAATTCCCACAGAATCAGTACAGAAATTGTCGCAGAGTGCGTGTTTTTATGGACTGGCTGCTCTCTCCCTTCACAGTTCTAATTAAGTTGTATATTTTGGAAGTAAAAATGTCGTTTTTGATGATATTGGTCAGGAAAGCTCTCCAGCATCTCCAAGTAAAGAGCAGGGAAGAGGCAGGTGATCAAAGGCAGGCTGTAATGAGCTATCAGAGGCAAGCCCAAGGTCAGTGGGGGAAAGAGGGCCATTGCCACGCTGGCTCGTGGTGCTCAGCTGGGCTCCCTGCTCCTGCACATCCCATCCCCATCACTGCAGCTGAGGGTTTGGGTCTGGACTCCCTGAACACACTCTGGTGTGGAGAAACAGTCCCTGCCACGTGGGCAACATGCTTTAATCCACGCAGTGGAGAGGAGGGATGCTCACCTCACTTTAGGGAGGGGACAGACACACGCCAAGAGCAACGCCCTTCTCCTCGCAGGGGTGAGAGTATCCGGCTGCTCTGCAAGAGCTGGAGGCGCTGCAGGAGCCGTCTGCCGGGAGAGGCACGGGCTTGGCAGCAGCCAGAGATCTGGGGCACTGATGAGAGGAAATCTAGGGCATCAAAGAGCAGAGATCTGGATAATCAAGGAGAAGAGATCTAGGGCATGGAGGAGCAGAGATGTAGGTAATCAAGGAGCAGAGATCTGGGGCATCAAAGAACAGAGATGTGGATAAGCAAGGAGCAGAGATCTGGGGCAAGAAGGAGAAGGGGTCTAGGTAAGCAAGGAGTAACAGTCTGAGGCATCAAGTGGGGTTGCTGTAGGACATCAAGGAGAGGGGATCTGAGGCAGTGAGGAGGGCTGTGCAAGAAGGTGGAGACAGGGCTAATGCCCAGCCCTGACCAGCATTTCATAGTCCAGGGCAGAGGGGAACAAACTTTCACGAGAAACACTGTGCAGCACAGTCAGCTGCCAGGCTTGTTCAGGACAGCTGAGCCTCGACTGGCAGCCCCAGGCTCCTCCAAGGAGGAACCCTGGAGCTGCTTCAGCCAGCAGGAGGGAGCCTGCCTCCCCATCAGCAGGCAGCAGCAAACATGATCTGTCTGAAAAACAGAGCCATGTTAACAGTTATTGATCTATAACTTTTAACCAATTTCTTTTTTTACAATACTGGATTGCGTGCTAATATTAGCTTTTTATGGTTGGCACTAGGCAAACTCCACTCCATCAGCGAAAAACAGCTCCTGTGGGCCAATCTGCACCTCCCATTGAGCTGAATGATAGAGGACTGGAACAGTATTTTTTGACAGATCAGTTCCTGTTCAGGGTAGCGGTGGCCATTATGCAAATCAAGCTATAAGAAGTTTAAAAGTCTGGAACCATTATATTTCTTTATTTCATTAACATCAATGCAAGCAGGCAAGTTAATACAACAGAGTGATCCCATTCCAGGGCTTGCACAAAATGGTCTCCCCATCATTTAACAGGACTGGTGATTTCCCCTACAGGTGATCCCAGCAGCTGTGCTGGGGCACCGAGGCATTTTTTGCATCCTGCAGCTGGGAGAAGGGTGGGTGACAAATGTCAGTGAGCAGATTAGTGCACAGGAATCCTCTGCCCGAGCTGGCAGATGGCTGGGAGGGCTCTGCTCCTGGCAGCAGGCAGACATCCAGGAGGATGAGGGACAAGTAGGGGATCCATTACAAGGGCCTGAATTCCCACTGGTCCTTGGGGGTCTGCATCCCCCACCTTGGAGCACCTGCACAAAATCTCTTATGTGGTTTCCCCACCCCTAAATCTCTGCATGGGCCATGAGAAGCTGCTTGGGCAGAGCTGCCCCAGAGTCACAGAGTGCACAGAGGCAAAAGCACTTAGGATTCAGGTTTACAGGGCAAGGCAGCAAGAGAGCACGGTGTTAAACCCATTTCCTCCAGCTTTGATGCTTGATACACACATTTTCCCAGCACAACAGCCATATGAGGAGCTGAGCATTGATATAACACAGGAATGATGCTACAAAGAAGAGAGATTTGTGCTCCAGCACATGCCCTGACACCCAGGTGGTGACCGTGCTCCTCCTCCATCACATCAGCATCGTATCAGCACCACCACAAACACAAGCCTTAACCTCCCATGGATCCCTCACCTCCACCCCACCAAGGCACAGGGGCTTTCACTAGAACAGCTTTGCAGAAGAACACACATCCCACTTCGTGGCCCCCTGCAGCTGAGAGGGTCAGCACCTCTTTACAATTAGAAAATTAACACCCAGTGCAAGGAAATGATGGGGTCCTGGGGCTCAGCCTTTGCATTAGTGTTTTAAGGAAGGGAGGGGGTGATGCCTGGTCCCCCACAAAAGCCAGCAGCCCTGTGAGAAGCTGATTCTTTCCCACACCCTCTTCCCACCGTCTAACTCCCTCACCAGACACAGCCACGTGCACACTCACACTTATTTGCATAAATCTGGAAAATAAAGATCACTGCGTGCCACACTAATGGATCCCAGCACTACAATAGCTCCATTATAAGGGGCGATGTCTTGGAGAATTACTGCTAAAGACTCTACCTTTTAGTGTTGAAACTTTTAATTGATTTTAAAATACACAATCAATCACAGTTAATCAAGGAATCATGAAGAAGCTATCGTACACAAATACACAAAGACAGCATATAAACTACAATTAATGACCACTTAAACAATGAGGAGAATGAAAATAGGATTATTTATTAGTGTTTATGGACAGTAATGGATGAAGTAATGAAGCAGTAGCACAGTGGTGTGTTAGAAGCCAGAGCTGGTGATACTAACACCAAGTGGCCATAAGTGACTTCTCAGTGGATGGGTCAATGGCACAATTTAGAGCAATCTTTTCCAAGGAAGGAGATGCCTTTCTCCCCTCCTGTAAACACTGCCATGGTCCTGCAGCTGCTGCTGGAGGTCATCCATCCTGAAGGAAGGATATAAAACATCCCTCCTGTGTTCTCACCACAAGCCCCATCTCTGTCCTAGGGCCAGTCTGACCTGTCAGGTACAGCTTTGATTCGTGGCAGGGGGACCTGTGGCTCCCAACAAAACCACTTCTGGGCTGCCTTCAGCCAAATGCCCATCTGCCACCTGCCAGGGAGCTGTCTGGTGCAGCTGGACAGCTCTGGCCTTAGTGGAGTGGTTAAAAACCCAGCTGAGTGCCCTGTCCCATCCTTGGAGAGCCAATTCTTTGTGGCTCAGGGTGGCAAGCAGCCTGATGGGCCAGAGAAGGGAGAGCAAAGCAAGGGCTGGGGGTTATTTAAACCTGATCCAAGGACAGTGAGCTTGGGCAGGGCAAAGGAGGTGAATTCCAAAGAGATATCTTGAGGCCCCTGAGGTCTGTCCTTGTCTACAGCTCCAGGTGGTCTGTCCAGGATTTAGTACAAAAGACTATTTTATCTAAGCTGGCTTTATTTCCACCCACACAGCAAGAGCCTTGCAAGCCCAGAGCCAGGCACTGCTGAGGCACACACTGACACAATCCCACCTGGGCAGCCTGCAGACCCAGACTGCTCTTTGCTGTGCTGGATCAAGAGCTTTCTGTGTCTCCAAGCAATGCCCGCTGTCCCCATGGACAGTCAGAGGCACAGAGGTGTGCCATTCACACAGGGAGCAGTGGCAAAACCTCATAATGCAGCCCTTGCCTTCCTGCTGTGCAGTTTGCAGCTATTTACTTCTCTAAATTAATAAGCAGCACCCAGATCCCCACTCCTGCCTGCCTGGCACATGGTGCAGTGGGGAGGCAGCAATGAAACAACTCCTGGTAAGGAGAAGGGGAGAGTCCAGAGTAAAGTTTGTCCTGTTGCATCATTCCCTGGAAGGGCAGTGTCACCTAACTCCAAGAAAGCACCAGCACAATCCATGTGCTGCTGGTCCCTGTAGAAAGGTGGAGACTGGCCCCTGTTCCCTCCTGGGGCAGGGGTGTGGGGAATATTCTTGTGCTCAGATCTTCCTGTAGTGAGATAGAGGTCTCATGCCTGACCAAGGGCTGCTTTTAGCACTGGACTTAAACTGCTATTAGTCATCCCAGGTCTCTGAAAAGGAGCTGACAGCAGGTCAGCCCCCATAACCACATCTTCCCTGGGGCTTTGGTGGGGGCTGAGGATGCTGCAGCCCCTCACTTGCAGCCCTGCCTGCCAGCAGCCTCCCTTCCCACAGTGCTTGTGCTCACTCTCATGGATCAATGTCTTCCTCTCCTCCACCGTCTCTTTTATTGCCTTGCAAGTTGGCCCCAGGATGTTTTATCACACCACAGCACATAATACAAATGAAAAACAAAGGGGAAAAGTTTGAATCATATTTTTAATATATTCATCCCTGTGCTGGGGAACAATGATCCATCTGATTAAATCCGCATGCTAGAGTTTATTAAACCAGGTTGGCCTCTCGCTTTCTCTCTCCTTTAGGCAGGGACAGGCTCATTAAAATGAACATGCTCTGCTCCCTCCCCAGTGCAATCTCGCTTCTCACAGTCCCTGTGCTGCTGCAGCCTCGGGGACATCACCAGGAGCTGATGAATAAGGCTCTGCTGCTCCGTTTTCCCTGGAGCAGCACAGCAGCCGAGCCATGGCTTTTTGGCAAAGGGCAGGAGATGCTTTCAGCCTCACAGCCAACGGGACACACAGCCAAGGAAAGGCCCCTTAAAATGGGAGGGAGGTGATGGGGGCAGGGTGTACCCCCCAGCACCTGATAGGTCATTTGCCTCCTCCTGGGCTCTTGTTTCCCATCTGTAAAATGGGTTTCACGGGCACTGCTTCCCCATTAGGATAATTAATGCCTATAAAGCACTTTGGGTCCTGCACTAAGAATAAACCCATCAGCAACGATAAGGTGACAAGTGGGCATCTGAGACAATCTCTCCCTGGGACCAGGTCCCTTTGGAGGCTCCTAAATCTGCCAGCAGCTGCTGTCCCTGCAGTTCCAACTCCCCTTGGGCTGCCCAAGGGGGTCCCCAGCCCACCCAGCCACCCTCACCAGCAGGCATTCCCAGCAGGCTGGTATTTGCTGCAGCTCCTCTTCTTCCTCGGGAGCCCTTCAGAGGCAACCTAAGTCTGTCCCAGCCCAGCAATAACAGTGGCTTAGGCCCTGTAATCCCTCCTTTACTTGACTTTGGGTTATTTTGAGCAGGAGATTAAAGGAGATTATCTGCATCACCTGAGGTGCTGCACTTTCTGTATCTACCCCCTTTCCTCCATCCCCAGGGGTTCACCCAGGCCCAGGAAAATAAACTCCTCCTTCACTCCCATATCCTCTGCCACACTTTTGTCTTGGGACAGCTGTCTGTCCCCAGGGTGCTGCCATGTGGTACTCCACCATCAGCCTTGCTTCCTAGATCCAGCTTCTCACCTGGCTTCCCATGTGTCCTGCCTCCTGAGCCAAGTCCAGAGATGCTCCGCAGGAGAGGAAGACAAAGGAGGGCAGCCCAGCACACTGTAGCACTAATTGGGATTAGTTCTCTAGGCTTCTTGAGGAGGAGGTGGCAGCAGAGAGGATAAAGAAAGTCCTCCTTTGGGCACTAGGAGCTTGGCAGGGTGTGCTGGGTTCAACAGCATATATTTACTGCCACAGCCAGAGGATGGAGAGGGATTGTCTGTCTGGGACATCCCACACTATTAAAAAAAATACAAATGACACAGGAAAAGCACTGAAAAATGTCTGGTTTAAGCCCAAGGAGGAGTTCCCATCACCTGGCAGCATCCAGCCATGGGTAGGGAGCTCCTTTCTGTGTTCTGGGGACCATGTGCTGCTCTCCAGCTCACTTCAGTTTGGAATTAGCAAAGCACTTGATGCTGGTTTGAATTCCTCCCAAACCCTTGCTGAAGTCAGCAGCTTTATTAAATGAAGGTCTAAAGAGTCAGAACTACAAGCAGTGACCAGAAATGTTAATTTACCTTCCTTTATGACTGAGAGATGCTCAGACATCCCAGTGGGGAGGAGCAGGTACCAAGAAGCAATTGTTCCCCTGGGAAGCAAACTCCCACACATGGCATCACACCAGCATGTGTGACCTGTGCACACATTCACAGCAAGCTTGGACCTTCACGGGCTGTTTTTCCTCATTTCAGACTACACCAGCCCAGAATCCATCTGCCACCCTGGAAATTAATAGCAATCATTAAACAAAAAGAGCTGGCAAAAAGAAGCCTGAGGTGAAAAGCAGCTATTTCTGCCAGAAAAAAAATTAAAACTATTTAGACATACAGAAAGTCATTTATTACTGTGAAGTCCTGCCTCCACCTGGGGTTTAAATCTCATTACAGTTTGTCCAAAACAGATGTTCCCCTTTTAGCAGTAGATTATTAACAATAAACTCCAATCCTCCAAAGAGGGTAGGTGTTTTGGGTTCACTTGCTTTTTCAGCTTGGGTAACCTCCACAGGAAATGGTTATGAAAAGGACGGGCAATCCAGACACTGGCAGAGCTCCCTGCTTCTGTTGTCTTGCATTCCAAAGTTCCTTCCCACTCTCCATATCTTCTGGACAAGCAGCAAAACTCAAGAGGCCCAGAGAGTGGCCACAGACCTGGCTGAGGAGCAGACAGGATGCTGAAGAGGGGCTTTGTGTGCTGCAAGCCCACGCTAGCACACCCCCTGCTCCTCCTGCTGCTTTGCCACCATCATGTGCCCAGACAAAAAACAGCTTATTTTGGAGTCTAGCATGTGCACAACCCAATGTTTTACAAGGTTCTCTGCATCTGGCCACACACTTTTAGGTGGAAGGCTGTTTGGTTGAGCTTTAGGCGTGCTAAAGGAAAGCCAATGGTCCCTCATACCTGCAGCTGAGTGTCCTCTATGGGCAAAGATGGGCTTTGCTTGTCCCCACCAGCGCATACTCCAGTGGGAAATCAGCTAGTCTTGAGAGAAACACTCTCTGGCACCATGTTTAACCAGCCAAGCCCACAGTGGAGTATCTTTGTTCTGTTTAGATTTAGCATAATAAAGATACCTGCTCAGGAATATAGGATCCTTTTAATCATGCTGTAAACATAACCAAACGAGACACTAATATCAGCTCCAAGCACATATGGCCATCTGGTTGCCCAGCCATCTCCCTGGCCATCTCAGGTAGCAGGAAGCACATTGGCAGTGTTCTCCAGAGACACTGCTAAATAGATGTTCTCACAATGCCTCTCAGCACGCCTGGGAAGGCAATGAGAACCAGCTATTTTGGGACTGTTGATGCTGAATCCAGTACCAGCATCTCAGGCCTGCCTCAGAAAACATTTTTGCTATCAGTACAATTTTTCCTGCATCCCAAGGGAAGCATCAAGAGCTCTCCTGGGCCATGTGTATCTGTGAGTACTTATTGCTGGAAGAGAATCTTTCCCTGAGCACAGCACATCTCAGGCCTTCAGGCTTTACAGCTTATACCCAGTCCCTTCATGGAGCCCTGAGGGGCCCAAGGGGAGACCCAAGAAAGCAGTTCACTCACCTACCAACAGGTGCAGAGTATGCTTGGGATGAATCTTACACATCCTTTCACAGTGTGTCAAAGGCATGATGGAATGACTGCAGGGGCTGTGCTGATGGGAAAAAAGGCTGTAATTCATGGCTGAAATTAAGCCATTAAAGAGCAGCTGAGGTGAATAAATGCACACAACTATCTTGTGGACTCTGCCCTCTGCCAGAGGGTACAGTCACTGCTGTCTCACATCCCTGTGCCTCCTCATTTGCACCAGCCCTTCATCCTCTCACTTCCATCCCAGACCCAGCTGAACACAGACCTGCAACATCCAGGCCACCACCACCAGGCTGAGACCACTGGTCCACCTCCCAAATATCCAATTAAGTGGATATTTGTTTTTAGCCTGGGTATCTGACCCATGAGGAACGTCCTATAAAAAAAAAAAAAAAAGGTGAGTGTGCATTTCCACTGCTGAAACAACTGACCCACAGCCTGCTAAACTGTTTTTCGGTAGAAACACAGCATCTGTTTGGGTTAAGAGGGCAGGGTTGGAAAAGTTGATGAGGACCTGAGTTGAGCTAGGGAAGGGTCTCCTTCAAGAGTGCACAAATGTGAGCTCAGGAGAGAGCACCACCTGCAGGAGCAGGGCTGTGTTGGGGAAGCTGTAGGGGAAGGTGGTCATGCTTGGTTTCCTCTGCAATGCTGTTATCCTGAATAAACATTAGATTGGTTTTGGAGGGCTGCCCAGATGATCATTAACCTTCTCCTGGCCCATAACAAGAAGCCAGCCTGCAGCACTGAGCTAAAATTAGGCTTGTAGGGCACTGGGGCTTGCCAGATATAGCAATATCTGGGCAGAAACCCCCTTCAGAAAGTGGATAAGTCAGAGGGTTCAGCCTTGGGCTGGGCTCCTCAGCTCCAGAGGACAAGAGCTGCATCATTAGAATCACAAGATTGCCTGGATTGGAAGAGACACCTGAAGGTCTCCAACCAGAAAAGCAGGCTCAGCTTCCAAGGTGAGCGAGTCAGTGAGAGGTTAGCAGAGGCATTTGCTCACAGCACAGACATAACAATTCCTGTGTGCAGGACACATGCTGATGGAAAGGTGAATTCTGTTCTGCCCACCCAGAGATCAGCGATCATTACCACGAAGTCCTTCATGAGCTGTGTATTTATTTTCTTGTCCATCTCTCAACACTCAGCATTACAGCCTACCTAGAAACTGTGATGTTGCACTGGCCAGAGACCACTTCACAGGGGAAAGGCAGGACAGAGGGGAAAGTGTTCTTCTGAAAATACAACCATAAAAAAATCAGAGCAAAAAAGACACTTGCATCTCCGAACAAACAACACACCATTTCACAGATCCATCACCAGATTTTCCCCTGTGTAAAAGTGGGTTTTCCCCTCTGGGAAGCAAAGGGTTATGCAGGCTTCCTGCAAAAATAAGTTAATGAATGAAAGCAGTAAAGCCCTTTTCCAAACAGCAGCAAAGATCTGAGCAAGGATGACAATGCAAGGGAGACAAGGCTCAGCTCAGATTGTCACTGCTGAGGAACACCAGCAGCTCCACTTCCCAGCGTGGGGCTGGCTCCCTCCATGGCATCAGTGCTGGAAAAACATCCTTTGATCTTCAGTGCTGTTTACAGGGAAAAGCAGGACTCTTGCTTCCACGCCAGACCTCTGCTTTTCCCCAGCCTACCATCAGCATAACCATCCCATAATGAAGCTGTGATTCAGACTGATTATTTCTAAGGAAAAATCCCATCAAGAAAGTATTAGAGAAGCTTTCTCCCATAGAAACACACCTTTCTTATTGTTAAAGTCGTATCTGATCAGAGCTCTCACTTCTCTACATCCCCTAAACCCTTTCTCCTCTTCACCTTCCCCTAACTCTGTCCCTCTCATCACATTTCTCAGCTCCTTGAGGGCTCAACTGCACTGTCAGGGGCTGGAGCTGATCTTCCACTGCTGCTCGTGCCCATGTTCTGGAAGGCTGGTTTAATGCACAGCTACCCCAGCTGGGCTTAAGAGGTTGCTCATCAAGAACATCATTTATGCATTTACTTAAACTCAGCACAGGCTTCTGCTCAGCAGCCCATAGCAGCATGAGATAGGGTTGTCATCTCAACAGACCCTGGAAACCAAGCAGCATGAGATGGATGTAAATGACTTCAGACTGCAGCTGAGTAACAGCAGAATAGTCTTATTTTCTGGAATCCCAACAATTTATCTTAGAAATATTGTCATTTTAAACCGGAATTTATCTTTCTATAGAAAAAAAAGGGTTCTTAAAAAATGTTTGTGCAAACAGGTGTGTTCTGGCCTTTCCCAGGCTGCAGCTCTGGCCTCGTCCTGGCTTCTGGAAGCACAGTGGCTTTGAACTAGGGCTCCCTTCAGACACTACAGCACCCAAGTTTACTGCTAAATTAAATGGGATTGAATATCAGCTTCCAGTAAAGATCAAAACTTTAAAAATCAAGGTTAAAATAGGAGTGAGCCAAGGAAAGATTGGCCCCAGCACCACAAAGAACCCATGAGTGTTGACATGCTGGTAATATTAATGTCCCTGTATAGAGACCAAGCATGTCATTTCTCCTTGTTTCTCCCAGTGTCTCCCAGAAAAGTTATCTCTTTGCCATCCCCCCACCTGAACACTTGTCATACAGTCTGTGACCTCCCAGAGTCTAAATAAAAGCTATCCTGACTGCAATGCTGGGCACTTCTCTCAGCCTCCTCTTCTCCTGTCTGCTTCATTCCTTCTTAATCTCTCCTCAAACCTCAGTGGAAAATACATCTCTTCTCCCTTGTCTGTTTTTCTTAAATAATAAATAATAGCAGAAGAGAGAGTAGAATTGACTGGAGAACTTTATTATCTAACACTGAGATGTTTGGGAATAAGGTTGGGATGTGCAAAATGCTGCCTAAACCCTGTCAGTGAAGGATATCAGGACCAGGATGTTTGGATATAAAATGAACTTGAATTTTACAGGCCTGAGCATCTTTATTATCCAGGGAGGCTGTGATTCTGAACAACATCACCCAGCAGGAGTCATGGAGCAAAGACCAGGGGTATGAATGAGGGGAAAAACCTGCCTGGAAGCCTCCTTTCCCTATCTGACATATGCAGGATGGACATTAGCTATTTACAGGAGATTTCATCACTATTAAAGTTTTATCTGCCATCCTGGAGCTTCCTCTCCAGATTATCTTACATATAATTAATAACCAAGGTTCACTTTAAAATCTGGTTCCTGTTAGCCAGATTTTCCCTCCTCTCCTGTTTGAGTGACCAAACACTCATGTTTGTAATGTACCACTCCGGTTTTCCTCTGGCTCTCTTTGTAGTGGGGGATTTTTTTTTTGAAAAAACATCCCAAGTGGCTGTGAAAGGGATCTAAGAGAAGCTAGAGATGGAGCAGGTAGGGAAAAGAAAGTTATGGAGATGCAGAAATGCCAAGGAGAGGAGCACTGCCATGTGTATTCACACACACACATGTGTAATTATGTGCTCCCTCAGTAAATGTAATCCACAGTTTGAAATAACTCATTCAGTAGAATCACAAAATTAGGAGCTGAGTGCCAGCCCCCACGGCTGCTTTGTTTGCTTCCTTGCAGCTGCTGCTTTGGTTTAATTTTCCAAGATGCCATTAGTTGGGAAATGGCAGCAAAAACTTCCCAGCCAGCTTGCACTGGTTTTTGAAGCTCCAGATTTGCCTTTTCCTTTCCACCTCCCTTGCTATGGGTTTTCAGCCAGGATAAGGATGCTGCTGCTCATCCAGTGCAGGCTGCAGCCTCGAAATTCCAGCCATCCCTCTTTGCTGCTGGGTTGTTGACAGGGACCAGGGCTGGAGAAGCTGAGATGGGTAGGAGGGGAGCATGTCACAGTCAGGGCTAAGGATTAGTAGGGATCAGCAAGGATCTGGGCTCCAGCAGAGATACTGGGTATCAATGTGCAGGAGGAGCAAGGAGTGAGGGAGTTGTCATTGCCCCTTTGCTGGCCTCTCTTAGCCACAAAAGCCCAGCATCATCTCAGCTGGTCAAACCATTCTCAGGAGAGAGCAGAAGGAGAGGGAATTACAGCAGTGTCTGCAGGGCCCAGGTAACTGTGCAGGAATGGCATTTCCTGGGGGGCTGCCGTGGCCTTGTCGTGGATGTGGCCTGTTGTCATTGTCACCATGGTGCCACGCTTCCAGAGATCTCTGACTGAGATTAAACCCGTCATTCCAAAACATATTCCATAGTCTTCATTCCTACCTTTTGCTTTGCTCTTCTACAGCAGAAGAGACCCTCAAATCACCACTTTTCTGGTTGTTTTCATGTGAGAGTTTTGCTGGTTTATTCCCAGGTTTTCTCAGCTCTGTGGGGGTTCAGAGGACTGGAAAAAGTGATGTGCAATTGTGTTACCAGGAGAATAAACTCAGGGTAAAGATGAATCAGTCAGGCAGGAGAGTTAAACCCCTAGATCCTTGGGGGGTGCTCAGAGCTGGTGTTGCTTGGGCACACACCCACACCCACCACGGGCTGGGATGGAGGCTCTCAGAAGTCAAGGAGATGAACAATCATGCCTTTGTGCAAAGAAAGAAGACCCACTTCTCCACTCACCAGTCATGTCCCGAGAATCTAATAAAAAGGGAGATTAGCCCCTCTTTCCTCTCTCACATCTCCTTAATGCTGTCATTTTATTCACACTTTGTAAAGCAAATAAACCAGCAAATTGCTTGCTTTAATGAGCTGAAATTAAACTGGGGCTGCTGATAAAATGCCATTTCTCCTTTCTGTTGTTGGGAAGGGCTTGGCTGATAGGCAGTGTATGGTAAAGAGGAGGAAACATACAGTGGCAGTCTTACTGAACATGCTTGAATTATTTACTGCTGCTCTTCTTCATCCCCAACACCTCCAGTTAGACAGGGGAAGCACAAGGGTGCTATAGGGGCAGGCTATAAGGGATCAGCCTGGCAAGATCTGTGGTGAGTGTGTCTCTGCTCTTTGCTCATGGATGGTGCCCTCTGCCCACAGCCTTTCCCCAGGGAGGAGTGACAAGAACATTCCTCCATGAGGAAAAGGCTGGTTTGGCTCTGCAGAGCCTTCCCGAACACAGGTTTGCCCAGACAGGGTGGTTGGGTCACAGTGGGAGATGGAGGAGACAGAATTTTAAGTGCTTGCTGAAGAGAATATGCCAAGTGCATCCCTTCCTGCTACCTGTGCTTTGGTTTGGCAGGGCTTCCCTTGCCTGCAGGAATCCACAAGTCCATAGAGGAGGACAGGGAGATGCTGGAATCAAGTGCCACCCCAAAGGGACAGCTAGGACAAGCCATTGCTTATGGCTCTGCAGGCCAGGAACACCCTCATCCCACATCCTTAGGGGCAATACTCATCCCTACAGGATGCAAGAGGAGCTGGACACCAGGCTGCTCCCTGTGGCAGACACCTCGAGAGAAAGTCTCCACCTGCAACACAATGTGTGTGCTGGGATTTTCACCCCAAAAGAGGAGCTCAGGGCACTTTGCTTCAGTCTCCCACCACCCCGTGAAGTGCTATCATTATCTCACAGTACCAGAGAGGAGGCTGCAGTGCAGAGAGGTTAATTGAGCTGTCTGACACCAGAGGGACGTAGCAGCAGACATGTTTCCGTCTGGCACTGCAGCCTGTGTCTCGCTGTGGGGGTGGCAAGGGGGGCCACTCACCTGCAATCTCCTGGGGAGCACAGCCCCTCTTCCCTTCCTCGCTGGCTCCAAGGACTCAGCTGTGTTAAAATGAACTTCAGGTACAGGCAGAGCATGCCAGGGCAGTGAGAGCACACAGAAGACAAGGTGGCTGGAAAGTCTGGTGTGCAGAGAGCTGATGTGAGAGAAGGTCTTGTTATTCATGTAATGGAAACCTGCCGCCAGGGAACAGACTCATTGTTCACAATCCAACCAAATAAACTGTTTTACTGCTTATTATGGCTGGCCTGTTTACCAGGGTATACACTGAATGGTGAACAGGGATCTCTGCAGTGAAATATGGTTTCCTTCCCTGCCTGGTACTGTGGCTGGAAAAGAACCTGGTTTCTTTGGGACAAGGGTCAGAGTATAGCATCTGCCTCTAAACAATCAGCCCCACACAATTTTCAGGTATGTAGCACCAAGGACAGTCCATTCTGGGCACTGTGAAATGGTTTGAAAAACTGTTTCTGGGTTTATACTATTTTTGAGATTTTGTGAAAGACAGTTTGGATGTAAGATGTTGCCCCATCTCCTTCACAACTTCCCAAGAAACCTCCAGTTCTTACCAGTGGTGTTTCAAAGGAGTATTGGTGGTGTCTTCCCTTTATTCTACAGTCTGCCCTTGGACAAGTGAGACAAATAGTGTTCCCATTCCCAAAAAAAAGTTCAAAGAAGGATTTTTCCAGAGAGGCCATCATGATTTCTCTCCCTTTGTGGGCAACTCCATCTCTGCCACAACATCTCCCTGCATCCATCCTACCAGGCCAGTAGAGATATCCACAGATGATGTTTTCAGTATCTTGTGGAAAGGCATGGCCCAGGAAAGGCTGGTGCTCATGCATTTCCCACTTCTCCACTTTTGCCTTTCTTTTTCCCTAAGAAAAGGAAATTTATGCTTAGTCAAAAATTTAGGGGGAACAAAATGGAAAATGTGAGCCAGAAGTGAATTTCTCTGTGGGGCGTGAGGCTGCTGGCAGCCCCACAGGTTTGTGTCTAGTGAAGACTTTTCCTAGTCTTCCAACAGCTGTTTCTGGCTGGAGAGGAAAGGTCTTGTCCCATCTTCTGAAGATGCTCTTGTTACGCCACTGAATTTTTGCTATTTTTCCACACCTCTGCATCGTTTCACCCTGAAGGGAGAGGCCTTGGAGAAAGCCCCCAGCAGGGACAAGGGACACTGTGTGGTTCACAATCACACCAGTGGGTTTTGCAAAGCGTGCTCTGAAGCGACTGCTCAGGTTCCCAGAAACAGGACAGGCGTTGGATGCTGCGCTGCATCTCAGCTGCCACACGGCAGTGCCAGCAGAGAGACACGGTGTCCTCGGCCAGCACCCCTTGTGTGGGCACTGCTGCTGCGCACACCAGCACACGAGACAGCCAGGATTCCCCTCAGCAAAATGCTGCAGCATCAAATCTACATCAGAGCGAGTTGTCTAGACTTCATCTGCTCTCAGCGGAGAGGAACAGACACTTCTGGGGCATCACTCCTCCCCTCCTCAGGTAGACACTTAAATAGGTCACACAAATGGTGCACTTGATGTGTGTTGGTCTCTCAACTGCCAAAAAAGTGATGTTGGACAAGGGCTCAGAGGGTGACCTCAGTGGTCAGTGACCACTTCCCCTGGTGCTGCTGAACAGTGCTAGTGGCAGCCAAATAAACCAAAGGCTCCTTGAAAGGTGGTTTCCAGAATGAGAGGCGAGTGCCTAGCTAAGAGGGGAGTTGGATGGATCTCCAACACCTCTGACTGCTGTCTCTCTTTCCTTTGTGCTAAGTTTGTGCTTGTGTTTTGTTTTGAGCAGGTGAGCCAGGAGACCGAGCGGGGACACCCAAACACACGGAGGCACAGGGAGATGGGGACCAGCGCCACGATGTGCAGCAAAAAGAAAACGAGGAGAAGTACTATAAAAAATGAGAGGAAGGCTTGTCTCTAAGCCTGACAGGCAACTCCTCTGCACAGGCGCTTAACTTCATGACTCCCTCCTCGAGATGCCAGAGGCCTGGTGATGTGGGACCAGCCTCAGCCACCAAGACCTTGGTAGCAGCCCCTGGCTGCTGGCTGCCAAGTACCGTGGGCACCGAGGTCTGCTTTCTCCAGGGACGCTTCCCTCCCGTCTCCAAGCCATGAGGAGAAGGGAGAGGCAAGCAAAGCAGCCGGAAGAGCACTAGCCCACATCTTCCCGGCCTCTGTCCTGTTCCCCGCTTCCAGCAGACCAGGAACCCCTTCTCCGTGCTGCCCTTCCAGATGGCAGGTCGCCGGTGGGCCGCGACGTCAGCCCTCTGCATGTGCGTGGCGGCCGTGTCGCTCCTGCATGCCGGCGGGGTGCGGGCAGACTGCTGGCTCATCGAGGGGGACAAGGGCTTCGTCTGGTTGGCCATCTGCAGCCAAAACCAGCCCCCCTACGAGTCCATCCCCCAGCAGATCAACAGCACCATCGTGGACTTGCGGCTGAATGACAACAAGATCAAGAGCGTGCAGTATGCCTCGCTCAGCCGCTTCGGCAACCTGACATACCTCAACCTGACGAAGAACGAGATCTCCTACATCGAGGACGGTGCCTTTTCAGGACAGTTCAACCTCCAGGTGCTGCAGCTGGGTTACAACCGACTGAGGAACCTCACCGAGGGCATCCTCCGGGGCCTGGGGAAGCTGGAGTACCTCTATCTCCAGGCCAACCTCATCGAGACCGTCACCCCCAATGCCTTCTGGGAGTGCCCCAACATAGTGAACATTGACCTGTCCATGAACAGGATCCAGAGATTGGACAGCAACACTTTCCGGGGCCTAAACAAGCTCTCTGTCTGTGAACTCTACAGTAACCCCTTCTACTGCTCCTGCGAGCTCCTCGGCTTCCTGCAATGGCTGGAGGCTTTCACCAACATGACACGCACCTACGACCGGATGCAGTGCGACTCCCCACCCGACTACATGGGCTACTACTTGTTAGGCCAAGGCCGGACTGGCTACCGCAATGCTCTGAGCATGCTCTCTTCCCTTTGCACTGGTGGCTCCTACACTGTGATCCCTCGTTTTATCCCTCCCAGGTACCAGGTGACCACGGTGCCCTCCGAAAGCCCCTGCTCCGAGGAGGAGTGCTCCTCCGGCGACGGCACGACGCCGCAGTTCTCCCTGTTCACGCCCATCGGTGAGACGGAGGTGCGCCCCAACATCCAGGTGAAGCACCTCAACCACAACTCGGCCGTCCTCACCGTGCAGATCCCCTACCCCTTCAGTAAGATGTACATCCTCTCCCAGTTCGAAAACGGCTTCTCCTCCATGATCACCAAGCTCAGGAAGAAGGAGGAGAACATCACCGTGAGCAACCTAGTAGCACAAAGAGATTACACCTACTGTGTGGTCTCTGTTCACCAGTACTCCAAGTACAACCACACCTGCGTCACCATCACCCCCACCAGGCCCAACCGCAAGGAGCCGGTGCCCACCCCTTCCACTGCCACCCATTATATCATGACAATCCTGGGCTGTCTCTTTGGCATGGTGATTGTCCTGGGCGTGGTGTATTACTGCCTCCGGAAGAGGCGCCAGCAGGAGGAGAAGCACAAAAAGGCTGCGGGCAGCATGAAGAAGACCATCATCGAGCTGAAGTATGGGCCGGAAATGGAGACCACCAGCATCACCCAGCTGTCCCAGGGACAGATTCTGGGTGGGGAGGCAGTGACCCGCATCCCCTACCTACCTTCTGCAGGCGAGGTTGAGCAGTACAAACTGATTGAGAGCAGCGAGACCCCCAAGGCCACCAAGGGCAACTACATGGAGGTGAGGACGGGCGAGCAGCCTGAGAGGCGAGACTGTGAGCTGTCCCTGCCACCAGACACCCAGGGCTCTGTGGCTGAGATCTCCACCATTGCCAAGGAGGTGGACAAGGTTAACCAGATCATCAACAACTGCATCGATGCCTTGAAATCCGAATCCACCTCCTTCCAAGGGGTGAAATCGGGGGCAGTCTCCACGGTGGAGCCTCAGCTGGTGCTCTTATCAGAGCAGATCCCCAGCAAGCACGGATTCCTTTCCCCTGTCTACAAGGAAAGCTACAACCACCCTCTCCAGCGACACCACAGCATGGAGGCAGCCCCTAAACGCTCCAGCACCTCTTCCAGCGGCTCCATACGGAGCCCCAGGTCCTACCGCTCCGAGGGATCGGGCCACAAATCCGAAGCCAAATACATTGAGAAGACATCCCCCACCACCGACACCATCCTCACTGTGACACCGGCTGCGGCCATCCTGCGGGCAGAGGCGGAGAAGATCCGCCAGTACAGCGAACACCGGCACTCGTACCCCAGCTCGCACCCCGGGGAGCAGCACGACAGCATGGGCGGGCGGAAGCCTTCCATCCTGGAGCCTCTGACCCGTCCTCGCCCCAGAGACCTGGCCTACTCTCAGCTCTCGCCTCAGTACCACAACCTGAGCTACACCTCCAGCCCAGAGTACACCTGCAAACCATCGCACAGCATCTGGGAGCGCTTCAAACTCAACCGCAAGCGGCACAAAGACGAGGAGGAGTACATGGCAGCCGGCCATGCCCTACGCAAAAAGGTCCAGTTTGCCAAAGATGAGGATCTTCACGACATCTTAGACTACTGGAAGGGTGTCTCTGCCCAGCAAAAGTCCTGAATCCTCACACAACTCGTGACTTAACACACTAACTGGACCAAAAGAAATCCGCAGCAGCTATTTTTATTCAGACTGTCTTTGAAACAAAATAAAATTAAAAATATTAAAAAAAAAAAGAGAATCAATAAAAAAAATAAAAGAGGGAACAAATAATGAAAAGTCTATAAATATTCTATATAATATATAAAGTGAGATATTAAAATGTACTCACGTTGGTGAGACATGCACCAAATTTGAACACAAACTTTGCAAAACAAACTGTGGAGTGGGAAAAAAAAAAGTTTTGTTTCATTTTGATTTTTTAAAAAAATGTAAGAAAAAAGAAAAAATTGAATATAAAATGAAAATGAAAGAGCGGGCAGAGAGCTGAGGTCTGGCGTTTTCCAATATTGCATTGCATGAGTCCCTATTCCGTGATTTTGTGGATTCTTTGTGAACAGTTTGTGTTCTTCCTTCCTTCCCTTCCAAAATCAACAGCGACAAAAACAGCAACAAAAACCAAAAAGAGACCAGAAGGAGCTCCATCTTTTGGGCTGTTTTTGCAAACGGAGTCTTCCAGTTTAGACTTTTACCCGGCTGAAGGCCCGTTCACATTTTCACTCACTAAGAGGTTTTACCACACATTGCATTGTAAACCGAAGTCATTAATTGTACAGAGAAAATTTCTATATTTGCAATGTTTGCTGTATAATGAGAAAGAGAGAGGAGAAAAAAAAATAATACTACATCTACTAAAAAAAGAAAAATATATATATCTATATTCACTTGTTTGTACCAGGTTTTAATCATGGATTTTAGAGAAAGAGATGGAGTTTTATTTGAAGGACTTTTTTGTTGGTTGGTGGGTGGGTTGGTTGGTGGGATATCTTCTGGAGAGAGGAATGTTTGGATTTCTAAGTGTTTTGTTTTGGTTTCTTCCACCAATTGTCTGTGTCCAAGTTCTCATCACTTCCACGTGCACTGAAGAAAAAAGGCTTATACCCAGGAAAATAGAATCCCTCACCTTATTCCAGGTAGGAGACCATCCCCACCAGGAACTGGGAAGGGGATGAGAAGTGAAGGGCTCTTGGCTGAGCAGGTGCCACCATGCAATGGGATTTCTCCTGAAAATCAAAGGGTATTGGTCTCTGCCCCTAAACAGCTGTGTCTGGGCAGTGGTGGCCCTTGGGACCAGCCACTGAGGGGTGGATTATCTCCCCACTTTGGAGCCACCAGTGATGAGTTAGAGCACAAAGCCTCTTGCTGCTCTGTGGAGAAGGAGAGAATGGAGGGGTGATTTTGCTTTTGAGGTAAAAGGCACTCAGCATTTACAGCTTGCCCATAATGAGACACCCTGGGGAGCCCCTGACCAGCCCTTGGCACTCAGAGACTGGAAGGGAAAGTGAAGGCTCTGTGTCCATAGTTCCACCCAAGCAGCCCCATGTCCCTCAACCATTGCTGCCCAACACTGTTCCAAGGCTCCACAGCTGTTTGCCCCTTCTCTAAAATACTGACATGAGGTGAGAACAGAGGTGTTGAGGCCATGAAGGCACTCCCAGGCCACACTGGAGGCCAAAGGACACCATTTTGTCCTGGTCAGCTCTAGCTGAGTCACAAGCCCCTATTTCTTACCCACCACATGACCAACAAAAAGTGAGAGCTTCATGAGGGTCTGAGAGCTGCCCTGCTCCCAGATGAGTGTGTGGGATCCAGCACAGTGAGGTGAGGTGTTAAGCTCCCCAAAAGCAGCCCTGTGAGGCCCTGCTGCTTGCCAGAGTTTTTTCCCTTGCATCCTGCTCACAAGTCGCTTTGGATGGACATCCTAAGTCCTGATGGATGAGCACTAGGGCCCAGGAGCAAACCTGTTAAAAAAAATCCCATCCTGTTATTTCAATATTTCAAAGCGATTTTGACAGGTATTCTTGCAAAAGGTTATGTTTGTTCAGAAAGGAGCTGAGCCAGGAAGACACAGAGCAGGCTGGGAAGTGCACGAGTTCATTCCCCGTGGTTATTTGTGTAGACAACAAACCATTAGCAGGATTTCATAATAAAAGGCAGGTAATTTCTCCAGGAATGCATTCACTCTGCCTGAGCTAAAGCACATTCCTCCACCTCCTCCAGGTGCCCCAGATCCTGCCCACAGCATGCAGCTTCCTGGGGCTGTGTCTCGCTCACCAGGCACTGAGCAGGACAGGAGGGGAGCTGAGGCTCTCCCCTCTCTTGTTTAGTGCCATCATGGCAGGCCCCTCCCCAGATCTCAGCTCTAGCAGCTGAAACAGCCTTTCCTTGCAAACCCTGAGTGCCTCCTCACAGGAATGGTTTGGGTTGGAAGAGACCTTAAAAATAATCTAGGATTATAAAATAAAAATGATCATCATTTAGTTCCAACTCCCCAGCCATGGGCAGGGATGCCACCCACTAAACCAGGTTGCTCAAGGTCCCATCCAGGAGAAATAAGAGTTGGTCAGCAAGGATGGATGATGGAAACAGAAGTGGGGCCTCCTGACACTGCTTCATAGTCTCACAGGATTCCTTATCACGAGGCTGTGGTGGTCCAAAGTGATGGCAGCTCAGGAGTTAATTTGGGCTCAGATTCTCCAGTCACTGATAGATACCCAAAGAACTTCCTCAGCTGATCTCTGCACTGGGACCATTCCCACACCAGTTTGGAAATGGCATCAGGACCATCTCCATGGAACTGGGAGCAATGGCCCAGCCAGTGCAGGCAGCAGCCAGCTCAGCTCTTCAGCTAGGGCCACTCATTTTTGCTCCTCTGCCTCTCTTTCCTCCTCTGCAAATGCTTCCTTGTGGCATTGAGGGCACAGGCTGGCTGGGGAGGCTCAATTAATTAATTGGCTGTCTGTGAAGTCCATTTAGCTCCTAGAATAAAAGCTGCTATCGAAATGCAAAGCTGTTATTGGCGTAAAACAGCAGGGGCAGATGAAATCAAAGCCTGATTCTGTTTTCACACCAGGATTTCACTGGTCATAAACCAACAGAGACTGACACAGGAATGTGATACAGCAGTGCTGGCCTTTCTAAATTAAACACTTCCCCCATACAAATTGTCTGCAACTGGAAAAACGGAGAATTAGATAAAGTCTAGGCCCCTGTGTGTCCAGGATAGCTCTAAGGCATCACCCAGCACTCCATTGTTGGTAGGGCCTCACCACAGGTCTCCAGATGGCTCCTGGGGTGCTGAGCACCTTCCAGCCCCTTGTCCTCCCTCCAAAACCAGGTGCAGTCCTGGCAGCCACAGTCCACATCCCTTGGCAGGAGATGCCATAAAATAAACTGTGAAAAAAGGCAGACAAGGAAAGGGAAGAGGTCCCATTGTCCCCTGGGCCACCACTCCATGGATGAGCTCCAGGGCTGGCTCTGCACAGGGCCTGGAGAGCTCTGTCCACAGCATCTTCCACCCCTCCAAGGCAGCTGTTTTACAGACAGCTCCCAGGACAAGTGGGGATTTCATCACCTGTGACCTGCTGCGTGGTTTTGTTCTTTGTTCTGTCTTCTATTCAACCACCAAAGTTCTCAATCTGCTTCTGCAAAGAGAAGGGATCCCTTGTCCAGCCAGGCTGCTCCTGCTGCCCCAAACCCATCCAGAGGAAGCGGGCTCCCCACTGAGCAAAAGGAGAGGGCACAGGAAAGGCATGTTAGAGTGAAGAGGAGGGGAGGCTAGGGGAGACAGAATCACAGTTCCCTGCAGTGCAGTCATAGCCCTGGGGCCACGTGAAAATGCATTCTGCTGATGCCCTTTCTGTGTCCACAAAACTGCTGTTGTTTCAACAACCTGTCTTCAAGGGCAAAACCAAGGCAGCACTAAAAATCATTCCTCTGATCCTTCCCCCAGCACCCCAGCAAGGACATCTTCTAGTTGGAGAGTAAATCCACATTGCCCATGCCTCAATCCTCACTCTGGCCAGAGTCAGCAAAGGACCCTACCATGTGTTACAAAGCCTGTGCGGCATCTAGAGCCTGGATATTATTTAAAAACCTGTAAATTAGGACAGAAACATCCCTTTATATAGACATGCACCATTTAAGCCCAGGATTCCTGAGGGCACCTGCCAGCCCTGGTGTGCACACCAGGTGTGTCCATCTGTTCCAAAGCCTGGCCTGTGGGAAGGGCCACGTTCAGAGACAGAAACGTGGAGCAGCACAGGGTGGCAGTGGTGACAGGCAGTGCTACCTCCCTGATGCAGCAAAGCACTTGAGAGGGGAACTGGGGGCTGCCTTCTTCTTCAGAGCTGGTGGGTATTGGAGATGTGAA
This sequence comes from Anthoscopus minutus, assembly GCA_013399455.1. Lineage (NCBI taxonomy): Eukaryota > Metazoa > Chordata > Aves > Passeriformes > Paridae > Anthoscopus > Anthoscopus minutus. The sequence continues at coordinate 453,389 of VWYI01043095.1, forward strand.
CCACCACCCTCCCTGGCCAGCATCTGAGCCTCCTGATGGCTTCAGCTGAGTTTGCCATGAAACCAGGTGCAGCTCCCACGGGAGGGGTCTGTGAGGGTGCACAGGGGCCCTAAGAAGGGAAGGTGCTCCCATGCACCACCCTGACCAGACAACAGCCAGGTTTCATTGGCTCTGCTCAAGTCAAGCCAGTGACCTGCAGTGCTTCCTGGGTGCTGGCACGTTCCCTGGGGCTGCCAGGGAGCCGTCCCTCTCCCAGCCCCATTGATGCCTATGGATCAGCACCTGGGTGATGCCCAGGGCCCTGGAGAGCCGGAGCAGAGCAGAGCCCTGGCTCCAGCAGCCCAGCCAGCTCCTGCCTGCTCCCTCACTCCCAGCATCCTCAGCCAGCTCCCCTCAAATGCTGCCCTCCGCCCAGCTTTGAGGTCAGCCCTTCCCTGAGCCAGGGCTGGCTCCAGGCGAGCCGAGAGCTCCGTTGCCCGAGAGCCCCAAACTCGGATGCGGCTCTGCAGATATCGGGAGCCGCGACCCGCCCTGGGCAGGCGCCAGGGCTGCTTTGCGGGCTGTGCAGCAATAAATCACCTCGTCTGCAGGAGAAGGGGGTCAGAGGGGTGGAGGACAGTGCGGTGGAGGCGGCCTTGTCGCACAAATGCTTTGGGCGAGGAGGGGTCCGGGCGGGCAGCGGAGGATGCTCTGCGGCGCGGCTGGACCGGACCCAGGATCGATGATGCTGATTGGAGCCAGCGCGCACTGCGTTGGGCTATTTTTAGCACAGCCAGCAGAGCGGGAATTTGGGAGTCCAAGTTCGGAATTTATTTGCATCTGTGAGTGCTCCTCAGGGGGAGGACCAACAAAAACACCCAGCTCGGGTGCAGCGGCGCCTTGCTGCGCGTTTTGGGACCTGTTCGCCTTGGTGTCAGCTCCTCTTCGGTGCACGGCGTGTCCCTGTCCTCTGCAGTGCCCCTTGGGAACAGCGTCACCCTTTGGGGACAGCTTGGAGCTGTGAGCACGTGAATGCACATGGACACAGGACGGGGACAGAGAGGAGGAGAGGGGAGGGTCTGTCTGCTGCCCTCCCTTCACCCTGCAGTGCCCTTTTCTAATGAGCTCTTCTCTCCTGGTCTGTCTTACCCATTGAGATCTGTGAGTGTTGTTCTCTGCATTGTCTTGCTCATCTCCTGCACTCTGCTCTGGGTCTGTCATATTCCTCAGTGTTTCAGGGGATGAAGGGTTTATTTGGGAAACCCACTGATCCTACCTTAAATGCGTAGGATGTGTGGACAGGTCCTGTAGCATGGCTGCAGCACTGCCATGGCCAGGCAGGTGTAGACTTCAGAGGTGCCCCAGCCTCTCCTCCAGCTCCTCTCCTTTTTCCTCACTACAGGCTTTCCACCATGGGCCCTGGATCGGTTTTTCTGGAGAAGTGTTCTGAGATTAAACTGTTCTCCAGAGAGAGGAAATAGTACATTTCATTTCCTTCACCTCCAACCTCTGATGCCAGCAGTGCCCAAGGCACTGAAGGTGGTGAAGGTGCTGGTGGGCATGGCCAGTGCTGCTGGAGAAACCAAACCTCCTTGGCTTGGAGCAGTGACTTTGGCTTCACCTGAATTTACTTAGGCTCCAAATTTTCCTATCTCCTCTGTGCCACAGCTCCTAGTTTACCCCTCTGAGCCAGCTCACCAGCACCACCAGAAGGGTGGTAGAGATTATACAAATACTGCCTTGAGGGTTTTGCTCATTCCCATCTTCACCTCGCCCAGAACTTAACTGAGGGAAACCATCTGACCCAGAGTGAAGCCAGTCTTCTGGACTCAGTTTCCTCTGTGCAAAGGATGAGACGACACAGGGATGTGGATTTTCATCACATGGGGAATAGCCAAGAAGGATGTCAATTTTTACTTTAGTTTTGCTGCCCTTTCCTTTGGTTCAAATTGGATGTGAGCATGCCTGTATCTATCCCTCTGCAACTACCCTGTCCCTGCAGAATAACCAGAAGAGCCTGCCAAGTCTCCAAGTTTGTGTGTGTGCCTTTTCAATAATTCAGTGGGAATGTTAATGTCAGGGTTGTGCTGTTGTTCCTGTACGAGCTCAATCGCTTCTCACATCCCACCAACATCTGTTTTTTCACACTCAGCTCAGCTGTCTGGCAATAGCCATTTTCTGCTCACCTTTACTTGCCTTGCCATTAAAGATCTCATTAATGCACTCCATCCTTGCTTTCTTTGGGACGAAAAGATTTCCATTTCTGTCTTTTATCAGCTTTCACACAGCTTACATCCTGTCCTCCCTTCACCATGCAATGCCCTTTTCTAATGAGCTCTTCTCTCCTGGTCCATCTCATCCATTAAGATCTGTGTGTGTTGTTCCCTGCATTGTCTTGCTCATCTCCTGTGCTCTGCTCTGGGTCTGTCATATTCCTCAGTGTTTTCGGCTGTGAAAGGAACAATCAGCCCCCCCCACAGCATCCACATTTCCTCCCACCTCCCTTGCTTTCCTAGCAGCCCTCCAGTCTGGCTTATCCCACCACAGCCTTGACAGGCTCCTCCATCCTCTCAGAAGCTCCTGGTGAGCTTGACCTGATCTGCAGAAATGTGATGGAATTCCTCAGTTTGTGTGTGGTGCCTGCAGCTGGTCTCTGCTGGGGGCCTCTTGGATCTGTTCCTCTCAGCATTGCTTTCAGGCAGCAGAGCTCTCCTTGGGCACCTCCTGCCTTGCAATCAAGAGCTCCCAGCCCATCCAGATGCAGGAGGCCTCTCTGGGTACTGAGAAAGCTCCTCTGTGGTCTCACAAGTAAACACAGGCACTCTTGATGTGATGCAGCTAAATTAATTAATCTTGTTTCACCACATTTGGAGCTAGGACACAAAGGCTTCCATTCCCTCAAGCTGGAGCTTAAAGTCAGCTTGTCCCCAAAGTGCCCTCCTGCCCCACCTGGGATTTGTGTTGCAGTAAGATTGGAAGAGTGGCAGCAGAGCAGCTCTTGGGAGTAGCTCCAAAGGGCTGGCAGAGCCAACAAGCCCCTGGAAAAGTGGCCATGGGCACAAACCAGCTGCCACCATCCAGCTGAAACATCCCTGATATGTCCAGCTCAGTTTAGGCTGACAAAGAGCCTGTGTGCACAAAACCAGTTATGCTATGGGTTTTCTCCTCAACCATCTCAGGTGCTGCAATTTATTACCTTTGCATAAAAACTTTATCTCAATTATATCCTCAGATCATTCTGGCTGTAACAACACTCCCACCCACCACAGAGGTGGCACACACACGCATCTCTGCCTAGGAAATCCTAGCCAGTCCCAAGAACAACAAACCCTTCACGAGCTCACAGCTGACAAGCCCTGAGCTGCTCCACAGCTGCCTCTGGCCTTGCAGGGTGATTACAGCTCCTAAAAGGCAGATGCAGACACCAGGGTGTGACATGCCAGGAGGCTGGCAGCAGAGGCTGGGGAGGGCAGGTGCCAGGTATGGCCACTCCAAACATTTCCCTGGCAGAGCTCGCAGCCAGGGAGGACAGTGAAATGAGCGGTGGGCTGGCTTCTGATCTCCCACCATCCCACACTTGGGTCCTGAAGACCAGACATATCCCAGCACAGCTGTCAGGAGTGGAGAAGCAGAGATGGAGGTGCTGGGAGCTCCAGAAACCACCTGAGATGGTGGAACACTTTTGTGAGGCTCTTCTGGCTGAGGTGACTGAGGAGTCCCTGCCCCATGGTGTCTTGGGAGAACAGCATGCCCAGAAAAGCCCAACCTGTAGCTGTGAAGGACTGATCCATCCATGGCTGCTCTGAAGCTGCCAGGAGATGGATTCACTGGTGTGAAGCCTGACCCAATCCCACATTTCTGCAAAGCCACAGACGTGCACGGGTGGAGGTGCCAGGTCTGATAAGAGAGATTGGTTGGAAGCACAGCACAAAGCCCTCATAAAGAAGAATAAACCAAAACATCACAAGATGCCAGCAAGTGGGAGGAGACAGCTTATCCAGGGAGCTAATTTAGCTGGGAGGAGGGGGGAAGGATGCAAGATGTTCCCCTATTAAGAAAGGAAAACAGCATGCAAGAGCAAGGAACCAGAGGTTGCAGTGCCTGGCAGAAAGTGATGTGGATGCATTCGAGTTTAAGAAACCAAAGCAGAGCTGAGGCAGATTCTGGACCCAGAACAAAGGCTGTTTCTACTCAAGCTTGAGAGGCAAAGGTTAGGGAGAGATTTGCAGAGACCTGGAAGCCACTGAGGTGGGTGAATTGTAAGTGGCACTGCATTTAATCTGAGCAGAATGCAGAATGAAACCAGATAGTGTAATTGAAAGGGTTATTTAAACTGAGTATTCAGAGGGAAAAACAAAGCATTGCAGGGAAAATAATAATAATACTTAGCACTTGTAATGTGCTCACCATCTTCAAAAACTGGTCAGCCATTAACTGATTGCTCCTCTGCTCAGTCCAAAGGCTAATAAAAAGGGATGGTTCATTTAGTTATTTCACAGCTGAGCTTCTCAATAAGGCATGAGGAAGTGATCGCTGCTCTCCAGCATGTTGGTAAATAAACAGTTGGAAGTAGGAAAATACAAAATCCTCTTAGCATTTGATCACAGCTTTGTGCTCAACTCCTTCCTTCCTTCCTCACCTTGGGTTTGTCCAGACCAGGCCTGTGACAGGGAGTTTGTCTGGAGGGCTGGCTGGGGAGCATGCCATGGATGGGGGCCAGGCTTCCAAGAGTTCCAGCACTTGGTGTCTCCTGCCCAGGAACTGCCCCTGGGCTCATGTGAGCAGGGATGTGAAATCTGCAGGGTACTTGTCTGTGGGAGGATGGGGTGGGAGACTGGGGCTCAGAGAGACCTCACCTGTGAAGCCTGGTGGCCTTGGCAAGTGCAGAGGCTGGGGGAACCAGGCAGCATTTTGGACAGCAATGAAGAGGAAAGTATTTTATATTTTTTTTACTTAAAAAGAAAACAGTTCCTTTTGTGTTTGATGAGCAAGCGATTTCATAAATAAATTTGGTGGGGAAAACATGATACACTTGTACCTTGGTGACTTCCAGCCTCTTTTCTTGGCAGCAGCACTGAGGCAACAGAGAAGTGCCCAAGCAGCTGCTCTCCACACACTTCCCCAGCTGTCTGGGGCTTGCCAGGGGTCTGGGAGCTGCTACCCCCAGTCAGACCTAAAGAAGAGGAAGTTCTTGTCAGGATGAAGCCATTCAGCTTGTTCATTCAGCAGGTTCAGTCCCAGAATTGGTGAACAACAAACCCATTGCATGTCAGGTACTGCCAAAGGCTCCACATTGTGCCCCACGTATAGCAACTCACTCAAAACAAGCAGCCACTCGTTTTGCCACCCACTTTGTGATGGTTTCTGGCCTTACCAGCTTAGACACCCACTACAGCACTGGCCTCATCACTGCAGGAGCTGCACAGATGCTCAGCTGCCCCATGCAAGTGCCCTGGTTTTGGTGCAGATATGCTCCAGACCCTGCTTTGCTGGGGCACAGGTCTCCTAGAGACCCTGTTCCAGGTGTCCCAGACCCATGCCAGAGGATGTCTCCATAGGATCCCACTGGACTGTGCAAGGTCTCCAGATCACTCTGAGCTGCAAGGACAGCAGCCAGGAGAAGACAATGGTTCACCCATGACCTGCCCAATCCCAACCCTAGCAGCAGAGACAAACTCCTCAAAGACATTAGGGAGCTATTTTTCCACCTCACTGTTAGGTGATCCAAGAGGGATCCTGCTTTACAGAAGAGGTGCACAAGAATTCATCTCTGAAAGCATTTCTTGGCATAAAATATATTCCCCCAGAGCACAGGGCTGAACTTGGCTTTTCTGGGCCATGTCCAGCAGCAAAAGGGCCATCATCAAAAGCCTTTGGTGGAGACAGGGGTTGAGGGGTCCTACATTCCTCTGGCTTTTTGCCCCAGGCACTGCCTCCTGCTCTCTCAGCTGTGCTTGTGGGCTTTGTGCTTTCTTTCTCTTTCTTTAGGTTTTCTTCCTCTTAAATGAAACATTCCCCAGCTCTGCTGTGAGCACAGCACCCTGTGCTGTGAGGATGAGCCAGGTGAGAGCAGGAGGAGGTGAGCAGAGCCTCCTCACCCCTGTGTTATCCCTAAGTGCCTCTGCCCCGAGGCAGGTTTTGCTCGAGGGAGGCTTTCGGGTCAGGACCTCGATGATTTACAGCGCAAGACGTGTCCTCCTCATCATCTGGGGGACTTGGGGAAAGCACTGAGCACTGAGCTAGCAGCAGCCTTGATGGGCTGCTTAAACACCCTTCTGATGGGAGGAAATTTGGAACGCGGTGCGCTAAAGACGCCTCGTTAAACGCTCACGTACAGCCGGGCAGCAGCTCCAGGGCTCTGCCGATCCTCCTGCCATAACGAGACCCAATGAGTGTGTGTAAACAAAGCAAGCATCTCCCTCACTGGACCTCATGCATCATTTATAGCCAGCTTTTCCGTGGCACAAGAAACATTTACATATGGCAGCATTAATTCCGAGCGCCACTTCAAAGCCATCTCTGTCTAATGAACCCCGCGCGCTGCGCACAGCAAATTCCACCCCAAAAATAATTAGCAACACACGCCACCAAAGCGTTACAAGGGGAACGCAGCACACCACCTGCTGAAGCAAAATGAATGCCTGATTTATTTATTTTTTGCCACTTTTTAGCAATGTTCAGGCACTGACTCAAAGCTGTGCTCTGTTCTTTGTCGGGCCCCGGGAAGCGTAACGTTCCCACTCTGCTTTGCAGTTCAAGAGGAGATTGGTTTGGGAGGGTTTATATAGAACCAGAGAGAGGTTTGAGTTGTTAGGAGCCTCAAGTGTCATCCAGTTCCAACCCTCTCCCAACCCACCATGGGCATGGGCAGGGCTTATGTTTTTCTTACATCACAACTGGACAGAACTGAGCTGATTTCTCCATGCCAGAGGAGCTGGGAGTTAGGGTGCAGGCAGCTCTATGACCCTTTCCCTGAAGCTGCACAAGTCCCAGAGTTTTGGGATGCTGTCACCAGCTGACCAGTGGGTGGCTGGGAGCAGGACAGGACTCACCGAGTCTCACCCTGGTCTGAAATTCCCACAGAGCTTTTAATCCCTGATGGGATCAGTCTCACTGAGAAAAAGGGAAATTGGAGATAAGATCAGGAGTCAAAGGTTTTGGTGCCCCTACCAGCCATGGTGGTCCCTCCCTTTGCTGGCTACAGTCCCCAGGGGCTCAGGGGACAGAGCTGGGAAATGATTCCTTTAATCTTTGTCAGCACTGCCCAGCCCAGCCCACAGCAGCAGGAGCAGCATGTTTAGCTCAAAGCCTGATGTGGTGGCATTGCTGTGGGAGACCCAGGTCACAAATCACCATGGTACAGAGATGGAGACCAAACCTGGAGGTGGCTGTGGGCACAGGGGGACCAGGATGTGCCAGGATGATGCTGGGATGTTGTATTCTCTTAGTTGTGTCCTCCTGGAGTGGAAGGCATGTGCTTTGCAGGGCACTGCTCTCAGCCTGTGTGTCTCTCCAGCATCAAACCATGGAATTCAAATTATCAGTCTCTGCCTTCTTAGGATGCAAGGGGTTAAACTGTTCTTCCTATGCAAATTAAGCTTAATTAATCCTTTTCATCAGTTGCAAATATACCTTCTGAACCCTATTAAAAACATGAATATGCAAATTCAGACCTTTTTTAATACTCATTTTCAAGGACTTGGAGTCAGGCTTGATTATTCGATTCCCGTTAACAGCCTGTAAAACCTGGTGCAAAATTTAATTTCCATTTTAAGTTACAAAAAAAAAAAAAAGAATCTGTTGGTAATTAAGCTAATTACAGTGTTACACTAAAGAGGAGACAAACAAGGAGGACAAGATCATTCATTACATTTAACACTGGTTACAGGACCTGGGGACTGTCCTGAGTTAACTGGGAAGCCAGGAAACAGCCATGACAAAAACAGGGTGTGTGTGAAGAGGCTGTGGCTTTTAGGGGGCCTGGTGCTCCCCTTTCCTTGGGAACAGACCTGCTTCAGTCCCATGAGCCATTCTCCTCCTTTTTGTCAAGGACAGAAGCAAGGAAGAGGAGGTGCAGCCAGGCTGGAGGTGTCCTGTCAGTGTCGTGGGGTCCCCGCATGGATCAGGAACATGCTTGACATTAAAGTTCCAAAGTAACCTGTACAACCACCTTATCTGCCAGAGCTGAACCTCCTGTGCAGGTGAGATTTCCATCTTCCCTGAGCACTTTCTCTCTGCGTGGGGTGCAGAGGGGAGGTTTGCTGACAACTCCTTTGCACTGGCAAAGCCATCGGGGAAGAGATGTGACAAGACTCTGCAGAGACATCTACAAACAAATTCTCCACAGCCATACTGGCAGCTCTCAACTTGTCCATCAACCATCCCATGCCTCCAGGCTTTGCCTGTGTGTAATTTAAAAAAAAACCCCAATGCTATAGACTGTTAATTACATTTTACCACCATCTCTTAAAATCAGTCCTTAGAATACCCAGCATCTATTCTGCACTTGGTGCTTTCTAGTGAGTTTGCAAAGTTGAGTTGTGCCTTGCCACAGCTGTAATCCTCACCTTGGGATGGCAGCACAGCCTGGTGGGCTCAGGTGAGGACTCCCATGCTCACATCACACAGGGGATGCTCTGCCCACAGGAGGTCAGGGCTCAGGGCAGGATTCTCCAACACTGAACCAGCATGTTGGCATTATGATACCTTGAGAAGCTGGAACAGAGGCTAGGCAGAGTTAAGATGAATAAACGAGATTTATTGAGGCTTTCAAAGGCCACACCTGGGCAGTACCAGTGCTGCACTCGGGCTCTGCCTGGATGGCTCCAAGGTGGAGGCAAAGGAGGAGCCAGCCCCAGATCTCACATCTTTATGTTTGGATCCATTTGCATACAGGAGTCCCACTTGCCCACCCTCCTTCTTCCACATTGGTTATACTTTGAGCCTGAAGTTTGAAGAAAATGTCTTTGAGCCCCCAGCTGGAATAGGATTGTTGTGTCTTCATCACCCTGAGAAAAGATCCTAGTAACCCTGAATAAAAAGCCACACACCAACGTTGAAAACCTGAAAACTTAAGGCATCAGTTACCTACAGACTTACCCAAAGACATCCAACACCAGCAGGACAGACCCACCCAGGGGGTTTGTGCTGTCTGGGGAGCTTTTCTCATTCCTCCTCATCTCAGCGCAGCCTCCAGGAGGAGCAGCTCGGCTCGCCATGGATTTGGTTCATTCCTCACCATCGCCTCCCCTCCAGGGCTGCTCCTTCCTTCCCCTGCCAGGACTCACAGCAAGAGGAGCTGTCACTTCAGAGCACACCCCTCATGGGCAGCTGTGCCCCACAACAGCCTCGGAGCAGGAGCCCAGCACTTACTTACACACCCAGGGGCTGCAGCGTGACTCCCAAAACGAGCTGGGGAAAGGCACTGGCACACAGAGGAGCTGGGAGAGCCCAAAATGAGCTGGGGAAAGGCACAGGCACACAGAGGAGCTGGGAGAGCCCAAAATGAGCTGGGGAAAGGCAC